>JAODUH010000006.1:3439724-3455292 GCA_027564835.1 Typhlichthys subterraneus
AGAGAGAGAGAGAGAGAGAGAGAGAGAGAATGCCATCAGAATATAAACATCAACAATAATACATACATAAATAGTATATGTATATAAGTAGGCTTATATGTATTATTATTATTATTATTATTATTATTATTGATTAACTTAATAAATTGTCAAAGTCCACTGGTAGGCTACTGCACGTGCAATGTATGTAGGCTTTGTTAATGACTTTAGGGCATCGCAGTCCACAAAACTTGACCTGACCGTCTCGGAGTGTGATTTGATACAAAAACATTGAATGGCTCACAGATAAAACTGCACGGCCACAATCTGACGTCCAAGGCTAAATAGATACTCGCGTTAGACATTTGCGCTGCTCAATTTAAAGGTGTAGTCAGCTATCATGGAGAAAGATTGTCGATGAACTCGATAACAGAAAAACTCGTCGTTCTCCCTTCAATGCCGCATTTGTGTGACGTAGCATACACAACAGACTTCTTGACTTGATAGGCTATCGTACCGCATATTTCAGCCTTGCAGCATATAGAGCATAAGCATGGATAGATAACACCTGTTCCACGACCAAACTGGTCGTGACTGACTATAGCTAGAGGTCTAGGTCCTACTACAAAACGATGTCATATTGACTGTCTTATTGCTTTCCATAGGGGATTCAAAAACAGGAAAACAGCACGTGTGCTGAAGATAAACATCAAAATTAATAGGCTTGCAGAAACAGTCCTCTAGGATCATCTTTCATGCTGAATAAAAATGTGGGGGCATGTATATACGGTACTGTCTTCAGATATCAGATTCACCACGTAAAGGAAAATGGAGAGAGCCTATTAGCACACCAAATCTATATCCAAAATAATACAAAGGTACAATCACAACGCAATGCTACTGCGTATACTATACATTGCGTATAGGCTTACCGGTGAGAAAACGTTCAGCGTCACCACTACCCAACGAACGCAGTCCTCGCGAGAGTTTGCGAGAGGATAAGTTCAGGGAACATGGCGGCGTCTAATTTGCTAAAGGTAGGACCCACTTCAATTCAATTATTATGATAGCGTTCGATAAGCGCACATCACCGATTTGGCATAACGGCATCGTTTAGTTCAACCCGGAATTAATACCACGCTGTCTTATACATGACTGTGCTGTCAACCTTTACTTGGGCCAGGACGAGTTGGTTACACCTCCCGCTAACATTGGCTGCTCTCCACTGATTTAGCTGCTATATAGCCGGGCTAGCTAGACGAGAGCTAACGTCTGAGGCACTTCTGACTGAAGACACGCTCAAACAGAGACAGGGAGACAGAGTATTTGAGACAAAGACTGGGAGACAAATAAATCGTGAGACGAGTGTCATACGTGGCGTTGGCTTACCCCAATTTGATAACATTTGCCGGGATAGTGTATCAACAACACGAAATCCCATTACATCTGTCAATCACTGCAGCAATCTGCAGCTGACCTGTCATTTGAGACGCAAAAAGAAAAAAAACAGTATCAACTGCATGTAGGCATGTTTTTAATGGTTACCCTCGGCTGGAGGTTTGCCTGCTGAATGCTATGCATGTCGCGGTGGGGGCACAGAGGGGACATCTGCAGAAGAAGATAACTATCTTGATGTTTGTTGTTGTTGCATAGTTTGTCTATATTGACAACACGTAATGCTGAAGGTCAGAGTTTAGAGCTAAATATGATATAACTGAAATACATGGATTATTATGAGAATAGTGTCCTAATTACTTAGTTCACCAGAAGCATATTATGTTCTGCTAATTCAGTTGATACAGTTCATGTGTTATCAATGTTGCAGTAGTGTAGTGTGTATTGCCCTAGCATCGTTGCACAGTTGAATTTGTCTGCATGTACATTTAACATTTACACTCCATACGCTGTGTACCTACAGTTGCGCCTACAGTTGTTGTAAAGTGCCTAGCTTGTATAAAAGGAACTACTGTACTTTCAGCAGAAGTTTTAGTGCCATTGTACTAAAACGCACACAATTGAACACGTGCAAATCACCGTAGTGATGAGGAGACTTGTCATTTCACAATACATGCTACAGCTACATGCTCCTCTTTTCACAGGTGTATATAAGTCATTTGTACACTAATGCTTTTTCCCAGGTAAAATTCACCAAAGATCTCCTTTCTGTCCACTAGCTTACCATTCTGACAGAATACCCTATGGCATTAAGAGGAGTGGTGTTTCTGTTCTGATTGAGTTCAAATGTGAGAGTTGAGTTTGTTTGCCATCTCTTACCCAGAACAAAGGCTCCTTGCAGTTTGAGGACAAATGGGATCTGATGCGTCCCATCGTCTTGAAGCTGTTGCGCCAGGAGTCTGTCACCAAGCAACAGTGGTTTGACCTGTTCTCGTAAGTTTGCCAAATTCCTGCAATTACTTCCAGGGTTCCCCATTAAATCTAAACTTTTCACACAACGTCCCATATTTCTCTATGTTTCCATAGAGACGTCCACGCAGTATGCCTATGGGATGACAAAGGTCCGGCAAAGATCCACCAGGCCCTGAAAGAGGACATCTTAGATTTCATCAAACAAGCACAAGCTGTAAGGCTGGGGCTCACTCATGGCACATGATACTTTAGAACATTTCCAAGCTCAAATGGTGGACACTGGTTAAACACAAGGTGTCCTCATCATAAGCCACTGTACGGGGCTTGTCTGCAGTTCAGCCAGCAAGACACTTGTCTTTGCACCGTAATGTTCCATCTTCTCCTAATAAATCCACTCCCTTTCTCTGCCGTCCTGTTTTCAAAAGCGTGTTCTGAGTCACCAGGACGACACGGCGCTGCTGAAAGCGTACATCGTGGAGTGGAGGAAGTTCTTCACGCAGTGTGACATCCTGCCCAAGCCCTTCTGCCAGCTAGAGATCACCCTGATGGGCAAACAGGGCAGCAACAAGAAGTCCAACGTGGAGGACAGCATCGTCCGCAAGGTGAGCAGAAGTGGGAGAGAGAATTTGGAGATGAGTGGTGAATGACGTCTGTCGCTGGTGGGAAGAGCTGAGGTCTCTTTTGAAAGGGTGCCTTGACTTCTAGTGCCGACCGTGGAAATTGGACAGCCGTAATCTAGCTGAACTATGAATTCCTGAATGTGAATGGACAAATGCACAAAACTTTGTTGTGGAATCTGTAGGAATGTATTTTGGACAAATAACCATTATGACCGACTGACAATTATGGGAGGGGAGGTTCAGCGTGATGAAATGTGGTCACCATAGACTTGATAGATGACGTCACCCGTAGTTTTTCTCAAGAAAGTATTTGAACACCGCTCTGTGCTGGCTCTGGCCGTCGTTATAAAATAATCCACCCCCGTACATTAATGAGGAGACTAAGCCATAGAGACCAAAAGCATTTTTATTTCTTTCCAGGCTGTAACCATGTTTATTTTTGCTGTAAAGTTGGACATTTTTACACTGTAGTCTACAGGGATTGACTCCCTTTTTCAGTCAGCCTCAGGTCCCAGCTTGTTGGCTACCAAGCTTTTTCACCATTGTGAAAATGTGTGTTTGACTTCTGTCGGACCTTCATTTGTTTAAGGGTCTGTTAGTAAAGAGATTCCACACTGACAGGTTGATAATCTACCACAACCTCAGGTCATGCGTAACACCTGCGTCTTCATTTATTATTTCTTCCACTTTTGTGGTTGGTGGACAAACTATGCTCAATGATTGACAATTCTGTTTACACACACTGTAAAGCAGTCTGTCACAGTGACAGCACTTATACAGCATATATTGCACTTAAAGGTACAGTCAGCGATTATAAGATAATACACATTTTGTCAAATACATCGAATAATTCCTCATGGCCTGCTAGCTGCATGCTTTCTGTGCATGCTGGAACAATACTAGTGTTTCTAAACTATTAAACAATAATAGTGTTTCTACACTATTACTCTGGCCCTGGATCTGTAAATTGCAGATATGCAGGCTGGGCTGGAATATGAAGACATTGAACCACAAAGTGGCAATGGCAATGTGTTTCCAATGTGTGGGGCGGAGCGTCTGAGGGCACACCCTATGGCATTGAAGGGAGTGGTGTTTTTGATTTAAATATCAAGAATCTTTATCCAGGATGACTTACTATACCTTTTAAGCACCTTATTGCCTTGACGTCGCCTATGCTTTACTGTGTGTGTGTGACTATTTCTGTTGGGCCAAAAAAAAGAAATACGAAGAAATAATTGTGATAAACAATATTATTGTCAGAATCATGTAAACAATGCTGTTCCGCTATTGTCATGTGACATAAATTGTTCACTATGATTGGCTAAACCAATTTCATTGCTTCAGTAATCCTGGAAGAGAAAAAAAAGAAATGGCACATTTTTGCACTTATTCTTCCAAACGTTGGCTGGAATTATACAGTTGTCAGAAAAAACACCTATTAAAAGCTTTGAGGGACACTTCCTTCACGCGTGTGTGTGCGTGCGTGTGGGTGTGTGTGGAGTGCTGACGAGAACACAGAAGCCGCACAACATGGCTAACTTTCTTATATCAGCAACACGCATGTAAATACAACAGGCAATATTATTGATGTCTGAAAGATTATTGAGGTCATGTTCATATGTTGCATGATAAGTTGATAAAGTAATAATCACGACAATGTGACAAGCGAACTGAGCTCGAGCTGGTTTCTGTGTGGCCTCCACAGCTGATGCTGGACACATGGAACGAGTCCATCTTCTCCAACATTAAGAACAGGCTGCAAGACAGTGCCATGAAGCTGGTACACGCCGAGAGGCTGGGAGAGGCGTTTGACTCCCAGCTGGTCATCGGGGTCCGGGAGTCCTACGGTGAGAACACTCTCTTCTGGTAGAGGTTGTGCCTCATTAGGCTTATTTTTGAATGCACCTAACCTGCGGCTAATATAGCCACATGCCCCCCGGTGGTTGGATGGCGCCTTGCATGGCTGACACCATCATTGGTGTGTGAATGGGTGAATGTGAGGCAGATCCTGTACAGCGCTGTGAGTGGGTAGGTAGGTTAGAAAACAGCAACATGAATGCGATTCATTAACCTTTTTAAATCATTTATTGTGGTAATTTATTCACATCTCCCACGTTTAATACTGGTGCTGAACAGTGAACCTGTGCTCCAATCCGGACGACAAGCTGCAGATCTACAGGGACAATTTTGAGAAGGCCTACATGGACTCCACAGAGAGGTTCTACCGGACGCAGGCCCCCTCGTACCTGCAGCAGAATGGGGTCCAAAACTACATGAAATACGTGAGTGGGAAATGCCCTGTGTGTGTGTGTGTGCGCACACGTGTGCGTGCGTGCTAATACCTGGCTTTGTGTGCCTTTGTGTGTGTGTGCATTCTAATACCTGCATGTATGTATGTGTGCGTGCGTATACGTGTTAGGGATGGGCGATATGGACCAAAAATCATATCCCGATCTATTTAGGTTGAATACCGATACACGATATATATCAGTACTTTCTATAAAGTGGGCTAAATGTTCAGGAAGAGAAAAAACACGAAACCTGACAGAAATGTGAAATTAATTGTAGTTGTACATGGTTACATCCATAGCAGAGGTTGTGAATATTGCAGCTATATTGACTTTATAGTATTTTTAGTTTATAGTCAAATCGTCATTTGTTTTTGATTAACGGTACCTTGTAATAGGCCTACTAGCTGGCTACCTGTATCTGTTTGTCAGAAATGGAATTTGAGCATGTGACTCGGTATCTGCTCTCTCATTGGCTACTCTGAAAATAGCCGCGCTTCAAATGCTCACTCCGTGTCAACTTGTGCGAGCGGAGTTAGTAGGCTGACACACGTGAGCTTTCTCTGGTGTCTCCGCCCCTTTGACATTCTGAACCAGGCCACGTTCAGGCATGGAGGGAGAGACTAACAAATCTAAAAAGTTATGAATAAACATATAATATAACTATATCGATATAAATTATATTGTCTAATTTGATCGCTTTTGAAAATTTTTAAATACGATATATCAGCCCTCGTGTGTGTGTGTATGTGCGTGCCTTGGAGTGTGTGTATGTCCGTGCCTTTGTGTGCGTGTGTGTGTGTGTGCGTGCCTTTGTGTGTGTATATCCATGCCTTTGTGTGTGCGTGTACGTGCGTGCGTTGCGTGCTAATACCTGTGTGTGTGTGTGTGTGTGCGCGCGCGCGCCAGGCGGATGCCAAGCTTCGGGAGGAGGAGAAACGTGCGCTACGCTACCTGGAGACGCGACGCGACTGCAATTCTGTACAAGCGGTGTGTACACTGACGTAACCACAGTAACCAATGGCGTAACCAGGGGGGGGGTCCACAGGAGAGCCCTCCCCCACAAGTGCATCTCTGACAACTATGATATTTATATAATGAAAAGCTAGGACATAGCTTAGAATGCTTAGGCTGGCTTTACATGAAACTTTCACACAACTAGTTGTGAGTTGCATGAAACTTAATTTCAATGCAACTTGACAGTTACTCCAAGCAATTCTTAGGTGAAACCTTCTTGCAACTAGTTGGAACTAATGCTTATTGGAAGGGCAGGGGAGACGAAAGAGTGTAACAAATGACCTGTGTCTGCCCACGTTACGGTTCCCACTGGGACTCTGCTAACGTGTTGCCTTGGTTTCCCAGCTGATGGAGTGCTGCGTCAACGCTCTGGTCACGTCCTTCAAGGAGACCATCCTGGCCGAGTGTCCGGGCATGATCAAACGCAACGAAACAGAGAGTGAGTACGGCCAGAGACATTTTAACAGGAGACGTGCAGCTTGTAGAATTTTAAATAGAGCGCTATGGGAGAGATCTGAAACAGCAAATTTGGCAGTTGGAGAAGAAGAGTTAATTGTATGCTTTGTTACTCCCAAGCATTAACCTGTTTAACCAATCGTGTGGCTGCACTGATGCAAGCCAACTGTTACACATTCATAGTAAAAGTTGAACCTGTGAGGAAAAACAACTTTTTAAACCTTATATTGGGGACAGTCACTGTTATACGTCAACGCTATAAGATTATTTGACCAGATTTGACTGGTGATTGTATCCATGCAGTTTCTATGTCCTGGTGACTATTGAAAGGGTAGTTATGACTCTCTCCCCATTCATTTCAATACAGTCTTCCTAAATAATTACCCGGGGCCTTGCATGTAAGGACTTTGGTACAGCTTGGCGCTCGTGTTGACGCCAGGACCCCCCCCGTCCCCCGTCCCCCGTCCTCCCCGATGGCACGACACAATATTTACATTCACGGTATTTAGCAGACGCTTTTATCCAAAGCAACTTAACAATTAGTACATGTGTTGATAGGTGAACGTGTCAGACACTAAGCAAACAACATTCTGTTAGAACAGTGACAGCAACATATTTTCAAGGCTAACACACATTACCAATATATCATTCAATCAAGATTCAAGATTACTGCTGATAGCCTAAATAAAATATTTCTAAGACCCCAGGTAAGGATTTTATTTATTTATATATAATATATATATATACACACATAGAAATATATATACATTCAAGGTGTAGCATTTGTCCTGCTACCAGCGCCTGATAATACACTACTTGGGCATACCGGTAGTTGGTCCAAATCCCTGTCTAGACTGAAATGACTATCCAGGCTTCACATGCCCTCAGCTCGCAGGACAGTAAGTGTCTCCCTGGACCTCTGCAGCTCTGTTGTTACAATCTGGTGTCTGGGTGCGACATTTCGCAAAGACATCATTCAGGAAATTCCACTGGAAAGGATAGGTATTAGGTAATGTAGAGCTACAAAGTAGTATTAAAGGCTGAGTCATTCTTGAGAGCGCTTGCTAACTTCGAGCTCAATTCAAAACAAACTCCCTCAGATGTTGCCGCCCCACACTTTGAAACGAATTGCGAAGCCATTGTTGTTGTTGTGAGCGGTGTTCGCCACTCTGTTTGTGTTCCTATTCACGGAGCCAGGGCTGTGTAGAAGTAGCAGATTCTTTTTTCAACACGCACAGAGAATGGTAAGCTAGCGAAATATGAGGAGATATTTGGTGAATTTGACAAAAAGTGTGTTAGCTTACATTTAGCTTGCAATAGCTGACAATACCTTAAAACATGCAGTTGTATGCGGGTACAAATGCTAAGAACAGGTTGACACGGTGCAGGACAGGTACAGTAGGGCGTGGGCATCTTTCTCATGTGGTGGTCTGGGGGTGTTGAGGATAGAACTCAGGGCCGACAAGCCTGCACCCCCCCCCTCCCCCAGTCTGTCCGAAACACATTTCCCCATGAGGGCAATAAAGTATCTTTCTCCATTCCCCCCTCCCCCAGAGTTGCACCTGATGTTCTCCTTGATGGACAAGGTGCCCAGTGGCATCGAGCCCATGCTGAAGGACCTGGAGGAGCACATCATGAGCGCCGGCCTGGCTGACATGGTAGCCTCGGCAGAGACCATCACCTCGGTGAGTGGTGGCTACTTCCTGTGACCCAGCCGCAACACTTCCTGTGACCCAGCCGCGACACTTCCTGTTTGTTTAGCCCAAAAGACAAACTATCAATTTATTATTATTATTATTATTATTTATTATTTCTGTCTTTCACATCCAAAGGAGCTGGGTTAAATTGATACACTATGAATTAACTGCACGATGCCCAAATGGCTAGTGTCTGGTGAGTGCTGTTTAAGCCTTAGAATTGTGAGGAATAGTGTTCATTAAAGCCCGCTAGAAAGTAATAAGCATCGGTATCTCCGTCGTCAGATTGGTCTAAACTGGTCATTACTCATACTAAAATAATAAACTCGATGACATACTGTTGAGCAGGGCTATGTTCCCTTTTGCCTTGTATACATCTTGGAATGTGTGCGTTCAGATATTGCTAAGGGATTGTGAATGCAGCTTTTTATACTTCTGGAGCCGAACGCCAATCGTCTGGCTTCGGCTCTCCCGTACGTAACGCAACTGCAAGTTCTGTGGGTGACCTTGAGTGCCAGGCCGTGAATGACTTACACAGCTGAGCGTTGTTTCCCCCAGGACTCGGAGAAGTACGTGGAGCAGCTGCTCACCTTATTTAACCGCTTCAGTAGACTGGTGAAGGAGGCGTTTCAGGACGACCCGCGCTTCCTGACCGCCAGAGACAAAGTGAGCTCAAACCCCCTCCCTCCATCCTAACCGCATGGACATGACTAAGTACAGCACACACACACACAGACAGTATGGACATGACTAATTACAGTACACACACACACACTGACAGTATGGATATGACTAAGTACAGTACACACACACACGTGTTTCACCTGCGTGTGTGTGTGTCTAACTGCTCTGTCCTTATCTTATAGGCTTATAAAGCTGTAGTGAACGACGCCACTATATTTAAATTGGAGCTTCCCATGAAACAGAAAGGGTAAGAGGCCAGTGTGTGTGTGCGCGCATGGCCATGTGTGCGTTAGGGCTGGGCGATATACCGGTGTATATATGAATTTTTTCAAAAGCGATATAAAATGTGACAATATAGTTTATATCGATATAGTTATATTATGCATTTATTCATGACTTTTTCGATTTGTTTGTCTCTCCCTCCATGCCTGCACTTGCGTTCAGAGTGTCAAAGGGGCGGAGTGACCAGAGAAAGCTCACATATGTCAATTAATGTCGCTAAAAATAAAACATTTCACATTTCCGTCGGGTTTCCTGTTTTTTCTCTAGGCCTGAAGGATTTAGCCCACTTTATAGAAAATACAGATAAATATCGTGTATCGGTATTCCACCTAAATATATCAGGATATTATTTTTGGTCCATATCGCCCAGCCCTAGCGTGTGTGTGTTTGCATGTGCGTGTGTGGCCATGCCCTCTTCCCCGACGGTGTGCGGGCGGCCATCTTGACCCTGCCTGTGGCCTGTTGTGTTCCAGCGCGGGTCTGAAGACTCAACCAGAGTCCAAGTGTCCAGAGCTGCTGGCCAACTACTGTGACATGCTGCTGAGGAAGACCCCACTCAGCAAGAAGCTCACATCAGAGGAGATAGAAGCCAAACTCAAGGAAGTGGTCAGTTAACTCAACGTGTGTGTGTGTGTAACTCCATTTAAAGGATTGAATCTTCAGGTAAGATCTTAGGGGGATTAATATCTATAATGTTAATTAATAAACATGTTAAATTACATCACGGATATATCTGTAGATCCAAACAACTGGATTTTAAATAATGACATGATTTTCAAGCTTTCCCTGTTTCACCAAAACATTTAGTTAATTTCAGAGTTTATACGGTACATGTTTAAACCAAGCAGGAACCTCCGTGCTGAGAAATTAATACAACACAGAAGTGACAAACCCGTCCAATGTTAAAATGTCCGACTTTACAGCAAAAATAATAATGTTTACAGCCTGGTTCAAAAAACGGTTTTGTTCTCTATAGCTAGTCTCACCGTTCATGCCAACTGTACAGAGGGTGAATTGTTTTATAACTCACCAGTTAAAAAGGTTTTAGCCATGCATTTCTCCCATTATAATGTGAGTGAGGTACTACAATGCCATCATAGCGCAGTGTTCAAATACGTTCTTGAGAAAAGCTATGGGTGACGTCACGGAGGGTGTGTCCATTTATATACACAGTCTCCCCTTGATGTGAGTTTAACCGTAAACTGTATTATCAGTTGAGTTAGCATTACATGTAATGGACTCAATTAACACTTGTTTTTCTAATGCAACACGTGCTGAAATTTACTGGACATTTCCACAGCGTTTGTCATCATTTATAATCAGCTGTATTGTATGTGCGCTCTGTTGCAGCTGTTGGTGCTCAAGTATGTCCAAAATAAAGATGTGTTCATGCGCTACCACAAAGCCCACCTCACGCGACGCCTCATCTTGGACATATCTGCTGACAGCGAGATAGAGGAGAACATGGTGGAATGGCTCAGGGTACGAGTATGTACGTGTGTGTGTGCGCGTTCACTACAGTATTTACCTTAGATTCTACTCAAGTTTGTGTTTAGTTCATCAACATTTGAAGCGTTCAGCCCACAAATCATTAGTTTGGTCTGAGATTCTGGGACTTAGTGTGACATCTAGTGGTAGAAAATGTCATATAGCGCCACTTTAAAACTTAAATGTGATGCCTCTGACATGACTGTTGATGCTAATGGATAATTTGTCATAAAGAGTAATGTGCTGTTGATTTTGTGATGTTGCAACTGCTGGTACAAATGTGTGCAGTTGTGTGTCTCTCTCTCTCTCTCTCTCTCTCTCTGTATTTTACAATAAGATGAGGCTGACCTGTATTTTAACAGGAAGTCGGGATGCCGGCTGACTACGTCAACAAGCTGGCCAGGATGTTTCAGGATATCAAGGTGTCGGAGGATCTCAACCAGTCATTCAAGGAAATGCACAAACACAACAAGCTCGCTTTACCGGGTGAGAGTCAGAGTCATGTTTATTGACGCAGCATGTCGTTTGCTGTGAACGTACATGTAGATTAAATGTGACGTGAACCAACATTGAATCTACATGTGCTCACATTTAGTAACAACCAAAGGTAAACAGTGCTGCACGAAATTACACAATGAAATATTCCGCAGGGGAATATAGCTACCGTTGATTCTGTCAGAAAACCAAAGCATGTTCTTGACATGCAATAAGCATGCTTCCCTTGCTCCCCGCGCAGCGGACTCCGTCAACATCAAGATCCTGAACGCGGGCGCGTGGTCGAGGAGCAGCGAGAAGGTGTTTGTATCGCTGCCCACTGAACTAGAAGACCTGATACCCGAGGTGGAAGACTTCTACAAGAAGAACCACAGTGGCAGGAAACTACACTGGCACCATCTCATGTCCAACGGCATTGTGAGAAGCACATCCACCATATCACTGTTCCCTACACACGCTTGTGTCCACATCAACTTAAACTGACGCTCCACATGCCTGGCTCAAGTGTTTTATAACTGTCATAGGGCCCCGATCACACCGAGACGCGTCGCGGAAAACCATTGTTTTCCTGTGGTACGGCGCGACTGTCGTGTGCTTTTTATTTTTTTGCCACTGCGCTTCGTGTTTTTTAAGCTTTCTCTAGACGCACATGAAAGTCGCGCTGTTCGTCAATGTGACAGTTGGCCCAGGCAGCCGATGTTTGTCAAAGGCAAGGCATCTCTGTGTGTTTTTATTATTTATTTATTTTTATAGATAAATGGCACTTTTCTAACCTTCCGGTCACTCAAAGCGATGTACAGGATCGCCCCACATTTACACACACACATTCATACATTAATGGCGGCGTCAGCCAGGCAAGGCATTATCCAACCTTGGGCAGCAGATTTAGGTGTTTTGCTCAGTGACACTTCTACAGGAGTTAGCGGGGTTCGACCCAGCGACTTCTTGGATCACCTGTCGCTGCTCTCTATAAAGTGCTCTACCTACAGTCTCTCACTCAGCCCCTCCCCCTCTACCACCCTCTCCTTCTCCAGATCACCTTCAAGAACGAGGTGGGTCAGTATGACCTGGAGGTGACTACGTTCCAGCTGGCCGTGCTGTTTGCCTGGAACCAGAGGCCCAGGGAGAGGATCAGCTTCGAGAACCTCAAGCTGGCCACAGAGCTGCCTGACGCCGAGCTGCGACGCACTCTCTGGGTAACGCCGGCACTGACTAATGCTGCCTTCACGCGCTGTTGGACAGTGTGGTAAATCAGAGTTCCTTAACTCGGAGGTTTGCACGTTGAATTCCACCCTAGTAATCTGTGGGGAAAACATGCGATCGCTTTGACTCACGAGTTGGGGGAGAACTTTAGGAAGATCATCTTGGGTCAACATCTAGACCTCGCAACCTTGAGTACAACCCAAACATAATTAAGTTAAGGGAATCTGTTACAGCTGTTGGTCTGACACAATAAGACTTGCTTTTAGTTATGGTCACTACTTTTTAATAGTATTTTAATTGTGTTTTTGAAACAGTAAACCTTGCGTCGGCTATTTTTCATTTTGCTTTGATAACGAAGTACTTGAACATTACCTGTAATTTCGACTTCACAAGCGGGAAGTTGGGTTTTCTGACTAGCAGGTGAAGGCAGCATACATTTTGCCACTTAATTCTGAATAATCAAAGTTTGGATTTCCCCTCTGGGGTCAGTGAAGTGTTATCTTACATTTCATTTATCCATTTCTGATAGTCGTTGGTGGCGTTCCCCAAACTCAAGCGGCAGGTGCTATCATATGATCCGGTGGTGTCCTCTCCCAAAGATTTTGCAGAAGGAACACTATTCTATGTCAACCAGGAGTTCTCGCTAATGTAAGCAGTATCTCTGTTTAGTAGTAAATAATATGGTTGTTCAGTACCTCCTCTTCCTTGTAATCATTTGCCTTTTTATTTTATATTTTAAACATTTTGTCTGCAGTAAAAACTCAAAGGTTCAGAAAAGGGGTAAGATCAACCTGATCGGCCGGCTGCAGCTCACCACTGAACGAATGAGAGAAGAGGAGAATGAGGGTATTGTTCAGCTCAGGATACTAAGAACACAGGTACGAGGGGTGTGTGGTGGGGGGGGGCTCGCTGAGAACTTACACTAAGCACCCGCCGATCTACCTACTGTGAATAAACAGTTTGACTTTCCTTCTTCAGGTCACCGGGGTTAGGCTAGCATAAAAACATCACATGACCTGGAAAGGGGATCCCGTTGTTCAACGTTTCCCACAATTCTTTGTTGTCCTAAAGCAGGTCAAGATTTTGGGAGTTTTAGAGAGACTGTTACGGTTCATTGGTGTCACTCGTTCGTGTGCTTGCGAAGCCCTTTGACACAAACTATAATTAAAGCTACAATTTTCAGAACTTTTCATATAATCTATTTAAAAATGTCAATTGATAATACAATTACAATTTGGTCATTTAGCAGATTCTTTATTCTTCCATCAAAGCGATGTACAAGTACTGTATTTTCCGGCTGTAAGTTGCACTTTTGTCTGCAACTTGATCCTGCAATATTATACTCTGAAGCGATGAGTATTATGTGTATTTTGTCATACTGCATACAAACTATTACCTGGTGTAACCACACCTAATATTCCCTCTGTGCTCACATTCACTCTGTGAATATGGTCTGGCCACGCTCCACTGGGAAGTGTTGACAATAGTTTCCTCCTACTGGGTGTAGACCTCTGGTTAACTGAAACGATTGGCAAACGTTCAACCAGTCGCCATTGCTGTTGTGATCGCCTCATCTGGCTCTGCCACCATTTTGAAACGCTCTTCACTTAAACGTCATCTCACTAACCCACCCTGATTGGGTCGCCAGCTGTGTGAAGGCTAATGCGAACAAGGTTTCCAGACTATAGTCTCAGCCAAAATGAGAGCAATAGTCGGGCGGAGCCAGGCTAACCAAGTATGCATGTTAACACCTGTGATAATTGAAAACTGGCTACTGTATGATGATGATGATGATTATAATAAGAATTTAAATGCAACTTAACAGAAGCAGAATATTGGTCATTCCCCCTGCCCTCCCCCCTCCTCTTAACAACACATTATATAATATTATATATAAATATGAACATAAATATAATGGCGAGCACCGCTCATAACAACAAAGCCGTAGTACAGTACCACCAGATAACTAGGCTTGGCTTCACAATGTGTTTCAATGTGTGTGACGGTGCTGCGGAGGGATATCCTTTTGATTTGAGCTCGAAGTTGGCAAGCATTCTCGAGGATGACCAAGTACTGTTTTTTCCTTATGGACAGGAGGTTTCTTAAATCTCTTCACCTTGGAAGGAGTTCTGCTAAAACTAAGTGATTGTATGCCCTGTGTATGCTCTGATGAAAGGCCAAACTGGTATGAATTTACATTACTTGTGGCCTAGGCATGAGACAATGGTGCCTCTAGTGTGCCATCTAGTGGCAGAAAATGTAACATAGAGTTGCTTTGAAAGTCCAGCTCCTTGAGCCTCCATCTTTGTTTTTCTCCTCGCCAGGAGGCCATTATCCAGATCATGAAGATGAGGAAGCGCATCAACAACGCCCAGCTGCAGACTGAGCTGGTGGAGATCCTGAAGAACATGTTTTTACCACAGAAGAAGATGATCAAGGAGCAGATGGAGTGGCTCATAGAGAACAAGTACATTAAGCGGGACGAGACGGACATAAACACCTTCATCTACATGGCGTAGCGCGCTGCGGCCGCCCGCCATGTCTGTTGTTTAATGTGGGCACGGCCTGATGGACGCTGGGAAACTGTTCCAGGCTCCGCCCACCTTGTCCTCCACACAAAAGCAAAAAAAAAAAAAAAAAAAAAAAAAACCCAAAAAAAAAAAATTGACAAAAATGTAAAACTGTTCCAAGTTCCAAAAAAAAAGTTCCAAACGATAACGTGTTGTGCGGGGAGGCATGAAATCGTGACTGATACATATTTAAAACGACAGCAACAAAACATAGAACTTCCTGCCTTAAAGTTGTGCAAACAAGCACTGTTGCAGCCGGAGACTGCGTCATGTTTTACAGTTGTTTTCGGAAAGGAGGCGCCTTGGGAGGGAGTGCTCTCGCTGTTACAATAAGACAATCGGTGTTTGTGGATGATCCGTTATTGGCGTCACTGTTGTTTTATGGTTTGGGGGGGGGGGGCATCGTTGGGGTTGCCACGGTG
>JAODUH010000006.1:3465315-3476042 GCA_027564835.1 Typhlichthys subterraneus
CAGTACATACTTAAACTACTGTACACACCATCATACAGGTCATACATACAGTACATACTTAAACTACTGTACACACAATCGTACAGTACATACATACAGTACATGTTAATGCACTCTCCATGCATGCGCCAGTGTCTCCTAAGGGCTTAACATTGCCTTAAAGCTGACGTCTATCAAACCCTATGGGACCAGCCCGTGTGTTTTACGTGGGTGGAACTGTGGGTTGTTCCTGGACCAGTCTGTGTTTTTCTACGCCGTGCCCTTTCCTCAGTGTGGTTTCTCCCAGCGCACTGCCTGCGTTTCAGCCCCTCAAAGACAGCAAACGGCTTCCGCCATCCCACGCTCACCCCCCTCTTCACCACCACCCCCCCCACCCCCCACCCCCCCGTCACGTGGTATTGGTCGTTTCCTGCAACATGGCTGCCAGACAAACCCCTTTCAAGTCCCCTCCACAGAGAGTTGAGAGAGTTTGTCGACGTGGATGTGGCACGATCAGTCTAACCGTGGCACCTTCTACAACGACACGGCAACTCTCTCCGGCTGAGAGCGATCCTGTATCGCTCCGTGTTTTGAATAACGTCCTTCCTCCGCCTCCATTTTGAGACTCACGCAGACTGCGGCTGTGCTTTCACCCGGTTGCTATGGACGGTCTCCAGGTAGCATGTCTAATAAAAAATGAAAAACACGCACACACACAAAAAAAAAAAAACCTTTATCCGTATTGCTCCCACTTGTAGCTTAGCAACCGGTGCTTTTGATAGTGCTCCCTCTCTCCCCCCAGCACCCCTGACATGACCAAGTGCTTCACGTGACCAAAGACAAAACCACGCCCCCCTTCCTCTACATTATCCCAAATGGCCACACCACTGCCTGAGAACAGTACGTCAGCAAAGCTCAAAAGATGGACGACTGAGCTTCTGTTAAAGCGCAGAGCGGGGTTCAGAGACTGGGGATGGGGGGGAGGGGGTTGCCTGGCTAACAGTAGGAATGCTAACAATCTTGCTGTATCTACTCCAGACGATTATCGTGATCAACCATTACCATCCGGTTGTTTTGGTAGAATCAGCCGGTCCAGTCGGTTCATGGATGGACCAAATGCCAACTCTGCGCTGGCATGCGTGCCCCCTACTGTGCGCAGTTGGTAACGGTATGTGCTCTATCGGCATTAGTGCCGCTCCAAATGGGGGCTCAGGGTGAATGCTGTGTGAGTGATGTGGTTATAAGGCTATCTGTCAGGTGATTTGTTGTGAGCGGTTTGCACTTTACCAAGTTTGCTGGTGGTGGGGCGCTGGGGACCTGTCTCGTGTGTGTGTGTGTATATAAGACTTTCTCTTGGGTGTAGAGGAGAACCTTCTGCCAAACAGCTGGTGCCATCGCCTTGCTGAAAACAGTGAGTTTGCAACAACCGCAGTGTTTGTAGTTGTAGCCATTGTCAGAGCAAATATTATAGATTACATGTATTTATTCTTTTTGTATTTTCGACAGCAGTGCTGCTGGTACTATATGGCCTTCCCGAGACTATTGGCACGTCTTGTGTCAATCATTTGTTTATCGGCATTGTCTTCATTGACTCCTCATTGTTGACAAATGCAGGGTAGCCTACAGTCCGGGTAGTATGGATGACACGTTTATTTTATTCTTCTTCAGAAGTGCTAACGTTTCACGCCAGATTTTACTAACTCTTTTGGTTCTTAACCATTTTACTGTTTTATGAGAATTGGAAAACCAGAATCGTTCACAGTATGTACCCGCTCCCTCGAGGGGTAAAGTCTCATTTTATTTAAGCTCCCACACCTTGAACTACGTCCCATAATTGGCATTGTTGCGTTCCTTTTGTGCACTGCATTGTTCTAACTGTGTCTTGCATGGGTTTGTTTCCGGTATGTCCTGGGCCTTGTATTGCATTATATGGTTGTATTGTTACTATATATCTATTCTTCATATCGCAATGTCTTGGAAATGCTAGTGTGACGCAAATGAGCACGTCTAGCGCAGTTCATGTCAAGCGTGTTGACAGGTGTCAATCAGTTTTGGTTATAGCAAAAAAAGCAAATAACAAGTTAACATGTATAATGCCTCCCGTGTTGGTGATAGTTGTTATAGCAACAGTTGACTACTATTTAGGTGCTATTTGGAATACCTTGTCTTACTGTATTTGTGCTTTTTGTTTTGTTTTTCTTCATGTAGTGTTCATTCTGATAGAGGGGCTTTAAAAGCAATAGTATCTAATCCCCAGACTGGGGGAGGGGGGGGGACCCCTTGAATCTAACTAGTAGCAAAGCCAAGGGTCCTTTGTGCAAGGCACTGAGCCACCAACTCTTCTCCCTCGCCAACGTTACTTGACTAACACGTATGAGCTTACATGCGTGTTAGTTAACCCTCCCTTGCCTTTCCTGCAGACAAGAATGTGTTTGTCATCACACCCAGTAATCCCAGTGCAATTTTATTACCGTACAACACATTTTAAGGTAAAGAATTCTCACAAGGGGAAACTAACCCTACTTTTAAATGATCTTGCAACCCCACAAAAGCGTTTAGTGAATCCCATTTGTGAGTGTTGCCAATGGGCCTATGGATTTTGGCTTCTGACACGCAGTAACTGATTCATTGCATACTCTCTCACAATGAGCGTATGATGGTTTCTGGACAGCTTTACCTCTCTGGTTAAAGGCAGTGCTCACACAGAATGTGACGTCTGAACAAAGTATTCTTGTTGAAGGTTCCACTTGTGAAAATTATGTGCCAGTGCCAAAAATATAAACAGGGAGGCATCTTTGGTAAAGTAGGTGTAATCTACATTACATTGCCAAGGAACATGCACATTATTTGAAAACCATACATTTTCAAG
Source organism: Typhlichthys subterraneus (assembly GCA_027564835.1). NCBI lineage: Eukaryota > Metazoa > Chordata > Actinopteri > Percopsiformes > Amblyopsidae > Typhlichthys > Typhlichthys subterraneus. Next base: position 3,468,164 of record JAODUH010000006.1, read on the forward strand.
TATTTCCAATCCCAACGTTTCTATGCGTTTTTGGCCAGATGTGATACTTGTTCGAATCTCACTGAATTGTTGTTGTTGCCGCCCATTGTATTGTTATCATTTGCCACAAGTGTTAATGGCTTCCACTGTTAAGCACCACACATGCTCCTGGTGATACATTAGCCAGGGATGACCTTCTAACGGCTGACGTAACGAAATTGGGTTCAGTGTTCTTTACATTGAGTCTGCTGGCTGATGCCAAAGCAGGTTTTAAAGAACTTTAAAACACTTGAATGAAACTAAAAAGCCGTTCCGCAACTTTTATATGAATTTAAAAAATGCTAACGCATGTAGCGAACTGCTTCTAATCTGCTTGCGCCATTTCAAGTTTCACAGAATATAATGTGTATATATATATATATTTTTTTTTTTGTTGCTACTTTATAAACATACTGTGTGGAAGACCTATATTGCATACTTGCATGCATTTAATGGTACCCTATTTTCTAAAATGTTTAACTGTAACCTGCGGTATACAGTGTAAGTAGCAGCAGACGCTATATAGGATACATGTTTTATGGATGTGACTTTGTATAGCCTACTGGACATTCAATCTTTCAACAGGAAATGTGTGGTATTTGCTGTAAAAAGAGCGGTTTTTAGTCCAGCCTGTTGGACTGCTCAAGTCAGATGTATCTAAGAAATGTTAGGGAGCTCAAAGGTGATTGACTCTTGTGACCATATAAAATGTGTTTAAAATATGCTGTCGGTTGGGGTGGCTTGTCAGCGAGTGTTATGGCCTATTGATCGTAGCCTGCGTGTGTGTGTGGGTTACAACACACTGCTCATGGGATTTATTTTAAAAGTGTTTCAGCTGTTGTATCATTGCAATGCTAGCATTATGGTGGCTGTATGACTGACGTTTGACTACATTTTAGCAAGACGTGTTCTGTCTCGATTTCTACTCAAGATGGAATCTTTTTCTCTCAAAGAATGAGCTTGTGATTCTCTTGTCTTTTCTCGCTGATGTTTATTAACTGGAGACTGGAATATCCACTGCATGGTGACTCTTCTAGATTACACTAGGGTCTTTATTACAAGTATCTTTGATCAGTATTTTATAGACTTGTTAATTTTATACTCCATGTATCCAATTTAACCTTCCGCTCCGAGCTGGTATGTTTACCAGTAGCTGGGTATCTGAGACCTGTGCCGTATCTTATGTACTGTGAGCTTGTCTGCGTGTTTTGTTTTTCTTACATTTTTCTTTTTAGTGCTTTTTATATAAATTTTTTTTTTCCTCCCAATGTCTTATTTCATGAAATTGTTTGCATCTCTCGATTACACTGTGGTTATTTTATAGTTACAATCCAAAAATTTTTTTTTTTCCTTTTTTGTATTTTATGTCAACTTGTGGCATGACTTTGAAATAAAAGATAAAAACCTGACTTGCTGACTGTCTCTGATTTAATGTAAATTTAATGTAAATGAGCACAGATTTAAGAACTATAAATGAAAGTATTCACGAGAGAACATGTGATTTGTGAAATGGTTCTCATTCACATCGTTAGTCTAAAGTATTTCTCATATGGGGACGTGGCGTTCTTTTCAGACTGGTCTGGTAATGACCGCTGTAGCTGCTGCAAGACTGCTTGACCGAGGCATTGTGATCGATGCATAATGACTTAATAACTTATTGATCAAAGTGGACGACATTTAAATTGGAGAAATATGTTTGTGAAACTCGATGACATGAGTCTGGCTATTTTCTTTTTAAAATGGGGTTGCACGGTTTAAAAGAAACTGACATGTCTATGTACAGTATCAGAGGTTCAGCATGAGTCACTTATGAGTTGACCTAGTGCTGATGAACAGAAGACGCTGAGCCTAGTATAGTGTGCTAAATAAAGACATAAATATAAATAATATAATAAAAACATACTGGACCAGTCTACGCCTCCTAACGGAGCACAACGCATTCCGCTAGGCGTCTGTGAGTGGGGGGGGGGGACGTGGTCCTTGTATCAATTTGAACCTTGTGACATCGCTCTCCTTCCCCCACCTCCGGCTGGCCACTGTGGCCACCTTTAAGCCCTACCCCCAGCTAATCAGGATCAGTGGCTATGAATGAGTCGGACAGCGAGAGAGAGCCACTCCAGTGACCCAGACGCCAAACTATTAACCGGCACGGCAAACACCAGTTAACCTCCCATAGGCGTAAAACAGAAGTACAATAGACAACACAGAAAAGGGTATGCAAAGACTGAAATGGTGACTATAAACATGGATCAGCATCCTTAACGGTAGATTTAACTTCATCCTCAATGCACCTTCAAGATGCGCCTGAAGTCGTCCCCTTGACCGTCACCCGGGCCAACTGACACCCACAGAGGACCACAGACCACAGGAGACCCTGACTGCGTTGAGCGGTAAGTGGGAGAGGAGATTGTACAGTATGTTAAGGCCTACGGCTTAGTAGTCAGGCCGTAATGTAACCGCTCCCCTGTAGCTTTACGCCAAAGCCTCTTAGTGCTTGCTGCTCAGCAAGCCCTGTGCCCTTTGCCAGTACTTTATGGAAACCATAAACACAGTCTGGCAGGTATATAGATGCTTTGAAGTGAACTGTGCTTTAGAGCATCTTTGACTACAATGATTGTGTAATGGTTTGGTGTGTGAGGAGCTCTTTGAGGAGCTGACTGATACTGTAAATGAGGCTTGCGTGGTTTAATAACGCCCATGATGTTGTCTTCAAAGTGCTCCACTTTGCCCAGATGCTGGTCAATATCACAATGTGTGAACATACAGTATGAAGAGCTGAGTAGACACCTTGTTCCTCCTCGCAGTGTTCGTAACAAGGCCAAAAGGCTGTGATCAAGACTAGTGGTATTGTCGGCATACTGATTTATGGATATACAGCAGTCTAGCCAATTCAGTTCCACAATAATATACCAGGATCTATGGCCAAGGACTTTGTTGGTGTTTCAGCCATTTGCTCTTCAGCAAGTCCATGATTTTAAGAAACTATTTTTTCAGAAAGAGTGAACATAAGACCTCATGGGCGAAACGTAAGACGTCATGGGTGAAACTGAAGCAAAAGCTTCTATTAAGCTCCACCAGAGATGAGACTTTGGCAGCCTTTGCATCAACACTGCAGTATTCAAACCATGTGATATGTTGACACACACTGTAGCCTGCATCTGTTAAATCTGGCCTGCATGCGTCTTAGGATACCTTGATAGACCTCACACACAGGTTATTGGACAGATCCCTTTTGCATCGGTATGATTGCGTTTTGTTGTCTTGTGAGCTTTGTCTATGATTTCAGAGGGTTGTGGCTTTGATTTGGTTTGGATTTCACATTTTAAAGGTGCAGTGTGCTATATTTATCATATGATGAGAGCATATCTGCATTTAATAATTGCCATGAATGAACATTGCCATATTAGATTACGCTGTACATGCAGAATGATGTATCGTAAGGTCACTTCTTGTCAACCAGATGCAAACACAATTAGAAATGTATGTTAATACATTTGTAGCAAATAGCTGTTAAGGTCATGACCTGTGGCTGCTCAGAGAAAGTCTCTCTGTACCTCCATTTGGGCCAGCTGCCAGATTGGCACCCTGTGGATCTCAATAAGAAGCTCTGTTTTAGCATAGCCTAAATGCTGAGCATACTGTGAGTGAGGCACTGCATGGAGGATCCTGGTTGGATGACAATCGTATGTGTACAATATCAAGGCTTCAGTTATTAATAATTTAATAAAGTATCAATTGGTACAGATAATTCACTTGTGGGGGTGCAATTGGAATGAAAGCACTTCACTGGAATAAATAAGGAAAGGGTTAAATTGAACTCTCATATTAATATTTAAATAAGTGCAAGTTCAATTCTTGCACTACCTTGTTTACAGCAATACATTGTTTACAGCAGTTAAATATATGCTATGCAATGGTCACCATAGTGTGTGTGAGGCTAACTCAAAGATAGCAAACAAATGGTAGCTTTGTTTGGTATTTTTTTTAAGAAAATTATTCTGCACTCTGCAGACATACTCAAATCTGGTGTGTACAGTACGTAACCTTTGGGATTAGCTATTTAAGCCTTTAAAGGCCAAAGCTGTCTTTGTAACCCCCTACTCCTTCACTATGTGGCTAAAGGATGGCATTTGACTGTGCCTGACAATCTAAAGAATAGATACTAGTAACTATTGGAATAGATGATAGTATATAAAGTCTTAGAGAGAAGAGAGTTAATGTCATAATGGCTTGTCATTTTGACAGCTGTTAACCGCTTAACTGTCTGCAAGAGTAACGCGTAGGAAATGGGACGGTATCATACATTTGTTTAGTACAGAAAGTGGTTTTAAACAGTATTGTTGGACAACTGAAGAAAATCTAAACCGTTTCCTATCGCTATTTGCAATGCGGTTTTCTTGTGTATCTATTTATGTGTTAGCAGCGTGCGTGCTGTGTGCACGCGGTTACTGGAAATTAAGGATTTTATAAAGCCTTAAGGCTCCTACTTGTGGCATTAACTGGGATTATTATTGTGATTATGTTTGGTAGTTGGACAGGAGTCCTGCTTTGTCCTGCACGGCATGTCAAATGTTGTCCTGTATGTAAGTGCTTCAATAATGGATCAAATCATCATTCATTTATCCAGTATATCTAATGTATATGTCATTAGTAATGAATTGGCTAAAAAAGCACACTCATACATTTGGTTGTCAATGTAAAACAAGTCTAATGTCCACATACATTTACAGTGTTCTACGTATGACATCGTTTGATCATCTGTCTCTCCTGACCCCACAGCCAATCACATGGTGACTTCACGTGTCCTGGAAGCCACCAGCAACTGAACTATGGTCATTCTGCAACAGGTAGTGTGTTCCTGGGTGCTAAGAATGGTTCTTACATAATCATTATTAATAATAATAATAATAATAATAATAAATTTTATTTAGGACACTTTTCAAAACATTCAATGACATCATACAGTTAGGTACAGTTAGAGTATACCTATCAACTTTTTTCATTTATCATTCCTGTTTATTACCTAGTTTATTTAAAATAGTTTCTTACCAAGTCCTCCCCTGCACACGTACCGTATTAGCTTAGTATCCACTCTCTCAGTGAATAACTACTGTTAAAAGTAGATCAGTTTCTTATACCTTCAGTTTAAAAAATATGTAAATAAATAGATAATTCCCTTGGCACCACCACTACATACACTCCTCATTCTTAGCCTGCAACATTCAATGTATATGTTAATGTAATGATGCCATCCGTGTAAGCACAAGAGGTTTTGATAGTCTCCACTTCAATCTTTCAATGTCACGTTTTCACACCCCAGTGCAGAATCAAACTACCACGCATTCCGCACTTAATGTAACCAATCATCTTTCTACATTCATGCTCCACTACCACATATCAGACAATCAGCTTCTCCTCCATAACTCCAGATGACTTTCCCTTTACCCAGAGTCTCCAGAGACCATGACCCAGACAGCCATAATGCTGCTGCAATCACAGCTGAAAGACTCGGCTATAAATATCGTATCTCATGGGAGACATCTGGATGTTATATAAAAGAAATGGCCTCCTTAAGGTCAGGGCCAAACTAGAAGATTGTTTCTTTTGCAGTTTTATGTGTTCATCCTATAAATACATTTGTGAAAACAATACAATGTTTATAAAAATGGCTATTCAGATTTTTGTTTATTCAAATGAAGCCTTATGAAAACTTTGAAGACAATTAAATGGAATTAAGACCAATTAAAATCATGTTTAGAAAGCCTTGCTTGGACAAACATTTTGGCCAATAACAGCACTTCACTAAACACACTTTTTATGTAAATGTGTGATCACGATATTGTCTTGAAATTTGTCAGCTACTCTTTCACAAAAGAAATGGTTAAATTTCCAAAATCGTCCTGATGCCATTTAAAAAGCAATTCTTAGTAAACCAATGGTGAACAAATTAATTTAAAAGGAAAACTTTGTAGTGCTAAATGTTATTTATGGTAAGAGCGTAAAAATGATCTGTGTTATGGTGACGTGCGCGTCACAGCCAATAAATCCGCTGCCGAGCCTGATGTTCAGTGCGTCAAAACAACATCACGGGTAATCCCGGCAAAGACCTTTTTTAAAGTACTGAATGTGCCATGCCTGATTGACAGATTAGGACAATGCAATCAGGGTTCAAAAGTCCCATCCTCTCTGTAATAACCCCAGTGTGTGTTACACTATACTTGACGATGTCAGGATCGACTAGACTTTCCTATACTGTAATCAAATTCTCTAAGTGTCTTGGCAGTTCAAAGTTGGCTAACCTGTTGTTTGTATAACAGCAGTGATTTAACAAATAAATAATTGGGAGGGATTTATGAAAGGCTCACAAAAAACAGTGCTCTTTCTCGTGGCTGTAAATACAATTTCTTGGAAGTTGAAAGTGTTTATGAACCTTAAGTAAGCCTTTGTATACAGGGTCTTTCAAACTGTAATATCCCAGGGATAACGGTTTTATTTAGGGATTTGTTAATTTAAATACTTGTAGATGTCTAAACAGTGCTTTAATCAAATCTGTGCTTGGTTTTACTTAAAAAATATATGCTACCAAAGAAGAGTACATTTCAGACTCTCTCTCCTTCTGACCTGCTGTTTAGACAGATCTGGGTGTGTGCACACTTAGAGAATACAGTTTTTTATTTTGCATCATAACTTTATTCAACTTCAAATCTGTTTGAAGTGGGATGAAGCTGTTTAGGGCGTCCAGGAAGGTTACCTTTACTTGAAAGCACTTCCACTGGTTGATTCCTGAAAGGACTTTGTGCAGAGGCGAATGATGCTGGTGTCCAATACACTTTTTGTAAAAATCAACGAATATCTTCTTGCGGTCCACTTGCAACTAATCTTACTGTTCGCACACTGTGTGTGCGTGTTAAAAAATAATCTGGTACTTTTACACAGACCTGGCTCCATAAATAGGAACACAAAGTTCCTATTTATAGACCGCACCACACAACACTATCATCGCTTTCGCAGTCAATGTACTGTCACATACAGTACAGTAGTTATTATTTCCACTTATTTCTATAATCTAATAAAGCACCTAACCTAGTGGAGAAATTGGAATGGAAATAACACACGAACACATGCGGACGTGCCGTGCGTTGAGCCCTATGTTTGCAAGCTCTCTGCTTATACTTTATTTTTGTTTGGTCTAGGAACATTGGATCTCCCCCCAGAATGCCACCAACATCAAGCCTATGCACCCAACCTCCATCCATGGGGTGGAGGACATGATTCGTCTTGGGGACCTTAACGAAGCCGGCATCCTTCGGAACTTGCTTATCCGCTACAATGAGCACGTCATTTATGTTAGTATAGTATAGCTGATCTGGTTTCATTAGGTCTTTCAGTGCTATAGGCCTACATTAGGCTACTTTGGAGTGGGCTAGCCTAGCACCCTAGTCAGCTATTACAAGCTAAATGTTAGCTAATACACTTTTTATCAAGTTCAACAAATATCTCCTCCTTCAAATTCAGCCTGGAGAAAAAAAGACACTGGTACTTTAAATATACCACAGAACTAAACGTTCTAGTGTGAAAGCACTGTGTGAGCTACTACTACTAACTACAGTGTACGGTCTACATTTATGGGGATCCTAATGATTATTTAATTATTATCCTCACTGCTGAATTGAATCTGCACACCTGTCTAACCTTGTACAGGAGCCACCTCAGCCAAACTGACCTCACCTGAACCTGAAGGCCTCAAATTTGTACTTGTTAACCCCTACATCACTAGGCCAGAGGTGTATATAACTTTAATATACACGTCTGGCCTATGGAGGCCAGACTATCTTCTCTCATACATGTCTAGTTACAATTA
>JAODUH010000006.1:3504908-3523872 GCA_027564835.1 Typhlichthys subterraneus
CCTCAAAGAGAGCCTTAAAGAGAGTCTAACAGAATGAGGGGGCGAGTGCTCCAGCAAGCAAACTAATGCAACGTCTGCCAGCGCAGGCTGGGCTACGGTGGGAGGGAGAGGACATGTAACGGATCAAAAGTCATGCCTAACAGGCAACCGCAACCCCCCCTCCCCCTCTCCCCCCCTCCCCACGCCCCTTCAGAACCCATCTACAGTAGTCTGTATGATAAGCTCTTGGCACTTCTTACGATTAAATTCACGTCTGAGCGAAACAACTCAAAACCCCGAAAAACAAAAACAACAAAAAAACAACACAGCCGGCTGTCCGTCGAGCACGCCCACGCCTACCCCACCCCTCCCCCTTCTTCAGGGTGCTGGGCTCTCATTGGTCCGCAGGGCACCAATCACACTCTGGATGTTCTCCTCTGGTACCTGTGGAAGGAAGATGGCTGTTTAACCGGGGCGCTCTGAGAAGATACCCTGGAAAATAGTTTAAAGTGGAGACGCTGGACAAAGACGGTTGATGTCTTAATTAACTGGATCAAAACAAAGACACCCCCCCGTCTCTTCCTTCAATGCCTGAGGGCTCCCTCAGACGCCGCTCCCAGGAAATGTCCATTCACGTAGCCTGACTCCACCCAACTATTGCTGTCAGGTACATTTCTTTTGGCGAGATTACAGTCTGGAAAGCCTGTTTGCATTAGCGTTCACACACCCGTCCATTTCCAGTGAACAATATCGTAATAGATTTATTTATTATGCTTGGTTAGAAACAAAAGCTAAAATGTTTGTATACTATTTGTAAGCTCTAGCAAATTCACATACCGTAGTGTGCAGGGCTTCACACAAACAGGCTGAAGCCTCCAGCTGACAACAGCATAAGAGAGGCTGTAGGTCTACATGTGCTGCATATATTTTATGTATAAATGCAAATTGCATGAAGCAAGCTCAAAAGTAAGCTGTGACATCTCCTGAAAACCTTTGTTTATGGAGCTTGGCATGATTCATAAAGTGCTGCATTAGCTACCGCCCTCTGCTGGACTGTCCAGGCTATTGTATGCCGGTATTAACCACGGCATGTGTTTACAAGCGCAATAGGTAAATGTCCCTGGATGGAGAGGCATGTCTGAATAGAGAACTAGCTGTCCTGTTTGGTCATGCAGGTCAATTACCAGGAGCAGTGTGTGAAAGTGGCTTTTGATGGACTCCTACTCACCAAGGCATGGTCAAACTTGAAGGTGCTGATGTAATAAGCTGGAATGTCGGCCGTCGCCAGGGGTTCCGATATCTGAGCCACAATCCCACACTCATCTAGAGAAGAGAAGAAGACAAACATCTACTTGGCAATCGATTTTCCTTTTTAAAATGTACCTCCTTTTGGGTAGACTGCCTAATATGTTACCGATTAATTCATTGGTTTCAACCATCACGTTATTGCTTTGGTCTTGTTGTCATTAAAACCTTATTTAAATAAGTCTCGCCACTCGGGGGCAGAGCGATGCAATCATGGGCCACTCACTCACACATACACGGGGACCCCCAACTGCCTGAGCCAATCATGCCTTACTAAATTTGAATCCAAACGGCACCGTGCAGTACATGTCCACTTAGGAGCATTATGTGTTATTTCTAAAGAATAGAAACTCTAACACGTGATCAGGTATTGTGTCTGTTTTTAGAAAACTTCAACTCCTGCAAATCACACATAGATGACAGGCCTCACACATTGACAAGTCAGCCCTTCTCTTAGGGACAGAGAGCATGTTGTGGCTAGTGGCGGGCTAGCTTTGTGTTTCATCTACCTTGTGTGGCTGCATAACATTGCTGCTACTCACCAAAGCCTAAAGGTTGTCCCCCAATGCGGACCATCTTCCAGAGCTCTCCAGACGCGCTTGTGAAAAGCAGGTTGTTGGGAAACCTAGTGTAGTGTGAAAGATTAGTAAAAATACAGAGCTAGGCGGATAACTTAATATATACGCTTGGTCACATGAAAGACGAGAAGTCAAAACAATCCCACTTAACTGCCACTGATATTGCTACTGTATAGTAATGCTATTTACACAAAGCTTTAGTTTGCTTATCTTATAAGATAATACTTTTTAATAAGGAATGTATTTACTTAGATGAAGCTAACTATTACCTAAGAACTGCTAGTGGATTTCTGTTGTCTGGGCTTGAGAATGCACTATTGTAAAGTGTTAAAGATCATATATTCCTTTAAGGCAACACAATACATACGAGGCCCAATACACCACCATAAAAATATATCAGCATTAAAAATCTATATCTTTCAATTATTAATATCAACTTCTCCCACATCGCTTGGAGAAATGGATGCCCTATATAAGGTGCTATCTCGTGAATGGACAGCCCTACTTCCATATGCCGGTGTGGTATAAATGGCACACTGTATTAACACATCCTCTTGTAGTCTAATCAATTAAATAGCTTTTTCATTTGCAACAGTCTTACCAAGGAGACAGCCACGCTTGCGATGAACCCAATGAAGCCAACTGCACGTTAACCTTGGACTGCCTGCTAACGCCACTGCTATCTCCCACAAGCGTGGTGGCACTTGTTGAGGCCGTCGTTCTCCAGAACACTTGCTAACTTTTGAGCTCAAATTAAACTCCCTCAGAAGCTCCGCCCCACACATTGAAACGCATTGCGAAGCCAAGGGCATTGTTGTTGTGAGCGGTGTTCACCACTTTGTTTGTGCTCCTATTTACGGAGTCAGGGCTGTGTAGAAGTACCAGATTATGTTTTCAGCACGCACAGAGAACGCCAAGATATTGGACTGCAAGAAGATATGATGAATTAGTTTAAAAATAATGATCTTAATTATCTTAATAGACTACCTTTAAATTATTTTTTGCAACTATGGCAAAAGAACAAAAACAAACTGTGTAGTTGCGTCTTGTGGCCAAGCGGTGGAGCCACTATGCCAAAACCTAGCATAATAGCACCAGGGTCACCCATCCATTAGCCCCCAGCAGGTGGCGCTCTAGGCTACGTGTCCTACCTCTGTGTTGTCTGCTCGTCCATGACCAGAGAGATGTAGCCCTCGATCAAGGAGAAGGAAAAGAAACAAATGTAGCTGGAGTCCTCCACTGACGCTGCTGTGTCCTTGTGCCTGGGGAAGGGGGGGCAGGGGGGGGGGATTACTGCATGCCGTTTGCCTCTTTTATTGTCCACCAGCCACATCAAATGTTGGCGTCCTGCTCTGGTCCACTAACATGAGATTATACATAGTAGCATCCCTCCTCACCCTCCGGAGTAGAACATGACGTCCATCAGCAGCGTGGCCACAGAGGGCAGCGTGTCTGGGTCCAGGCTGGTCACGCAGAACATGTTGCTGGGGCTAGACAGAGGGTGAATGATAGGCCGGGGCACTGCACCAGAGAGGGCGGAGTTTAACAGTCAGATGGTTCATCCAATCAACTGCCAAGTAATTCTTGAGAGTGCCGGCCCTTTTTAAACAGTTTCAACGGACAGCTATAATAAAGGGCTAATACGCCTAACGCCTGGTTTCCACCGGGCGCGTCTCTGTTCCGTCACGTCAGCGATCCGTTCTTGCTCCGTCATATGCACTGCATCCAGCCCAACGGCAGCGTGTCAGAAGCGGAGCGTCTTGTTGTGTTTTCGCTGAGTTTCCATAGCAACAAACCAAACCGAAATGATGAGTTCTGTCTGATTGGCAGTTTGTCGCTTTCAGAAGAGTCCCAGAAGCATCTCAGTCAAAAAATAGAACTGCTGCCTATTTTTAGCAGAGCTGAGCGGAGAGCCGCTCCTGGGACGCTCCTGGGACGCTCCTGGGACGCTCCGGTGGTTCACTTGCATTGGAAAGAGCTCCGTGACGGAGCCGGAACGCGACAGAGGCGCACCCGGTGGAGATAATACATATAATACATATAATAATTAATGTAGAGATTGTGTACCCAGTTTTGGCTTCACAAAGCCATTGGCCGCCCCCAGGCTGTGGGCCGCCACGGTCTCCCCGTTGACCACCCTGAGCAGCGTGAACTCAGACGCCAGAGTGTGCATGACCATGGGCAGGTCCCGCTCCCGCACCTGAGCACAACGCAGCACAGAAGACCTTAATAAGCACTTCTGGCACCTCGGCAGCCATCTTGGTAAGGTCTGGCTGCCGCGGTGCCAGACTTGATAACGCCTCTGGGCTATTAGAAAGTAAATGAATGTGGAGAAAAAGTAATAACTGCACATTCAATGGTCACCAGGACATACAATGCATGTACACAATCACTAGTCAAATCTCACAGTCAAATCTCACTTAAAATGAATTTTTAAGTTTGGTGACTAGTGACAGCCTATTTCCCCCCATATACTTATATTACACGATTGGCTAAAAAGGTTAAATTATAAAACAGATTATGGTCTCTTTTCCTCCAACTGACAAATTTGTATTTGTCATTGCGGACTTCTTGAAGCGGCCTGTCTCTTACATATATATATAATCTCTCTGGCAATGTTTTTGAACACTGCTGGCCAACTACTGCCCATAGTCTGTGAGTGGTATCAGCATCCATTTTTGTAGTTGTAATTCAATGTTCACCACAGGGGGTGCAATGAAAACGGGTTTAGAGTTAACCTAGTTAATATTTTAAAGTTTAGAGAAAAATAAATAAAAAACATTTGCAGTATTTCAGCTATCGTGTTTTCCGCTAATGTGCCAATCGCAAATTCCCCCTCAAAAGCCCACTGTTGTGTTGGAGCACGAGGGGAATAAACGAAGGCCTTCAGCATTTGGGTCAGGCCTTCCAGGTTTACGTAACACAGATCATAACCAGGAAAACAACATCCTTCAGCTGCTCTCTCTTTGGGTCTGCCCTGACCTCTGGTAATTCAATAAGACGCAGCATGAGATCAGGACACAAATATGGAGGAATGAAGGCAGGAATGACCGGCTATCTGTCGGTTAGACAGATTACCCAAGACAAATAATAAAGTATACCTTACAGGCAGGATGAGAAGAAGGAAAGGCATGGTTATGTCCATAACTGGGATGGTCTTTTAAGAGCTAGGCCTATTCATGCTACCTGGAATTCCACGCAGAGCCGCTTTACAGATATATTATAAATCTCCCACATAATATATACACACATATTTCCCTCGTTATCTAGAGGCTGCATTTGTTTTTAAGGCAATAAAACCAGCCTCTCTGTGGTATGAAAAACAAAACAAAAGACAACAGCTAGCACGGAATGTGAGCACTTAACTTTCACAAAATGAAAATAATCCGCAAAGCTGGCCTTGGAAGCTATGTTATATCTCCGCTAAACCACTTGGGCAGCTAAACTAACTTGAGCACAGCCAAACTAAATGTAACAACTGGCAGAGACTATGGTCTCTCGCACCTGTCCGAGAACAGTTAGAAGGTACTGGAATGTCTGACTGTAGCCCGATAATACACACAAAGCCTGTCAAAATAAAAGACGGACTTTATAGTCTGTCAAAATAAAAGCGCTCTCACCAAGATGAAGTCCGTCTGATATGTCGACAGCATGAACACAGAGATATTATGGTCTGCCAAAGGAGCGATGACCGACTTGGCAATTTTGGTGACTCCGATTGGCTGCGAGCTGGATGCATTCCCGCCCCCGGACACCACGTTTAGGGCCAACCACGTTGCCTCGGCAACACTGATGTGCTCTGACTCAGGCAGCTCTGTAGGACGACAACATGACAGAGTTCTGACACGGTGGTTCTCAAACTCTCCTGGTTTCCATTGTTCTCCAAGAGAAAGAACACACACCTTTGGGGGAATTTAAGAGACCACTGCACTGCACATAAAAATATAAAAGCAATATCAATATACTGTAAATGTAAACAAAACAAAAATTATATAAATATAAAAATACATGCAAGTTATACATGTACATTAAATATAAATAAAACATGAAAATGTATATGTTAAACCAGACAGAGAAATTGATGCAGTGGTCTCTAAAATGTTTTCCAGAGCTGGATTTGTCCATATTAAAATTGAGTAATTAACATGAAGCCGAAATAGAAAATGTTAATTGTCTGATACTGCCATGCAATACCTCCAACTAACCCTAGGGGTATGTGAACCCCCCCACCATCTTACACGTCATAATAAGAACACATCATAGCAATGAAAGGGCCATTCATAATGTTGAGAGCACATTTAGCATCCTGCCATTATGTCAACTTTAAAGGAGCAATCTTCCATTTGTGTCTGGAACTATCCTTTGCGTTTGCAACCCGTTTTAACAAAAATGGTTTGCAACCTGGTGCTCGTCTCTATCTAACAGCTCTCTCAGGCTCACTGTTTACACATTACCGTGGGAGAGGAGGGGGAGCGACCCATGGGACATCCTTGAGCAGCAACAGGACAAATATTTCCTGACCTGCTGATCCGACACAATGACTCTGGATCACGTGGGGCTGTTTGTTTACCTTGCGAGGCAGCTGGGTTCGCGAGATCACGATTATGCGAGAAGCCATTTTACCAGGCTTCTGTATTATGTGTTTGTGGCCGAACCACCGTGGTCCTGTATAAGCAAATGAACAACCCCAAACCCCGCCCCCTTTCTCCCTGTCCTCCAATAACAGTTGATCAACTTTAGAATCCTTTCCTGTTACTGCCCACCATGCTGTTCAGTCAAACCTAGTTACAGTAACTAAGAGGGGGCGGGGCTTGGGACCAGTCAATTACTGGCAGCTACAGTATTTGCTTGGTTTGTGTGCGACATTAGCCTGTGATTGACAGATGGCTCGTCCAATCACCTGCTAAGGATTTTGCCCTCACTTCTCCTAAACAGTTTCCAAGGACGACCTCCCGGGCTCGTCAGGTTAACGTTTATCTTGATCGATGGGACAAAAATAACAGATTTTTTTGTTTTGCTTCGACACGTCCCCAATTGGGGAAGTTGTACAGCATCTACTTGAACTTGGCAGGAGACGACTGAAAACATACAAAAGGAAGCCCACAGCAGGAAATACCTGCACCTGTTATGCAACAAACAGCTTGAGGTATCCATGGTAACCGGGGGAGGTCTGTAATGAAATTGGTGCACTCACTCGACCACGACACAGAGTGGTTGGCCCGGCCTTAGATCTATAATGGCGAGGCTGTACGTGATCACACAATGCCGGTGGTCACAGTAAAGGCTGGAATGGGTGCACTCTGACCTACGCTTCAACGGCAAAATAGACCCACAAGGGACTGATTTGTGAATCCCACCTTTGAATCCTTCCTCATCCACAATAATGGTGTAGTCCTCTGGTGTCTCGGTCAAGCTGAAAAACTTGCATCTGAAATGGGGAGGGAGATTCAAACAGGGTTAAAAACAGAGTGATGGTGGTGGGTGATATGTACTGTGTAGTTCCTCCCTAATAACACACGAACAGCTCCCTGAATCATTCAGTGTGTGTGTGTGTGTGGGATGGGGGGGAATGGTTCGCTTAGAGAGCATGTGAGCAGAAAAAGATATAATACTTTTTTCTTTTCTTAAACACCCTTGTTACATACACTGCATTCACACCGCCGACGTATTCACTCCCAGATCTCTAACGAGCTGTCGCCAAGCCCTCCATAGCAGAGGTCTTAACGTTTTGGGGCCAAGGACCCCTTGGCAGATAGAAACATTGCACAGGGACCCCGCCCCCCATCACATATGGTATAACATTTTAGTTGCCGGGCCAACGTGTAGGGTGGCCTATTAGTGCTATGTATAAACGTAGGTCACTTTCACTAGAATGGACAGATTTAAATACATGTATCGAACAGGTTGTACTTATGTTAATGTATATTTACTGACATTTAAATTTTTGGAAGAAAATAAGTTTGGGATCAAATAATTTGGACGACACCCTGCAGTACCTCTGAGGCCCCCCTAGGGGTGGGCGTGTCTGACACCAGCGACAACCAGAACTGGGTCTACAGTAAAATGTGTCAAATCAAAACTCACAAATAGTGTGCATTCCCTCAAAAAGATAAACATTTTGGAGGGAAATGTTTAAATACTATTATTACACTATGTACCGTGAACAGGCACTGGTTAACAGCGAGGGACTTTAAGATGGCTACTGAAAAAAAGATGCAGAGAACATCTGTCCTGCCATTTGTAGTTGCTGAACTCTGTCACAAAATTTAGCATAAAGTTGAAAAGTTCTCAACTCTGATCTGTTGTTGCTGGGCAACTTTGTTGCCGAGAAACGTTTCCGTCCATTCGAAATTAATTGGAACGTTCCTCGTTGCGAGCTGATGGTGTGAATGCAATAAGGCTGAATTTAGATGTATTTATTTTATCTACTGGTAGAATTTGTAATGCTATTTTCTTGACTGCAACTATTTATTTATTAATTTATTTATATATCAATAATAATAATAATAATAATAATAATAACAACAACTCATTCATAAATATACATAAATTAGCCAAGTCATTACATCAAAGTAATTTAACAAAAACAAACTGACAAATCATGCCATTGTGATCATAATCCTTCATTACTGTCTCATTAAAGGACAAATGTGGACATGCTATTTTTACAGAAGGAAACTCAGAAGAAACTAAACTAAACTTGTCACAGAGTTCACCCCATCTTAAAAAAATGCTTGCTTAGTAGGCCTTTAAGCACGTACAGGAAAACTGAACATCAGCTAACCATCTAGCTAATACTGTTCACGCTCCCCACCTCTGAGAAAAATGTCCTCTGGGTCTCAGTTAAAACAAGTAGAGGTTTTCTGGACTCACCCCATGCAGCCATCTCTGCGGTTTGATACTTTTATTTTCACGATACTGCTTTCATTTTGCCAATAAAAACAAATCAAGGAGAGGGATACATGTCAAAATAAAAAGGCCATTTTGAAGTATTTTCCCCTCCAAGTGATTATAGCGATAGGCCTGTGAGGAGACTGGATTTGCCACTACAAGTGTCCGTGTACTGTACTGCCAGTACAGAGGTGAGAAATATATGCATGCAAACAGGAAGTGTGTCTTATGACTCAGAATGACGGTAGCAGACTTTCTGATGCTTTCTGTACTGTACACAGAATATACTTCTGATAGTCTGATAACACCACCACCAATGAACAGCTCCAGAAATCTTTTAAACTGCTTGACCAGCCCCCAAGATCTTACACTTGTGTTAAATGATGCGTCAGATTAGCTAACCCAAATAGGATATACAGCACCATTAGGTATGCTCTCTGCCTCAGCAGCACAACAGTAACACCGTGGACGTGGTGTCATCATGCCATCTGTCACCTGCTGCCATGACTAGCCAAGCACCGGTACCACAGGAGATCTGTCTGCACTCTTTATGCTGAAAGAAGCAGCTGCTGGCTTTATGCGAATGAGAGGGTCTGGGTAATTAGCTACAGAAATATTGGTATCAAACCCAGCTCCACCAGACAGTAGGGCTGGGCTGGACCAAAAATCATATCTCGATATATTTAGGTTGAATACCGATACAGATATATATTTTCAACCCCCGGTTTGAGAACCACTGCAACTATACTATATTTAATAAGCATTCTGCTTCTGTATTAAAGCTCCGGCTGTGGTTTTGTTCGGTCGGCTTGTAACAATTTAAAATAAGACAGCATATTTATAGAACTGCCGGCATACTGCACTGGAACTATATCCTAGTATTTTTGTAGATGCTTCGTGAATGTTATGACTTAGCGATATACGTGCGTGATACACGTTCTTTTTTAATGAAATTAGTGAAACTGACATCACCTGCATCCTTTAGTTTTCTGATGCATTTCATTTTAATTCTATTTTAATTCTTAATTAACTTTTGGTCCTGGCGAACAAGCAAACACTCATTGAGAGATTTATCCTGTGTGTTTATCAGTTCCCAGAATACAAGTACGGTAGCCGACTCAAGTACTCACTCGCTTTGTGTCGGGTACTCGAGCAGTCAAAATGACCAAAATGCACATCCCTAGTTCAATGTGGGGGGTGAAGCTTCTGAGGGAGGTGTATTTGTCTTTCTGTTGAGTTTAAATAGCAACAATCTTTCTCAAGCATCGCTTGCATCACCTTTATCACTGCTTTAACTATCCCTACACGATTGTTTACTGCATGTATTATTAGTCATTCTAATCAGGCATCATGAGGCCAATACTTGACCAACAGTGGCTGGATTGTGGCTTGTTAAAATAATAAAGAGGTCCATCTGCTGTGACTAAAATTATAAAAAATATAAAATTGGATATTTTGTCTGGTCTGCTGTTTTACCCGCCCTATGTTTAACAATGATTAGGGTGCTATGTCACCGTTAGCTTAGCTGTCACCACCCTGTAAGACACTAGTCATGTGATGAGCAACCCACAGTACTACTGTATGGAAATTCACTTTGTTTGCCAACTAATTAGTTAGTATTTTGACTGAAAACTAGATTGACAGGGGACTTTGATCAGTGCAATCTACAATAGGCTACTGTTTGCAAATAAGATAGTTATGTCCCCTTCATTAACATCTGCCCATTTGATTACTTCATTTAATTATAATAAATAATAACAACATAATTATGTTTTGGCATTCAACTGCCAGGATGAATGGCTTTCTGTGCTTTTACAGTATATTGCAGTTCAAAATGTTTCACTCTGCTTTGCAATAAATGGATTCTTCCCCTTTTTGCAATGTCAGAATACACCTAAGCACACATACGGGAGTGTTTTTAAAAGAAAACTAAACTGAACACCTCGTGAGAACGAAATGTAATTGCTTCACGTTTACAGAAAAGTGTAGAATGTTAACACCAGATGAGACTTCCACCAGCTGGCAACTGGAGCAGCCAAGGTGGCAGATTTATTATGTATTGCATCATGAGTTCTACCGATATGGAGCTAACTAGCTATCTGCTTACAATCATTTGGCACTTTAATATGATAGCCCCACGTAATACATGCTAACAACGACAGTATTATTTACACACATTCATCCCATACCTAGGTGGTGTGATTACACTGTGCACATCTGAGATAATCACAAAACTAGTTGTGTTTTTAACTGCAATATTTGTGATAGGGGTCAACAGTCCAAGGCCTACTGTATAACTTAACTAAATTGCAATTAAGGTAACACTATAGTATCTGTAATATGCAATATGATTTAGATGGCCATTTTGAAAAGGATATCTAGCCTGAAAAAGAATGTCCCACAGAATACTGGAATAAACTCTTAAGATTTGATGAGAGAGCACCACTTTGACTTTATGGGATCCTTGTCTGGTTGAGTTGTTTGCATTAAGTCATCATGACAATCACTTGTAGTTTTCAGTACATTCGCCTATCAGGCCAGCATACTGCTGATAGCGCGGTGTCATGAGAATACGGGGGTCTATTTTGCTACACCACCAGTGCCTACGAAACAACACCAAATAAAACGTCCACACGTCTAGGCCCTGCGATGATGTTTAAAAACTAATTATTTGGAACTAGTCGACTCGCTGTGAAAACAATGACATATACACACGTAGACCGGGGTACATATGTCTGCGGCAGGTTTCTTGTTAAAGTTTGCAAACATACACAATCATTTAACAGATACACGCACGCACAGTGGGAGAGGGGTGAGGGAGAGACACACACCTCTTATTAACGTCACACAGCTACAGATGGCATAAAGCTACAAAATGACAGGCCTGCGAAGCTGGAATATAGACACTAAATTGGTCTCCAGAGTGCAATATATTGACATTGTACTTGACGAAGTACTCAACAAATCAGGCCACAAGGACTAAGCTTTTAGATCCGACTAGATGTATGCAACCTCGACATTAGTTAAAATGTTCCAAAAGCAGGATTGCTACTATAGTACATGCGGATGTTGATCGTGTGTGTAAACCTACCTTGTTTTGGAAGCCAAGAAGGCGAGTTTTATTAATCCGTGAGTGCAAACCTGGATGCCTTCTTTTTCTATACTCGCCACTTTCAAGCTGTGTTCTAAAATATGGAGCTCCATCTTTTACGCCTTTTCATTTGAGGAACAACTAAAATGCAAATCTACAGAGTTTCACAGAAAATGCATGAATAAATAAATGCGCGCACGTAGCTAAAGCTTATTAAATAATGAAAGAAGAGGAGAAGGGTGATATAAAGGGAGGCAGTGAGGTAAAAAAGGACCCACTGTCAAGGTACCCCTATCCAGCCTGCAACGGAATCGATTGCTTTTCCGGCACACGTCATTCAAAATAAGAGCTTTCACGACGCCAAAAGGGCAGGGCTTGTAGTTGTAGAGCTATGCCTACATATCATGTAATAAAATGGAGCTGAAATTTTATATTTTTTCCCGAATGATGGCAATTTAAAGTAACCTAATATAAAAACATCCAGTAAGTAAAATAGTGTTGCTGCAAAATATATATTCCAATGACTATTGGCACCAATAGCCAACAACTATTTTGAGAGATGATGTCATTGTTATTTCGACAGATTTATGCATTATTCTTATGAAGGTTAGGCCTGTTTGCAAGATCAGGAGAAATCTGCTCCCTTGAGGTAATGGGGGTTAAATGCAGAGAAGAAATGTCGCTATGTATATGCGAAAATAAAAGCACCTTTACGTTAAAATCGGTTTCTGGTGACCAGGCAAGACGGCTGTGGGAAAGTGGGAAATACATCTGTGCAATACTGCTATGAACAAGCCGACTATCCTATAGACCTGCTGGCATGGGACACAAACACCCCACTAGGCTACATTATTCTGCCCTTACTTAATTTGATTATTAGCCTAATCAAAAATCAATTTTCCATAATTAAATTATCCTAATATTTAAAAAAAAAAAAACGATGTATGATAAAATATAATACAGTAGCCTAACCTATTTGGTTAGACCTGTAATCAATTGGATCTCCCAGTGACTTATTGATTAAAAGAAACAGCCATGTAAGTCAATACTACTGTACGGAGGAGAGTTTTACATGTGTTTTACAAGTGTGTTTGCATGTGGAACGCATTTGTTTTCTTTCTCATGCAATCGAGTTCAGACCGATATTTTTAGTCATTACGATTTTATTTTGAAAACAACATTTGCATTTCGGGATGTCGAATCGTCGCCGATCTGTAGCGGCTTGGCACTGTTGGTAAATGAAGAGACAGAACAGAGCTCGGTCGGTTCCCATGTTTGCCGTCCGACAAGGATTGGAATAGTTAGCAGCTGGAGTGAAACAAACAACTTGCCAGTGTTGCACGCTGGGTCATGTAGTTTAACGGCACACTATAGGCTATTTGTAGGATAAATTGAGTGCTTGTTGTTAGACCTCCTTTTTACATGTCTCTACTTATGTAGGCAAAATATTTATAGTACCTGATAAAAATCTGACTTTATATATGCTAACCTACATAAATAGTAATAGTAAACAGTAGGCGAAACTGAAATTGTTGTAAGAAATAGGCTACTCGTGTTGTTAAATGGGCATGTTTTTCTGAAGTATAGATCTAAACTGTCTAATCACTATTGGTGCAAAGCTCACCTCCACATTATATCAGGCTTAATCTGCAGATGTATGAAGCCAAATAGTTTGGTCTAAATTGCCTAAGATGTCAGTGTTGCAACAAGAAGTACAATTAACAATAACTACAAGGGAACTATGAGGGAAAAGTGTGATGCCCGTATTTTATTAATTGAATGTAACTTTAAATGTTTTCACACACGCTTATCCAACAAAGGCCCTATAATACAGTCTTATATCCATATCCTAAATGTTGTTATTGTCTGATGTTTAGTTTACTAATACATTTCAATGTATTCTTTAAATCCTGTACTGTAATACTGTAAATAAACTAGTTTGCAACAAACACTCACAAGGTTACAATATTGTGCTTGTCTATACTGTATGCATTCACACTCATGTACAAGATACTGCAAAAGTGTGTGTCTGTGTGTTTTCTATGTGCCTAAACTTTCTGCAATTCCTTTCAGTTCCAGAGAATTCAATAAGGAATTGTACAAACAACAAAGATGCAGCAATGTGTGGCAACAGCTAGCCTGTTAGATGAAGCCTAGACCCTCAGGAATGTTGTTGCTCTGCTTCAGAGGAGATTGGTTGCATTTTCTTATTTGGTGCATTTGAACTAGATAGTTCTACATGCTGCTACACTACTGTGAATACTACGGGCATCAAGTCAGATAATCAACGTTACGTATTAATTTGTACGTCTTGGAAAAGCGTTAATAAAATATCCACTGAGAACAGACTGCATTTTAGCAAAAATCGGATGACGATGGTAATCAGTATAGGCTACAGTTTGTTACGTATACATTTCCTGTCATCCTAACATGCATAGATGAATATATTAAACTTTATTGTCCCTAAGGGTACATTGGCCATGGACTCCATCCTGCAGGTTGTAAAAAACTAATCAAATAATCTTCACCAGTCAGTGCACAGTAACTTAGTGTATGCATGCTATACATTATTACTTCTTCAGCAAGATACTCAGGACACACCTCGATACCGTGTGCCCCCTTCACCTCCTAGCACTCAATGTTTCGTACTCTTTCTTTCTCTCTCTACCCTACTCTTATTAAAAATAAATACATACATAAAACATACATAGATACATACATACATAAAACATACATACATAAATACATACATACATACATAAATAAATCCTATTCTTAGCACTTTATTATACAGGCCACTAGGATGTTTGTTGGAAGATTTCATTCTTTATTGACGTGGTAGTAGACATGATGACAACATGCTTTAACTATTCTGATATAAGATTGGTTGCTTACAATTGCTGGTATATGTGACCTGTCCATCTAATGACATGTACTACATGTATGACCTGTCCATCTAATGACACATGTATGACCTGTCCAACTAATGACAAATTTACTACTGTACATATATGTCACTTTGGATAAAAGCGTCTGCCAAATGCCGTAAATTTAAATTACAGTAAAATATATTAATACACACATACCATGATGACAACAACATACAGTATTACAATGTACACAGCCCTGGGCCCTGAGTATTATTTAAAAGCATTAGAGTCTTAACTGAAACAGGGCCAAATTAGTTTTGTACCTATTCAATCCAGATCTTCAATATACTTTGCGTTTGACTGTGATGTAACCGAGTCATGCCACAATACTGTGTTTAAGGATGACATGACATTTTCTCACAAGCATGTCCTTCATAAGAAGGCATGTAAAAGTGAGAATTGGTATATAGTAAGCCGCTTCTAATCTCTATGATGTAAGTGACCCATAGAGAGAGCCGAAGTCACTTCCGTGTTATAGGAACTTAGTTTGGAAAAAATATGTATGGTAGTCAACAATGAGTATAAAATTATGTTTAGATCCAGTTTGACTTGTGACACGAAGCACACATATGATGTTTGACTATTTAAAAGAAAATTCTTCCAGTCAAGAAGTTAGTTGGTCGTGCATTTGTTGAAGTATAATGTCTAGAATTCCCCTTGTGGTTAAAATCAGCAAGACAAACACATTGATCGGGATCCGTCCGCCGTAGTGGCTGGCACTCATACTTCACCATCCCCCACACATATCTCGTCCCCTCTGATACAGCCGGTTGGGTTACAGTTAGCTGGGGCAGAAATCTGTGATTCTAGCGGTGCAGTGCCACAAACGATGCGTGTAATGTTCTTTTGAAGGTCACCCAAATGTCTGCAGTTAAACAGAATCCACTTGATATGGACATTTTTATGTGGCCGGTTTGATTTGCGATGTATCACATGGGATTCTTGGTGTCAGATTTGAGTGCTGGTCAGATTCTCATCATTCCCAACTGGAGTCTGTCCCGAATGTGCATATGAAATAGGTAATGCTGTTGGGAAAATGCTCACAATAATGCATTCATTTTATTCATGAAATGCAGTCACACAACCTGGTTTCAGCCAAGGGGTACCCAACTTTTCCAACTGACATGTTGTTTAAGACTTGTTAGTGTCAGGTTGTTAAAGAAAGCTTACCGAATCACTTTTATTGTATAGCACATTATTTTGTTATCTTAACTTTAGTGCATATAGCCTAATTATAGACATTGTGCTCGTCACACAAAAACAATGTATATCATAGATACTATATAGTATAGTATCTTTTATAGTATTTTTTGAGTCCATGCATTTTGGAGACGGGACCACTGATGTTAACTAATGCACTCAGCAAAAACGTTTTCGCTGAGAATATAGTCTGGAAACCCTGTTTGCATTAGTGTTTTCACAGCAGCCCTGCTGGCGGACCAATCAGGGTGGGTTAGTGAGATGACGTTGAAGTCAGGCTTGTTTCTAAGTAGTGGGAGAGCTAGATGAGGCGATCAAAACAGTTGTAGCAACGCTGATTGGTTCAGCGCTGTCCAATAGTTTCAAAATTAAGAGCTCTATGCCCAGTAGCACGCAATGACTGTTAGCATTTCCCAATGGAGGGTAGAAAGGCCTATTCACTCATATGGTCCACCAGGCTAGCTACAACGATATACATTTATGTGGAAAGACATAAATCCTTAAAATGGAAATTTCAGATGCAAACATGAGGTGCTAACACACTAAACCCACCATTTTTGTTTCTATTGACTTTATTGAACAGTATTTCAATTTATATTACATAGCACACCGTTGACCATATAAAAACAAACATAATACTTAAACATTGCTAAATTGGAACAAAATTATTATTATTACCCACATCATCATTTCTGAAATAACTTGTTTTTGCAGTGTTCTGTGTACTGACCCATTGCTTTAAACCGCTGCTGTAAATAGTCAATCAGTCAAAAAATAATCAAACATTAAGTGTTTGTCTTCCAAATAATGTCTAAACATCAGAGGCATAGGCTGTTAGCTTGGTTCTTATTCACTAAACAAATGTTCCAACTGCAACCATACCATTTATCACAGTGTTCATACTCAGCTGGCATGGCCTCACAGGTATCTTTTGTATTATAAACCAACATATATGTACTATTTTATATGTATGTGGTGTTAAGAAACAAGGAAAGGCACAATAACCTGGCCATTTGGTGTATAACTAATATGTAACCGGGTTAAATATATATAATTTACAATCATAAAACCACCATAATAACGCAAACCATTTGCCTGAGTATTACAAAAGGAACAAGAGATTTTAATCAACGTAAAGTCACACTTCAGTTAGTACGGCAGCCGAACAGGCAATACAGTTCAAAGGTACAAAATGTAGTCCAGAAGAAAGACACTTGCAGCAACCACTTTTCTTTTTTACAGAAAACAGTATCAAACATTAGGCAAATTCATTTCATGACAAACCAAGAACTTACACATGCAAGACGTTTTTTTTTTGTCTTTTTTTTTCAAAATATTGAGATTGCGTACAAAGGCAGACATAATACAAAATATCACATGTTGGTTGTTTTTAATATTGAAGAGTATATTCACAAGGGGAAAAAGGAGCCATTGCTATACTGTAACTTGAGAATACTACCTGCCAGACAGACCAAGCTATGACAGACATCAATCCTGTCACAGCTTCAGGAACAACTTCAGGAAAGACAGCCAATGTGAATAAGCATCTTAACCACAGCATTTTAACCAACAGCACCGTAGACCTTGACGTTTTGAGCCACGGACTCTAATGTTTGTCAATCATATAAGTAATACAGTAGAAGGAACACAACTACAAACTACTGAAACAATCCTAAAATAAATGCTATAAATATTATGTGAGTTAAACAATATGCTGCATTAACTGTACAAACATGCAGTCAATATACTGATTATGTCAATTATTCCAACCTACAGTATGTCACGAGAAGCATACTTTTTTATTTTAATGTTCATTTGCATTCTGTGAAATTTACATAAACTATATATGCATATAACATGCTTGCCTTCCCTGCCAGCCAAACACATTTGTTATGACACATTATGATGTTACATTCACTGTTGAGGACTATACATATTAAGGGTTCTGTTGGAATTTATTTTTAACTTGACTTATTTTAACGTAAAACGTAAAAGTAAACAAAGAAATACACACAGTGTAACAAACAAATAGGGTGAAAAAATATATATAATTCATGTAGTCTATACTGTATATCATGTATTTAAATATAGCCCCATATAGTTTAGCTGTTGAGCCTTTCTCTGTCATCATACTGTATAGAGAATTAGATGTCATGTACATTCAATATCAGACAAGGGTTTAAAACAAGATCTAAGATACATTTCTGGTGACACATTGCTAGTGGAGCAGCTTACAAGGAAAAATAATTACCTTGATGTAACAACAGTAAAGCTACATACAGTACATAGTATAATAATAATAAATAAAAAAATTCCATCTTAAATCTGCAAAGCTTGCATTTGTGGACATTTGCAATTACATTTAACGGGGGGCTTGTTTGCCCTTTCAGCAGCAAACGTCAGCAAAAATACGTTGTTGTAAACAATACGTGCTTTTTTAGAGCAGTGTCTGACGTAAACTTTCAGTTAAAAAGTTTGGCCCTTTTTACATCGATACTATTTATATAAACTGTGGAAAATGCTATGGTAGAGTTTTGTGGAGAGTCATTCTCGGTCGTGTAAACCTTGCGACCCTCACACACGTACCATTCTAGGGGTTGTAGTGAACGGCTAAGGGTCCCATTGTGTGAAGTATGTGATTGTAGCCCTGGGAATACGTCTAATGGCCTGGAATGTGGCATAATAAATGGTTCCGGACAATGTGGTTCAAACCCACTCGTAGAGATGAGATTGTCCTCTCTGTTTTACCTTTCACGTTCCGAAGGTTGTTCTGTTTCTGGGAATCTGACACATCCAGTTCAGTAAGACTGCTTATCATGGGAGACTGTGGTTTTATGCTTGTCTTTTAGAGATAATAAAAATATAATATGTGCACTTTGTTGATTCAGTTACTACTGTTACTGTTCCCAAGGGTTTAACCTGTACATCCCTAAAGTACCCGCCAAAGGGGACTTTAGCACCCGTCGCTAAACACATGAAACAAAAGTGTG
>JAODUH010000006.1:3523972-3543547 GCA_027564835.1 Typhlichthys subterraneus
ATACAACTAAGCCATACAGCCAATGGACGCATCTCTCCACAAAATAAACTGAATATTGCAACATTTTCGATATGATAGTGCGCAACGTGATATTGCGATAACGATACTGAATTGACGTGATATTGCGATAACGATACTGAATCGATATATTGTGCACCCCTAATTTAAAGGGCCAGTACATATCTCTCTCCCAGCTGTGGTTACACTTACAGCTGCAACTGTCAGCAAAGGTCCATTCAGACACTCTCCCAGGGCATACTAGCCACACACACACACAGCAGTTAGCTCAGTCCTCACACTGTATCCATACACAGTGTGATGGCCGACCTTTGTCAGGGCTGAATCTACTTCCACTCTATTCCCTTCTTACAAGCAGGACCTGAAGCACTGGCTGCAGTAATTAATTTAAAGGTGTTGTCAGCGATATGTAAGATAATAACACTCTTGTGGACAAACTCAGTGAATATCTTCATGGTCTGCTAGCTACCACTTCTGTGTGTGTGCTGCCGTGCCAGCCATATATCATACAGCTTTCTCCAAAATGACTGACTATACATTTTAGTACAGCGATCACAGGAATATACGGACAGGCCAGTCTGGACTATTCAAGCAATGGTGGAATGAACTGCAGCGGCCAGGACAGGGGAGTCATTAATCTTCCTTTCGTAATAGTATGCGCTACGCACACCATGACGTACTGAAAAGGGGGGGCCAGCAGCCATTATGTGAGAGGTGCTCATCTTCCCATTATGTGTGTGCAGCTAGCGGTGCGGTGGAATGGCCCTACCCAGGTCATTTCCACAGGATGCCGGGCCGGTGACCCCCCCTAGGCCCCGGGGCCTCGGCTAGCGGGGGCTGTGCTGAGAGAGACCTGACACTCTGACCTGTTACTTCAGAGGCACATTTCCTCCAGTCGTTCTAATGCCAAACGCACCGTGCGTGTGTGTGTGTGTTCTAATACAAAACGCACCTAGCAGGCTAGCTGTGAACTGTAGCAGAGAGGTGCGTGTGTGTGTGTAACTGGGTTTATTTGGACCGTAAGGCGGATGAGAAACTAGGCTAGGTGCTACAAAGTGTGCGTTACCACAAACGTGTTTAGGTGTTTGCTGTTGTGAGTCACGCTCTATCAATCACACAGCAGTGTGACTGTGCCACATCCACCGCTTGTAGTGTCTTTGACACTAATGACATAAAGGGTGGAAACCTGATGAGGAAGGCAGTGTGTTGTGTTGTTGGCACTGTGTGGAATAGATCGCATAAGCACAAAGTTGTAGATGTTTTCCAGTGAACAGGTGTAGGCCTAATCAAATAAAAATGTTTTCTATATGTAATTAAATGCATTTTATTTGTCACTGTTTCAAAAGATCATTTAATTGGTATCCAGGCATAAATACATTGTTTTTATTATACATCTAAATTGTGTGTGTGCACACTACATGCATGCATGTACTGTCATCTGTATTTCTCTGTGCGTCCAATGTATGTGTGTTAAACATGTAAGCTGCTACATGCAGTGTTCTAGTAGCTGCAGCCCGTCTCACTCTCCATGTTTCCTTCGCTGCAGTGTTCCTGCTATCTCTATCCCACTGAGTGGCTCCACCTGTGTCAGCTCTGCCCTGGCAGGTGAGTTAAGGTCACACGCCCTCCCTCCTGCTCGCTGCCGCGGCCAGACAGCGGTAGACGAGCTGGTTCCATTTTGTGATGTTTGTTGGTCTAGCAGGGTTTGCATTTTCCCCATCACACGAGTGTCAGTCTGTTGGGGAATTCTGCCTGCGGGAAAATTAGCTGACTCTGCATTTATTTAGTTCAAATATACGCATGCAACACGCGCGCGCACGCACGCACACACACGCACACGCACACGCACACACCAAACCTCCAGAGAAATTTAGCTTCATGAACTCCAAAATGGGTCATGTCATGTTGATGTAGGGGGTTTACAGTGCTGTTATCCTGAGGGCTAATGCAGCTTGATGCAAACCTTACTGTTTGCAATGGAGTCCAATAGAGTGCTTGTATCTCTCTTTTACTGGGCTGAATGTTGGCAGAATGCAGGCAAGACTCACATTGATGTTGTGTATTAGATGTAATTCATCAGGGCAGGGGCACTGGACTTTATATAGTATTTTAAAGATTAACATTGTCATGAAACAAAAAATCCTAGTTCACAAAGGATCGATGAAAAAACAATTATACCTGTAGTTATACGGTCAATGAATCTCAGATCTCGGGTATAAAACTAGTTTACAAGATTGTCCTAGAAAATAAAGCCCATCTGTCACAGAAGATGTCGTGGGACTCTGTGGAAGTCACTTTCACTAGACATGACTGGGATATTAATGCAGGTCTGTGTTGTGTAAAAGGGGTAATAGATCTGTTATGTCAAAGGCTCGCTAGACTGCTGATTTAAAGATGGAGTCAGTGATTATAGTACTGTCAAGTTCAGCGGATATCTCCTACGGTCCGCCAGTCACCGTTCTACGTGCGCGCTGAAGAAATAATCTGGTGTTCCTGCACAGCCCTGGCTCTGTAAATGGAAACACAAGCAACATGGTGCAGACCGCACCACTCGACACACTGGCTGGACCAGAATATTCGACTACTCTGATATTTGTGCAATGTGTAGGTATTGGAGTTTACATTTTGGGATTCAAATATTCTTTTTGTATGTGTATTTGCCCTTTGATCAGTATTTTCTCAGTTAATTAAGAACAAACACAAATCCATGTTTGATATACCATTGGTTAAGCCTACTCACTAATCAACACAATCTGGTTCAACTGGCTTGGTCTGTAAGAAGAGAGACGTAGTCTACTTTCAACACGGACTGCCATTGGCTGTTGCAGACTGGAGAGCTCCTATTGGTTCAGCTGAATCTTCAAACGCTCACACTGCCCTATTTCCAGGTCCCAAGCCCCGCTAACGTGCAAACTAAGTATGACAGAATATTTGGAAGATTCCGTCCGCAGGCTAATAATGAAATGACGATATCAGCGGTCCGTGGAGACCGAATTTAGAAGGTTTTCGCACCGGCTCTGTCCTCCTGCACATCTCATGATCTTTGGTTTCTCCCCACCCCCACCCCCTGCCGCCCATCCCCCCCCTCCACCCCCGCTCTGCTCCAGGCATGGCCTCCATCCTGATGTCGGCGGTGGGCCTCGGTGTGCACTTCACCAGTGCACCCCCGCCCCAGCAGCCGCCGCCACCCCAGTCGTCTGCATCGCCACAGCAACCCGCCCCCCTCGCTCTTCTTCCTCCTCCTCCTCTTCCTCACCCGGCCCAGGCCACCAGGGCCGGCTGCAGCAGCTCGGCCAGGAGGGCCAAGAGGCAGCACAGGAGAGGTAGCTATGGCAACATCCCATCGGCCCCTCTCCAGCCCTGGCCCCGCCTCCATCCAAGCCATCTCCCAATGGCTCCGCCTCCATCCCATTCTCCCTCCTTGCTCCGCCTCCATCCCATCCCTCTTTCCCTTGGCTCCGCCTCCATCCCAGCCCCCTGCTGCTGTTCATTGGCCAGCACTAGTCTCAGAGCCACTGGTGCTGAGCGTCTGTGTAAGCACGTCAGCGCTATCAGGAAGTGGGGTAGTGGATTTTCATTGGCTGTTAGCACTGTCACTCACAAGACTCTGGCATGGCGCTAATGCAGTGCTTTATTTCCTCATTTCAGTCTGTTCATTTAAAGCAGTAATTGTACTTATGTAAGTGATTGTAAGCTAATTCACTTACAATACAGAGGGGTGGGCAGAGAGATCTCATTACAAGAGGCTTTGTTGTTGTAGTAGGAGTAATAATACCATTTATTTGGACGGACACCTTTCTCAAGACTCAAGGACATCTTACACAGTAAAACCATGTCATACAGTAAAGTACAAATATATAAGCAAACAAACCTAGAGGTTAAAAGCTACAAAACCAGCTTAAACGTAGACCGTATGTTGAGCGTGCATCAGGTTCCACAACAGATGTGACACTCGTGTGTGTGTGTGGTTGATAGTCATCATCAAACAGGTGTTTAATTATAAACCTCACACTGTCTACTCTGTAGCCTGTCACCATGCTTCAAGGTGGCTCAGTGCGTGTACATAAATATATACTGTATAATGAGCTTTGCTGAGTCAGAAGAGGCACAATGGTTTTAATGCCCTTGTGCTGAAAGTTCACCGTTTTCCTTACTTGTATGGGAACACCATCCCATTCCTGCGTTCTGATTGGCCCACAGCCCGCCTGTGTGTACTCACCTTGTCTCCACGCCCTCTCCCCGCAGCGCACAGGCCGGAAGAGGTGATCAAGCGCTACATGGAGCAGGTTTCTGCAGTGCCGGATGAGGTGAGCCTGTCTGTCGTGCACGTTAGCAGGCGGGGGGGGGGGGGGGATGCAGCACAGCTCCCCCACTGCTCTGAAGTTCTCAGGGCTCGGGTGCGGCGGTAATGGGAATAGGGAATTTCGAATGGAGCTCTATGGGAGAATTCCGAAACGCAAAGAGCCAATCGTCTGCTTTGTAACTGCCAAGCATTGACCTATTTAACCAGTCGTGTGGCTTCACTGATGCAAGCCATCTGTTGTGCACGCATTAGTAGAAGACTGTCTTTTAAACCTTATTTTGGGGCAAAATCACCTAAACCACCACTCTCACTTACTCACTGTGTGTCCCTCAGGACTGCATCATCTGCATGGAGCCCCTGAGCCACCCGTCGGGGTACGAGGTGGTGTCTGCGGAGGGTGGGGCCCCCGGCGTGCTGCCGGACGCCGTGGGCAAGTTCCTCAAGTGTGGCCACGCCTTGCACATGGTCTGCATGCTGGCCATGTACAACAATGGGACCAAGGTACGGGGAAGGTGGGGCATGCACAATTAGGGATGCAGCGATTAACCGCTTTAACTATTAACCGGGATTAAAAACGCCACAGTTTTATGTACAACAATGAGACAATGGTATGATATGGGGGGGTGGAGCTAAGATAGGAGGGGTGGAGCTAAGATAGGACGCATGGTGGTTGGGGTGGAAGCAAGGAATGAGCTCCCCGGCTGTGGTGGTGTGCTCCCCCAGGACGGTAGCCTGCAGTGCCCCTCCTGCAAGACCATCTACGGGGAGAAGACGGGCACCCAGCCCAAGGGCAAGATGGAGATCTACAGCATCGGGCAGTCGCTGCCTGGCCACCCGGACTGTGGCACCATCCAGATCATCTACAGCATCCCGCCAGGCATCCAGGTACCATGGCTCTCCTAAGTCTACGTTCAGACTGCAGTCCTTAGCGCTAAATTCCCATTTAGTTCACATTACCTGTTTAAATGTGGCCCGTATCAGATTCTAGTGTGAGCTGATTGCGGTTCTGAACTGCGCGCTGTCGAATGTATGAAGGTAAACATTGACTGAGAGCAACAAAGTCAGCCTTACGGTCATTTTATAAGTTGACGTGAGGCGGAAGCCAGGGAATTTGTATAGGAGAAGGTCCAATAGCCGACTGTTGTTGGCTACTAAAGCCTGTTAAACACTCACATGGAATAGTTTCTCTGCCAAGCATGATGCACATTGCCCACAGACTGCCAGTGGATTTCATCATTACTTTCTGCATTGATCGTGTGCATTTATACGTTTGGCCAAAGACAAAGTCTATTGATCAGTGAGGGGCAAGGATGCAGGGTTAAAAACTATGCAAAAGGTTTTTTTTTATTTATTTGATATGTATTTCAGATTCTACAATTTAGGCTAGGCGAGGCAGCATATCTACGCCTCGTGTGCAGTGTGCAATACATTGCCCCATAAACAATGGGGAACCCCCTAAATTAATCCGATGAGATACAATAATCTAAATGTAAATTTAAATCTAAATCCCAAACCAATAATATCAACAATGTACACCATCTCAACGTGTGTCACACGGACACGACTCCCTATAATCCACTTGAACTACTGTAATCCTCATACTGGTCATCTCAAGTGATGTGATGCTGTTTTGTGTACGAAAGCATAAAGTGTACCTGTTAGTTTTTAATCAGTCAACATTGTTATTAAACTAATTAAACTAACTTAACAGGTGATTGTTTTAGATGTCATGTGTTTGTTTCAACTGGAATAGTCTTACTATCTCACCTGATTGGGCTTCTGCAAAGCTGTTGGTAACCTCTCGAAGAGCTGATATATCCATCTAACTTTAGTCTGACTCATTGCGGTAGCTAGAACATTGATATATCCATATCCATCCATTTGACTGCAATCTGAATGTAGCCTTATCCCATATATGTGTGTGTGTATTCAGATGTACTTAAATGAGGCCCTAACTGTTTGTATGTAGCCTATATACTACATTAGCGGTTATTAAAAGCTAGGTATCTCAGCATCAAGCTCATAACGTTGTATGCTGAGACTGCCATCAAATATAAAGTCAAATGTCATCTCTTCTGTGGCTGGGAGGTTATCTACAGTATGTGCCATGGGGTTGGCTACTGTCATATTGTCTGTACATAGCATGCATGGTCTAATGTCCGGTGCTCGTGGACATCTGAAGTCTGTGGCTTTGTGTGGCCCGCTCGGGGCTCTGAGGAAGTACCGCCGGGACCTCCATGACTCAGTGCCCGCCCGAGAGTGCTCCTAGGGCGGGTAAACATTCACGAGGTCCCGGTCAGCTCCGGAGGTATTGGCAACCGCGAGGCGAAAAAGCGACTGTTAAAATGCATTGTGGTAAATTACACCATGCACGCGTGAATGTTTGATCTCACATGACAATAGTGGAACTGTTTACTTTTTACTCAGCTGGTAAAAGAAACAATGGCTGGATAGTTTGCATGCACTGTTTCCATAGCTTCCGGTATTGGTTTTTGTTAATTTATTACTCCCTGATCCCTGGAACACAAAGTAGCCTACTTGCATCTACACTTGCGTACAGGTTAGATATTTGGGTACCGTACAAAAACGAGTAGAGTAATGGCTTCAGAATTTTGCCATCGACTTGGTACCGAAGTATCGGTTCTCGTGACATCCCTACTTGGAACATACTGTGCGCTTCCCAAACAAAATGGCCTACTAATGACACTATTGTTTGCCCACCCCCAGGGCCCCGAACACCCCAACCCAGGGCAGCCGTACACCTGCCGAGGATTCCCCCGCTTCTGCTTTCTGCCCGACAACGACAAAGGCAGAAAGGTAAACACCACGCACACACACACGCAAGCTAGCTAAAGTCCGTCTGTGCAACTCTTCTAATGAGCCAAATTAGCGAGGCATGCAGAGCTACCAGACACCTGTTAATTGCTCACTAATGGTGGGTGTGCATGCAGGCACGTTGTGTAGACGCAGGGATTCTTTCACACCTTTGTATTTTGGCCATTAGCCGGCTCATGTCTGTGGCTGCCAGCGCAGGAGCTCATATTCAGCACACGGTTTGCTCTTAGCCTTAAGCAGAGGTAACCTCTAAGGCCTTCCACTGGGTTCATTTGCATGTCGTGTCACATTCAAGCTGGAATGTCTTGAAGCAAAGTCGGCAAACTAAGATAAGAAAAATGAATTTAAAACTACAATCTCTGACCTTTTATAAAGTTCACTGGTTTCCATGGTTTTTATCCTCTTCCCCCTCCTCCCCTTCCCTCTTGCTGGTAACAAACCCAGAGCAGGTTTGATGATGCAATTTGATGGTGGAATTAGATTGGGTGTTTCTAATTCATTTAGTTTGTTTGCCCTGTTCTCCATTATAGGCGCCTCAGCTGCTACGCTTCCATTATCAGAGCCCCCTGGTGCGGTGGTCCCTGAGAGAAACCGTGTGATCAAAACATATCCAAAAGCATCCCCACCACGACAGTCTCCATTTAGATTTTCACATTTGCGTAGATGCTCTCACTGCAGAACCCTTCTAATTGAGGTTTCAAGCCCCTATGGACAACTTCTGACCTATTTTGTTGAAACCAAACCAGCTAGGTCAGAACCACAACTACATGCTGTTCATTAAGCTATTTCAGCATAGCTGGTCGATGGGTTCTTTGCGATACAAATATTTAGAAGTGGTCTATCATAATTGTTAAGCAGATACATGTGGGTAGGCCTGTCACTGTAATTCCGAAATCGATTTATTGTGCAAAATATGGACATAACCTACATTTTTCAGACTTATTAATAATAATGATAATAATGCCTGTTGTATTTACCTGCGTGTTGCTTAAATAAGAAAGTTAGCCATGTTGCCACAGACAGACACAAACTAAGACAGGTGAAGGAAGTGTCAGGTGTTCCTCAAGGTTTTAATGGATGTTTTTTCAGATGACTGCATATTTCCAGCCAACTACGTTTGGAAGAATGCGAAAATGGGCCTTTTTTTTTTGCTTCAAGGTTTATTTTTAATACTTAGTGAAATGGCTAAACCAATCAAAACATTGGTCAATCAAACATGATTCTGACAATAACGTTTATTGCAATTATTTCTGGGACAATATATCGCCCAACAAAAACGCTGGCAGGACTGAGGGGCGTTCAGAATTGGTGAACATAGCAAATGTTCGCAAACATTTAACAAGTTTTCCGTTTGATTTGTGGTTGCAAACGGTTTGAGGAGGTTGGTCTTGGTGAACACACATTGAAGCTGGACAAAGGGTGACTTTTTGGTGAATATTTACACAAATCGTTCAAAATTCAAGAAAACATGTTTGCCGCTGTTCGTCAATTCTGAATGCACCTCACCTGGTGTTTCAATCTAAACAATTAGCATGGGCCTTCGCTACATACCACACCCAGAGCTCATCTCATGTTAACCTGTGTTTAGTGTCTTTATATTAGGTGACTGTGTTGGGATCTCTGCTTTCTCTCCCAGTGAGAGCACGTAACTGATAATTTAACCTGCAAGCTCATGATTTCACCCCCCCAGGTCCTGGAGCTGCTGAAGGTGGCATGGATGCGGCGGCTAGTGTTCACCGTGGGCACGTCGAGCACCACGGGCGAGCCGGACACAGTTGTGTGGAATGAGATCCACCACAAGACGGAGATGATGTCCAACCTGTCAGGCCACGGCTACCCGGACCCCAACTACCTGGACAACGTCCTGCAGGAGCTGGCCTCCCAGGGC
Organism: Typhlichthys subterraneus; assembly: GCA_027564835.1. Lineage (NCBI taxonomy): Eukaryota > Metazoa > Chordata > Actinopteri > Percopsiformes > Amblyopsidae > Typhlichthys > Typhlichthys subterraneus. The sequence continues at coordinate 3,533,017 of JAODUH010000006.1, forward strand.
GTGGCCGAGGACTGCCTCCCCCACCCTCCCCCATCTCAGCAGCACCCCAGTGGCAGCATCAGCTAAGGCGGACACCGCTGCCCCCTGCTGACGCCACTACATCAACGCATCCCCCGATAACAGTGGTTTGACTTGAGTCACCCCACCCCCCACTCAGTAGTGAGGCAATGGCAGAGACACACCACGACTCCGTCCTACCACTATGGGACAAGGGGTGATATGTTTGAGGTGGGAGGTGGGTGGCGGGGAGGGGGCGGGAGGGGAGTCATATTCACACCACTGGTGACAGCTGGGGCATTTTGTCCGGGCATCCGATTGATTTGCTGGCATGGTTTTCCAGCAGGATGTTCCCTTGTACACCGACCCCTTCTGTGGGACCATGGATATGGCAGCTTAAATATGTGGGTGGTGAGGGGGAGGGGGGTAAATGTCTTTAAGCACTTTAGTTTCCCGTAGTGCATTTTGAGTAATGAGATTAGTGATTCTCACGATTATGGGGGGAGGTCAGTTTGTGTTCTATTGGCTAAATCATGTAATGGTGGAGTTAATTAGCTAAAAATGCTTTTATTGCCTCAAAAGCACACTGAGAAATTCTAGTAGCTAAGAGACAGTGTTACATCCGCCTTATTAGTGGGGAAAGGCAATATGTTGTAAATAACAAATAAAATGATCACATCTCACTGGATTGTGTGTAAACGTCCAAAATATACTTTTCCTGAATTGTTTATAGAACACTGCTACTATATTTTAAATGCACAAATGGGTTTTTTTTGGGTGGGGGGGTGGGTGGATTATAGGGGCATTCTGTCCTTCTGGTATGCGTTACCATTAAATAGTTTTACCGCCATTTGGTCCAGCCGATTAAATGGGTTGATGCTGATTAAATGTAACTAATAAGTCAGTCAGACAATCAAGGACATTGGCAACGAGGTGTGAAGCCGTGCTTAAAAACCTACCAGCCCTGGCTTTGACGTTACATTACTCTTGTCCACAATATCGCAGTACAGTTGTTTAACAGTCTTTATGTATGCAAGCATAACAGAAACATTCTGCAATAAAGGACTAATATAAAGGAATATTGTGCCCTCGCTGGATGGAGTGATGCCTGAATGATGAGGCATTGGCCTGTTGAGCGCAAAACCAAGATGACTCGTTTAATGAAAAACCCAATATATGCCCTATCAACAATGCATTATAGTTGCAGGCATTAGACTCAAGAATAGCTACCATGGTGGGTTACATTATCCAATCAGCCCTGCCTAAAACAGGGCAAATGCAATAAAGCAAGCAAATAAAAGGTGCAAGGCAACACATTTTATTTAAAAGGCCTAATTGGCATTAAGGTACAGCATATTAAATATCGTTAGTCCAGACTGTCATCGTAGAACAACACAGCCATTCTTTCCTTTACAGATACATTCAGTTTGATTTAAAATGCAATATCTTACATGAAGTAAATGTGCTACTGATGCAAAAGTGAGGAGCATTACCATACGCCTCTGCTTTAGTGCCATTGTCTCAGGTTCATTCTGGAAGGCAAATGTCCTTTCCTGGGATCTCGTATCGACCCCACACTGATAAGACACTTCATGTTGGTGGTAGCCTGTTCTTCTGGAGTTACATACACTAGTAGACTCTTCTTAAGGACTTGTATTAACAGAATAATATATTTTACATCCCTGCATGTGAGGTTATATTTCAATAAATATAATAAATAAAAGGTACAAACATGATTACAGTTGAACTGGACTGAGACTGCAGTATTGGCAGTGTCGACGTCTTGCCGGACGGCGCTGCCGGTGAACTGTACAGATGTACGCTGTCCGTTAAGGAAGCTGCTAGTGTCGGCTGCAAAAGTAGAAGACGTCCGGCAAGTTGCATCGTGCAATTGAAGTGGTCACAGCACCTCACCCTGTCAGTCACAGGGCACACCATACATTCTGCTGTTCCTCAACACGCCCTTCAGAGAAGTCCGAGCGGCACGGCTTCCCGTCGATTAAACTTGATATGGAATAGCAATAAATATCAGTTTTCAAAACTACTTAATTTTTTTCCCCCCAAAAAAAAAATCAGTTTGACGGATCCAAAGCTTCGTTCTTCAATATTTAACCTTTCCGGGAACCTGCACATTGATGCTGTTGTAGTCCACCATGTATATGGGCCATTGCTGTGACAAGGCAAAACGATAAGAATGTATGCGGCACTATACATGGTTGCCTGTAAAACACGGGGCACCTTATACAGGCAGCGCCCCCTCCTGGGCTAGTGTTTTGGTGGTCGAAATCTACTCACCATCACTGGGATATGAGTGGGAGACGTCCCTACATTTGGGGATCCAGGTAATCTGTTGGCTTCATGGACTCTCTTGCGCTTGCGTCTATTTGTGGAGGCCTCCGTCCCGTCTGGGAAGACAGAGCGAGTGCTCGTCATCACAGGCAAGCGGGAGCGACAACTCATTGGCAACACAAGGAACCTAAGAGGCACCTACCTGTGTTACATGTTTCGGTACATATTTCTACAAAAGGCCTGTGTGAGAGTAAAAGTCGGGTTTAGTCACTTCAGAAGATGGTTGTACACAACACAGTTCATACTTTCTTTCTAATGCCGGTTCACACTATTTCACTTTGGAAGATGGCACGTCATAGAGAGTTTAAGTCACTTCTGCATTATGGGACCTTAGTAGTAAAATATGTATCGTAGTCAATGGCGAGAATGAAATTATTGTTTTCTCTCATTTGAATTGTGTCACGAAGTACACATATGATGTGTCTATTTAAAAGATAATTGTTCAAGTCACAAACGTGGCAGTTTGTTGTAAAACTATAAAGTAATATTTTGTTTTGTGTGTAACCGCTTAGTGAACTACAGATTTCGTCTCGCACCACACGTCAAACCGTGCTTTCAGCTTGTGGTGCGAAAACGTCATGACATCACTTACGCGACACAGGGTTTGTAGTCTTACTAATTACATATTTTCAGTCTTATACTTCAACAAATTCACGAAAAACTGAGACTTTATTGACTAACTTTTTTAATTTAAATAGTCAAACATGCCGACTTCATGTCACAAAGCAAACTGATCTAAAAATAATTTTATTCTCACAGTTGACTAAGATACATTTTTTTTTTCCAAACTTAGGTTCCATAATGCGGAAGGGACTTCGACTGTTGCATTCAGAAGCTAGAGAAAGCCAAGACAACATATTCTAGCCTCATTCACTTGCAACTGCTATGATGCCAACGCTGACACAGGAAACGGCTGTCTAGGCGAGATCACGCCGCTATGGTGTGGTGTAGCACAGCACCCCCCCTCCCCCAAAACACTGATCGGGAGTGGATTTCTTGCCAGCACAGACAAACACTCACTGTAACTGGCTCTTGAGGTTTATGGAGAGCTCATGCCCTGCCTGGACGATCTTCTCCAGGCAGACCGCGTCGTACGTGTTGGGGTTCCGGAAAGGAATATTGTCCGGAAGGCCGCTCACTTCTACGGACTCTGGACTGGCACGGATGAGTTTGTATGGGACCACCACTGGCTGGTCCAAGCCCAGCGCTTCACCTGAAACAGCAAGCAGACAGGGAAACCACCCCCAATAAGTACAACGTGTGTCTCAACAAGGTCTTGGGGCCGTAGCGGCCCTGCTTCAGCTTACTGGATCAGGAGCTCAGAGGGGTCATTCCCTAGATCAGCGGTCTGCACCATGCAGCTCTTGTGGCTTTGACAAATATCATAGAACTGAATATAGGTTATGTACCCCCATCCCCCCTCATAATCTCAAATAATATTTTACCTGTTTTATGATTTCGCAAGTGTCCAGAATCTAGTCCATTCAAAAGTGTGAGTGCACAGTAGCTGGGTATAGGCTCTTATTTAGTATATTCTGTTCTCAAGTCACCAGAAATTGGCATCTAAGTGCTTTATTTTCTGTAAAGTTTGCAGGGAGGACCCCACTAACATTTCACTGTTTGCCTAGTTCAAAATCACTCCTACACCCTGGGAAAAACGTGAAATCATTCCCATTTAGTATTACTAATGTTGATAGGCAAACTATAATTAATTGATAGGCTAAGTAGAATATTTTCTGCAGCTGCAGACAGATAAATATAAAGGATTTTGGGCACAAATGGCTCTTTTGATAGTAAAGGTTGCAGACCCCTGCCCTGGTTGCTAATCAATCCAACCGCTGTTGCCCAGCTGTTCAGCAGCTAAGACCATGAATCATCAACCAGGTTTATTATTTTACGGCCTTATGGACATCCTACATTTGGTAGCTGCGAGATGGGAATGAATATAACAAAAATATTCAAGTAATGATTCTCATAATAGTCCAATAATACATTATATTTTTGCTAGCCATCTATGCTACTGATACTAATACTACAACAACAAGTCTACCTTGAGGAATACAATGCTATGCTGCTACTGTATCTACGTTAATATATACCAGATTAAAACCACCCATCCTTCTCTGGAGGGCTTGCTTGCTGTCTTTCAATCTGCCGTCTAAAACAAAGAGGTACACATGCAAAAGCTACAGTCAAGGTTGTTGTTAGAAGTGAATTCATGAAATGAGTTGACGTACATTAAGTGGCAGACAAATGCCGGAACTACAAAGATGGCGGAGCACCTATAGTGCCGCAGTCTCCAACGAGAACACCATCGTTGTTTCCTTATTACTTAAACCATTCAATAAAACACAAGACAAATATGTTGTAGGGCTGGCCCCAAATATTCGATTATTCGGGTATTCGTTCGTTGGGTACATATTCGATTTAAATATTGGGATTCTAGTATTGGTTTATTCACATTATGCATGCATGTTTTCCCATTAATCCCTACTGTCTCCATATAAACCCACATGTTGAAATGTAACTGCCTGCCCTACACTGTGTCATCAACACAATTGATTGCAATTGGCTCTGTTTGTAAGAAGAGAGCGGGGCTATTCATTCAACACACACTCTTATTGGCTAATACAGGAGGTATATGCTATTTGACAGCTTTGACTGGCTCAATTGACGTGTCAATCAAAGTGGCCATTTTGAGTGCATGGCTATGTTTACATATGTGCTCACTGAAGATAGAAATCGAAGATTACTTCTGTTATACTTCTTAATAATAGAAGTGTGTTTTTAATGGTGTTTAAAATAAAAAAAATACCGGCAAGTATTCGAAACCTGTAAAATGGTATTCGGGACAGCCCTATTAGGTTTCCATTTACCGTATTTCCTGTTGAACAACTCCTTCACCTGCTCACGGAGAACAGCTTTGTCTCCCATGCGGTTGATATCTTCCTCGTCTGTCAAGAGGAGCAGCGTTGGTTAGCGGGGATGCACGCAGCAGGCAAAATGATAGATGTGATTAAATAGTGTACTGCTCACCGCTGATCGAGGCATAGGCCTTCTTGAGTAGAGTGATGCGTCTTGGCGCTGACAAAAATAGTTAACACAAAGTACAGCATTACTATTGACACTGCGCCGCGCGCACACACACACACACACACACACACACACAATGTTATCTATTGTGATTGTAAGTATGTTGTGTGCTCAAGTCCTCCTACCTGGTTTTGGAATGAGTCCTTGGAAAGGTCTGGAAAGAAACAGCCGCATTAGTCGACCTTCTAACTGGCTGTTCTGCACAGGGCTGCGGTGGATCTAGCTTTAAAAGCCCCCTATCGAACAGTTTTGTCTGAAGAGAATGGCTCGCATTTAAAATGCGTCACGTTTGCCCCTAGGTGAAATATCATTCCTGGATGGTAACCAAACAGCTGACATATTTTCACAGTCAGTCAAGAGAGATAACACATTGTTTAAAAAAAATATATAAAGTGTAGCAGTAACAAATGTTCAGCGGTGCCCAATAAAAATGTTTACGAGTTGTTTATATACAAGACTACATAATTCTGGCACAATGGTACTGCAGTGCTGTATTTATAATTTTAAGCCTATTTAACATATTTACAAGACCTGCCAACAGCCAGACTTGCCAACAAATTACACAGAAAGGTTCATGTCAGATTTGGTCATTGAATGATGTAGTTAGTCGTCGTGCATCAATCTAAATACCTATAATCTAAATACCTATATAATAATAATGGACATGCAAATGGAATCGCATTATTTACACAATATTATTAACATGATATCAATTTATGAAAGCAATACTTTATATCAAACACCCCTACATCAATAGAACTGGTTTTAATTTTTTCATGCAAGTATGCAGTTATAATACAAAATATAACTTCTGTTAGTGAATATCCTCAGGCTGTAGATATTAATGCCAGATGTAATTTGAAACACCGACCAAAAGAAAAAAAAAAAAATGTACATATCTACAGATGAATCTGTAGATATCAATTTGTAACACTGGGAAATGCCATTTTGTATTAAAACTACTATAAGAAATTAAAAAAAGCCTGTTCCATTTATAGCCATAACAATTTCTGTGGATTTCCTGCCCCTAAACATGCATAACTAGACTAAATGTCCAAGCCCATTTGAAGTCAAGATATGGGCACCAAGCTTGGGTACGGCAACTGAATTTTCATGGACGTTCACTATGGTGTTTTGGGAATCAAAAAGGCATCAAAATAAACAGTGGAAATACAGTACATTCTGTTGCAGTTAGTCACAGGCTTATTTTGCCTGGACAGCAGCTAAACCACATAATAGAAAATCAACTCCAGTTCAGATGACAGTACTACCCATTTCAGACTTTGGAGATGTAGGTAACAGGTCTGCAGGTAGTGGAGCTGTTGCTAGATGCTCTAGATGCTCTACCATTCAGCCGTTAGATTAGGCACCAATGCCCCTTACGGGACACACCACCGCACTCTGCATAGCACTAGAAACTGGCCATCACTTCATACAGATGGAAAATGCACTGGCACACCCTTATTTACAAAACCCTATTAGGCCTCTCTCCTCCCCGTCAGAGGGGTCTCCTACACTCATCTTGCTACGCTGATTATATTCAGTAAAAAATTCCACAAGCCAGCACATCTTTGGGTGCTCTTCTTTTCAATTCGCAGCACCTACTGATTGGAATTACCTACAAAAAAATGATAAAATGAACAGCCTTAGTTTCTATTGCTCTTGGTATGTCATTTCTCAGCTGAATGCTCTCATTCCTCATCATGCATGTCTTGATATTCTGTGTTTTTAATCGCTCTTCCATGGTTTAGTGTTACTGTGTGATTGTTTGTATGGCTTTTATATTTGTTGTTGCATATTTGTGTGACTATGTATTATGTGGATGTTGTTAGTACTATGTTATTGATCTGTTCTCCTACAGGAGGCCTTTTCAGCCTCCCACCAGGCCACCATTGTAAATAAGAATTTGTTCTTAACTGACCTGCCTGGTAAAATAAAGGTTAAAGGACAGCTCCATGATCTGTTTTCACCGAGTGATCCAGTTGGACCCGAGGTCAACGGGCAAACAGGCTCGTCCGGGGCGTGACCTCATGATATCACATCGACCAGACAAAATGGGCGTGTCCGGGTGACCTCACCTGGTGATGGTGAAGTGGATCTTGTCGGCGACCGCCAGGATGCGCTCCAGGTTCTGGGAGCCGAAGGTGCAGGGCTTCCTGAAGGGGATCCCGGGGGGCAGGCCCTCGATGATGACAGAGCCCGGGTTGCTCTTGATCCTCTTGTAAGGCACCTGGACGGGATACTTGATGCCCAGCGCCTCGCCGTACTTCCGGTTGAACAGGTCCTGGACCTGCTCCCGCAGCGTGTTGGCCAGGTCCGCTCTCGACTTGCCTTCCATGCACTCTGAGATCATTCACACCAGAGCCACGTAGAAGAGAGTAGCATCAACTCCGTTCACTCAAATGCACCATTTTATCCCACAGCAATGGCGGATCGTGGAACATCAAAACAGTTCCCGGGTGATAGCCACAAATACCAGAAGTACCCTAGAAATTATGTTGGAAATGTAAATTATGCATTTATTGACTACTAATTACCAAGAAGTGCAGTTATGCATCTGTATTTATCAAGTAAAATTGCCCACCAAGCATTTCCTTGAACTGTTTTGCGTCTCCACGAACAACGCAACTGTTGAAAAACTCTTCTCCGTGGCTCTAGGTCTAATTACCACGTGGTATGAGGAACAGTATGTTTCATATAAAGTTATTTAATGACTCAAAAGTCCAAATCACTTTCAGCGTAAGGTTGACATACCCGTATATCCTGGTCTCTGGGATATTGGAACAGCATCACCTGCTTCTGACATGTCCTTGAAGTCCAGTGCTTAAAGGGGGGTGGAGAATAAATAACATCACAGGTAAACTGTCTGTTTTTTTCTTCTCTGAAGATTTATAGAAATGTTCTGGCTGCCGCTAGTTTCAGCACAGTCATCGTGCTTTGCCATAAGGAAAAGGCACTTACAGGATATCAATGAGTAGGCATTTTCACACTGGAATACACGTACTGTACTCAATATAATGTATGCATTGGATTTACAGTCTGCACAAATGCTGACTTTGTGGTTAAGAAGAACAAGAAGCACAAATATGGCAGTTGAGAATCCCCAATGCAAACTGCTAAGCTACAAAAGCATGATTGCCGCCAGTGTATGAAAACCACTTTAAACGCTACATCAGTGACAGCTTTATGCTGCTGAAAAGGAGAAACACAGAGGTGGCTGGCCTTGCTCTCAGTGACTGGGGTTTACACTCCCAAAAGATGTTCCCACTTAAAACAGATGTGTTCTATAAAAGAGTTAAATAGACAGATACCTGAGTCAGAGCTCGGGATGGAAGACAACTCTTGTTTTATTTGCACAGTTAACAGCTCAGGCCTGTAATGGGAGATGAAGCATAGCTGTGTTATTACTGTGCTAAGGCAGGGTTTTGTAGAACATAATGTATGCATTATGTATAACAATGGGCTTGTCCAATCACAACGCACAGGAACAGCTAAGAGCAGAGCATCGTTCCGTAATGAGCAGCTGGTTCTAAATCAGCTCTAGATCACATTTCCTTCACACTTTGCCTTCCCCAGACAATCACAGCAGGTAAAATAAGTATTAAACATGTCATCTCAGTAAACATATTTCAAAAGGTGCTATTGACAAGAAATGTTCACCAGATGTTGGTAACAACCAAAGTAATCATACACACACACAAAGGTATGTGTTATAATGTGAAAGAGGGCAGTATTGAACACCCTTACTGAAATGTAGTTAACAGCTTCAAGACACTTCCTGTGTTTGTGTGGAGAAACTAGTCGCATGCATTGCTCTGGTGTGATTCTGGCCCATTATTAGAACTTTGATCTTACCAAGATGGCTGCCAAGCGGCCATACTTGCCTATTAGAACTTTGGCCTTACCAAGATGGCTGCCAAGCGGCCAGACATGCCTATTAAAACTTTGACCTTACCAAGATGGCTGCCATACTTGCCTATTAGAACTTTGATCTTACCAAGATGGCCCCCAAGCTGCCATACTTGCCTATGAGAACTATGAAGACTATGCACCCTCCTGAGCCCTTCCTTCCCAACTGCCCCCCCCCCCCCCCTTCCTCACCGCTTGATAATGAACTGGAGCTGGTTCCCCACAGCCAGGATCTTGCGTAGCTTGGCGGCCCCAAAGCAGCCGGGCCTCCGGAGGGCGACACCGTCCGGCAGCCCCGTGACGTACAGGTCCTCTGGGTACATCTGGAACCTGGAATAGGGCACCGAGGCTGGCTCTGGCAGGCCCAGGGCCTCAGCTGGGAGAGGGGGGGGGGGGGACAAATGTTCAGGAATACCTGCCAGAAGTTGGTCGACTCCATGCAACACAGATGTGAAGCAGTTCTCAGAAACAGTGGTTAGGCAACAAAACATTAGTAAGTGATCATTCACGCATTTGTCAGTTTATACATTTATACATGTTTGAGTTTGTAAAGAAAATTGCAGACACTGCTATTTGTTGTTCACGCTTAATATTCCATTTTCTTCACTGTCTGTAAAGTATGAACAAATTTGATACATTTCTCTTCATATTTTGATTTATCGGGATAATCGTGAATATGAAAGTGACTTGGAAGAAAAAAAAAAGATGTGTAGCTCACTGTTACAGTCCAATTGTACCGACTTACAAATGTATTTATTAGCCTGCATCAATCACCACCATGAAGGCTCGGCTTGCCCGTTGTGTTCCCCACATAAAAATAAATAAATCGGATATGTTTAAATATTGAAAGTATGATACAATAATATATAATCGTGAAATCGTTTGACGCATTATTTTGGCCAGGATAATTGTGACATTAATCTTTCATACCTGAAAATGCCTAGTGAATATACAAGCCTCACGATCTGTACAGATAAGACTTACAGCTGTAATAAGGGGTATGAGGGAGTTGTAGGCCAAGCCCCCTGAGTAGGGTTGGGTATCGTTTGAATTTAATCGATCCCGGTTCCGATTCCGATTCTGCTTATCGATTCCGGTTCTTATCAATTCCCGATTTCGATTCCATTCTTTTTGGGAGAAGAAATACAACATATTTCAAGATGGAAAATTTCCTGACTTTTAA
>JAODUH010000006.1:3543647-3556413 GCA_027564835.1 Typhlichthys subterraneus
CCCCCCCCCCCCCCCCCCCCCCCCCCCCCCCCCCCCCCCCCCCCCCCCCCCCCCCCCCCCCCCCCCCCACACACAGAATATTTGTGTATCAGTCTTCCTTTGTTTCTTAATTAAGGATTTGATGTGGAATGTGGAACTTTACGTTTTGTATTTGGTAATATTCAAGACATTAGTGTAATCTCTCTCTCTCTCTCTCTCTCTCTCGCTCTCTCTCTCTCTGAACTGTGTTTTTTTAAATATATACATAATATAAATGTGGAAAATTAATATACAGTATGTACACTGTAGATAACACACATTTACTGTATATAATGTGTGTGTGTGTGTGTGAGAGAGAGAGAGAGAGAGAGAGAGAGAGAGAGACCAAACCCTTCCATTATCGTACATGTAGTGAGGCTAATTTAAATGAACAAATTGCCTGAAAGTGATATTGCATTGTCAGAACAGAAGATGATGTACCTTCTTACTATTTGACATGTTCAGCGGCCTCAACATGACTTTCAATCCATAATTTTACTTACAACAACAAGGTCATGAAAGAGAGCAGAACAACATTAAATTGGTATCAAGTCTTTTAAAAGTATCTTTCCATCCAATATTATAATCAACCTCTGTGGTAATGATCATTGAAACAACAGGCACAAACGGACCAGACATGTAGCAGCGCACAATAAACAACAGAAATAAAACTGCCCTCGCATATCACTCTGTTTACAGCTACGCTGTGGCTGAATGGATTACTAAATAAAACCTTCAGCGGCATAAAGCATTTTTATAAAACAGGACTCATAGTGTCATCAGCTATGTCCTTGACTGCAGTTTGGCCTGCTGGATGTGTTAGTATAGCTTTAGGCACAGTAAGCATTACAAGTTTTGCTTTGACATGAAAAAACTTCTGAAGTACCCTTTACTTTACGTTAATAAGCCTGTACCTGAAAGCAAAGGGGATATAGCATCACCCAAATTCCAGTGTTCTCAATGTCATTCTAACTTTTATGAAACTATAGTATGTGTTGACAAAATAGCTCCCTTTCTACCGTGCAATAAATGGACAAAAAATATTACATTAATTGAAATAAGATGATATTTCAGTTTAAATAACATCTTTAAGAAAGGAAACATACAGGAGTATACATAGATTAAAATAATGTCCTATCTTTACAATGTAATGTAAGACAAGATCTCCATATGGCTGTGCCAAGGGATCACAGCACGCACACACACGCACACACATGCATGCGCACACACACACACCATGCATTTGTATGAAGTAGGCTGTATGGCAAGCAAACAGAAAAGGCTTCTTCTAATGCGATCCATTTTAAAACCCTACCTGCATCTCTTGTATGCATGAGTCGAAAACAAATGGAGTCAGCAGTGATTTTCTCCATGTATGTCAAGAAGCAAACGCAAATGAGTACGACCTCATTCACGCACATTGCATGGATACACACAAACGCATTCACATTTGACCACGTGGTCACAGTTCATGGCACCGCTGGCTGTGGATGGTAGGCTAACTACGTGTCCTTTTGTCCTAATCAATCCATCCCTGTTTACGTTGACGACACCCAGGACACGCCACGAATGTCTATCCGTTAAGCCTTCCTTCCTGCTCTCCTTAAGTGTATAGCTACCGTGGTGAATGATGGCTCAGACAAATCAATTCTATTTAGATAAGCATGCCTCCAGAGGCTCCAGGAAGAGCCCGGTAGCTTCCAGAGAACCAAGGTTGTTCTTATTCAGGCTTCTATCCAATTTAATATTTCTCAGGTCAGGAGACGGTAAAAGTTTACGACGGGCTTTGTTCTCCTCCTGGCGTGGTTACCTGTGCATTCGCCTCTGGAACAGCACTGTACGATAGTGCATTGTCAAAATGTTAATACTTTTTATTACATTTGCCGGACGATACGGACATCTATTTAATAGATAATGTACTTTAAAGGAAGTACCAACATAAAAACTGTCAACGTGATATTTAACTTTGATTTTAAAGCTTCGCTATCTCAATATGACATCTAAGATGAAATATTACATTTGGTAGAGGTACTTAATGGTCAAATTTACCACGAACATATTCCCGTCTAAGTACCCAAGAACAAAGCACTGAACCTTCAACACCCGAGGGGACACTGCTATTTAGAGATAATGTTATCTGACCTCCATGTTGAGAAGGGAATATAATGTGTGGCGCATCGAGAGGATTATGATACGTGCACTTTTCCCACCATTTCATATACACTGCTTTAGAGTGTGAAGGTCATAAGTGATTGAGATAAACTGTCTTACCTGTTCTCAGGTTGAAGGCAGGTGATCCCAGGCAGTCAGTATGTGTTAAATTAATATTTTTATAAAAGGAAAGTTTTAATTCAAACAACAAATATAATCAATAAGTCAAACCAGGGTTTTATTCCATTATTAATGTTTTATTTTCCATGTCACCTTAAGACTTCGGACGTTTAGTAGATATGTCATGTTATAAAGCAAATATAATCATTATGACAAAATCCATTACAATTGTACGGTTGATCTGCACACAATATTTAGAGAAATAATCCATATTTCCTATTAGTGAATATATGATCTAATAGCCCCATCTGGTGGTATGGTAGCAGAGGTACCAGCACAGTAAATTGCCAAAGGCAATCCATTTTAGAGATTAGATTTCCTTCGGATTAATTTTTGTTTAATTCCAGTAAATAAATTAAATCTCCCCATGTATTCTGTCATAGTTATAGAAGTCGCCATAAAAAGAAAATCACATTAGGCTCAGTAATGAATAGGGAGAAAACTAAATGTAAACTGAACAAAACTATTACAAATACTGTATTTCTGGGCACCCTGAGAAAACATAAGAAAAACACATTAGGCTACACCAATACACAAAATAAACTAAGCACTGCAGTTCAACTTTATAATGCTCCATGAAAAGTCTGTATACTTCATTATTATTAAGTGACAAAAATATGATTCACTCAAAATCCAATTTCATGGAATGCTGCATATGTGAGAAGGTGTTTCTCTGACCAAATCACCGTGTGTTAAACTGCTACATAGACATTTCAAGTACAAAGCAAACCCGTTTCCATTCACAGGGAGGGCCTGTGTTCAAAGCACTAATTATACACTCCTTTCATTATGCCACGCCAGTGACTGCTAAGTCTGGTTCTAACAGCGGAACGCTCACTTGTGCTCCGGCGCGCTCAGAGCAGTGGTGGACAGACACCGGGATGCTACAACTAGCTTCTGACATGTGAACCTTGCACTCCTGTCTCTCTGCCGAACTGGGCAGACAAATAGCCTGTCTCTGCCCGCCGATAGCGGACGTGGGGTTAGCTTCCGCAGGCAGGCCCTCTCCCGGAGGCAGCCCCACCCCGGCCTCCCCCGGTGGGGTCCGGCAGTTCATGATGAGGGGAGGCAGCGGGATGTTCCTCGCAAGATCCTCCATGTGCCGGGCGAACTCTAGGGTCTTGAACTGCGTGACCTTGGCCAGCTCCAAGGTCTTGGCCGAGGTGATGATGGGGATCCTCTTGGCCACCTCGAACGCCTGCTGGAGCTTCTCGGCGCCTTCGGTGCGGAAGAACTCGTTGATGGCGCGCTCCGTCTTCTTCAGGTGACTGCTGACCATGCACAGGCGAGCCGCGTTGAGCACCATGGTTATGGTGAACGTCACCAAGCAGACGATGACGTAGTAAAGGCCAAGGCCGCCCGCGCCGTAGGCAACGCGTAGCGTGATGGTGTCATTCCAGGGCCCGGCCGGGCCATGGGAGATGCAGGTGTACCGGCCTCGGTCCTCAAAAGATACCCAGGTGATGTTGAGGACCCCTTTACTGTCAATCAGCCACTTTCCACCTTAGTGAGGGGACATTTCAAATGTATAGTCAGCTATTGTCAGCGAATACACCTTTTGTCAAATTCACTAGATATCTCCTCACATTTAGCCATCTTATCACTCACGACAATGCTCTTGGCTTCGCAATGTGCGAATTTGAGCTTGAAATTTGCTAACTAGAAATACTAACCCTGCTTTTAAACAATATTAAAAGAAGAAACTTTTTATTTTATATTAATTCGAAAAAGATTAAACATTACAAAAAGGAAGGAGTACAACCTCCATTTACTGTATTTCAGTCTTGTCGCATCTCTGGCAGAGACTAAGTAATGCACAAGAGGGCGCCACAGTCTTGAGTTTTCAGGTGCGGGATAAATTGTTTTTGTTATTTTGACCGTTTTCAACCACAAAAAAAGCGTTGTATCTTGAATGCACACAAAATAATGTCTGGTTTCCTCTTTAGTGAATACTGCAGGAACACCAACTGAATTAATTATGATTATTTAATATTTTAGTAACAGACCACATTTACTATAATTACTGAGGCCTAGTGAAATATATTTTCAGGACCTTAACAGTATTATTTCATTTTAGAAATGTCAGCTTTTTCTGTATTGCGTGTATTGTTGTTATCCCTAAAATGAACAGCGTAATATTACTTTGATGCATTTAATGGAAATGGTATTTATCATTTGCATGAGATCCTGTCCACCACAATGTTTGTTTTAGGTCAGAATAGAAACACCATTCCTACACAACACTGCAGCCAAAGTGGGTTCAGAAAACTAAAGATATTTAACGACGAGGATGGGATTCGAACCCACGCGTGCAGAGCACAATGGATTAGCAGTCCATCGCCTTAACCACTCGGCCACCTCGTCTCCTCTCTCCTCGCCTCCTGTGTCCTTGTTTTACGTACCAGTCTCTTCATTCAGTAAAAGCCCTTTGGAGTTGTACCACCGGGTATCCTCGTTTAAGCTCGTAACATTACAGTCAATCAGCGCGCTGGAGCCCTCCATCGCCACCATGCTCCGGCGCACACGAAGACCCGCCAGCCGCTCGACGGTCACGTGTGATCCATTCCTGGTGCCACCAGCGGCGGTCTGACCGCAGATCAGGACGGTGACCGAGAGCCGGAGGATTCCTTGTAGAAAGTTGTCTGTCATCGGCCCTTTCATTTCACACGTCAGGAGCGCCTCAAATGATCAAATCCCACAAACCTGTAAAACAGGAGTTGCATACAGTTAGGCTAAACATATGTATATCCTGACTGCATACAAAACTAACATCTACTTATGGATTTAGCCCTGTGTCTGACAACACATTATATTTTGCCTATCTTAGATGTGACATAAGGACTGGCCGTTAAATGTTAAAAACAGCCAAATGTACAATTGGAAATTACAGCACCCACCTGTTGCCGGACGAAATGTATAGGCCTATCCTTGCTAAGAACATGAATACGTTTTACCATTTAAATTACGCCTAGTCGTAAATCACAATCGAATTTATACTTTTACAAAACCCAAACTAGCGAAACAAAAGGCACATTAACTAATCCGAGACGCGACCTTTCCTCTACTTGTGCGGACTTGTTCCTTGTTCACCTAACAACCAGTGAGTGGGCGTGGTTATAAAACAAATTGAATCGCCTTGCATAGTTTTGTGTTGATGAATCGTGCAGTACGGTATTACACAACTGTAGGGATCCACGTTGATAAAACGTAATACGTGTTTTATATATAACCATCCATGCAGCCATATATTGCTTCCAAAACATGATTATTACGTTAACTGAAACTTTTCTTTCTATGAATGTGTCGCAAATGCCCATGTAAATGTATTGTGATTTCAATATTTTTTTAGATATTAAAATGATGTTCCGTTACTTGTCAGTAGAGGTCAGTATGTTCACTGGTGTGGGAAACAGTGCGGACTCATAGAAACCGCAGAACAAGATTTTGATAATAACATATCTGACGTGGCTGATCCAGATCCTCACAAACATACAATATTTAAGTTATTTACTGTTGCTGAGAGGTATGTAATATTTATACTCTGTGATAATATTTAATTAAACTTAGATTTTCGCATGCATTGTCAGCAGATAGGAAAATTGTGATAAGAAAAACTCGTACAGTCAGTTATCAGAAAGGGTTTAGCCTCTTCTGCTCCCAATGGTACCGTACGGTACTGGTACTGTACACTACGGTAGCCTACAGTATAGACTACTGTACATCCTGCTGTATTGTTATTTAACTAAAGTAACTAGTAAATATGAGAGCAATAGTTGTGATATAATGTAATACATTTTAGATTAGTATGTATTCAAGATTCATATATTGGAAATGTTTAGAGTCAATCATGGAAGTGTAATAGTCAGTTTAGGCTGCACTGATACCATTTTTGATAGGAACAGGAACAGCTAGCAACAGGTTCTCATCGTACCTTAATAGGAGTACTCATTTAAATGTTTATAACAATTAATAAACAATAACACAAACACTTCTGTGTTGTTTGTTTTGTGTAATTCCTGTCAGCTATGTGCACGGTAAACTAGGATTTTGAGCATGGACTCTCCCACAGAGCCAGCTGGGAGTTCTGACAAAGAGGAGGACATCTCTCCAGAGAGAATACCAGACAGCTCCTCACCTAGGTCACTAATGTGAATGAAAATACATTAACTTAAAGTGTTAAAATAATACAAGTGAATGATTTTGATGATGGAAAACAAACCTGTTCTGACTGTAGCATACCAAAACATCTTGAAATTGAACCTTGATTTCTGTTTTTAGGTTGAAATAGTTAAATCAATTTAGATAAAGCATTATTTTGACATAAATACTGATCAGTATAACATCAGCTGATGTTATGTTGATCTGTCCTGTAACACAACTTGAGACACATACACCCCATTTTAAACTTCCACAATAAGGATCAGTTGAAGAAATATGGAACAAGTTAGAAAATAAACTATTTAGCAAGGTTTTATTTTCAACTTCAGTTGAATTCCACAGTAACCCTACCAAATATAATCAGTACTATACAATAATACAAATGCAAAAAGACACACTGCTTCAACCCTCCTATTCACCAACCAACCCTGTCTTCAGTTCTCCAGACATCTCAGCAGACGTCGCACCGACAAGAAAAGCCCGGAGAAGACCAGATGTTAAAGCTGAGCCAGAGGTTCAGGAAACGCAGGATGCTGTTAAAGTAGAGGAGCAACCAGCCAAGGTACATGGATAGTACTGCTCTTTATTTAACCATTTTACCTTCACTGTTACAGTTTGGTGTCTGGATAACAATGCTCTCAATAATATGTACAATTAGTACTACTTGAGCCGTGTGAGTATAAGGAAACATCAAAGATCCCGTATTCCATTTTCTATTGAATATTGTATGACATACTTTTTGTTATGTGTGTATTCCTTCTTACTTATCATTATCAAATGTAACATGTTAGCAAATTTAATACTAGGAGAAATTCAATAGCCTTCCCATTAAATAATAAACTACATAATGCAAATACATTCAAATAAATACAAATGTATTGATTTTTTATTTATTAATTTAGTAGAATACAGTGGCTATATGAACTAAATTGTGCACCCTTAATTGGTATGCTGTTTAGTTTTTTTCTTGAGTTTAACAATCGGTGTGTTATTTGTTGAGAAAACTGTCTAATCTGGTGTCCATAGGATTTCCCACACCCTGTAGCATGGGGTCAAAGGTCAAATCAATGTAGACTTCACGATACTGTAGGTCCAAGAGTCATCTCTTTACTACTCTCTATCTTAATTAGTTATTTTGTTATCAGCTGCTAATGAAAACAGGAAGTCACAAGTGAATTGTTCAGAAAAGCATTGTCTTCAAATTACACATAATATTTCTTAACAAAACTTAAAAAAAATATATATTCAAGATGGTAACATGATAATTGCCCTTTTCTCTCTCTTTCGGTGTGTCTGTCTTTCCCTGCCATCCAGACATCCACTCAGTCTACTGTTGCCCAGGGTGGATGGGGTTACTGGGGCAACTGGGGAAAATCTTTCTTATCTACCGCTACAGCTACTGTGGCAACTGTGGGTGAGTTCTTTCCTCCAAAGGTTTCCAATCTCTCTACAGAGGTTGGTCTTTAACACCCATAAGGAAGACATTTGGCTCCCAACATATTGTGTAAAGTAAGTTGGTTGTAAAATTCCGACTAAATGGTACCTAATACCCGTTATTTATATAGTTCTTTGTTAATACCACATGCATTTCAGCAGAGCTGCTTGATGATTGGACTGTAAAATGTTGGGAAAAGTCTTTATACGTTATTATACGTAATAACGTTTAAGTATACGTTATTATCGTTGCACATTTATGTACAATGATACGATCACAGAGCACTGTGGTTCATTAGCCTATAATGTCTATGTTCAGTCTTGTGGTGTTCATTGTGCAGTTGTCTGTCCCCAGGCCAAGGCATCACCCAGGCCATTGAGAAGGCAGAGACGTCTCTGGGAATCCCCAGCCCTACTGAATTGTCAGCGCAGGTGGAGGAGGATGACAGGACACGTCATCAAGGTAACGATGAAGCCTCTCTATTCTGTTGTTCTGAGCGTGTGTATGGAGTGACCATAGTTCTATAGTTCTATATATTTTCCTATACCACTCTATAGAATATAATCATGTATAATATATACTATTGTATAGATCTTACTATACCTGCACCACTCTCTAGAAGACTACATGTTATTTATTGTTATTATTTGCAGGATTTTTCTGTTGTGTACAAGGATACTATCTGAGCAGAATTGGCACCTACATTTCCAATTGTTGCATGCTTTTATCAGATTTTTTTATTAACGTTCCCTAGAATGCCTAACATTCTAAAACCTTGATTGTACATCTTACTGGTAGTGGGAGGATATGTCAGTAGCGGCAGAAATGATGTCACACCTGACTGACTTGTCCTGTATATCTTTTCTTTTTTTCTCACTGACTGTAATTAATTTATGAAAACTTGTTTGGATGCCAATGCCAATCCAAATGTTATTATGCCAATCCAAATGTTATTGGACATGCTCACGCACATGCACTCACACTATGATGTGGTGTGCATGTTAGTTAGTCCACAGTATGTCCATGTGTATTCCTGCAGACCCCTGGTCTCTCTATACACCATATGTACTATGCATTTTCCTGCAGCTGCAGGCGGCACTGAGACAGAAGGAGTGACGGCAGTGGGAAGTGCTATGGGAATGCTGTCGTCTCTCACCAGCGTAGTCCAGAGCACAGTAAGGACGCTGTTATAAAATACTGTGGATCAAATAGATCTTATGGCACATCTGTCTTGTCGTAATCTCTACTGTATATCTCATACTGTATATCTATGTCAAACATACCATCTGACTCATTTTCAACATCTTTTGGAGATGCTCTGGGAGATACCAACCGGTTAATACAAAAAATACATTTAATGTTTCCAAAGTGGGAGCTAATCATTTCTTAGAATGTTGACCGTGGGAATATTAGCATAGTTGGAACAACTGCAGAATCTGAGTCACAATCTGCCTTGGATGCATGCGTATCACAATTTAGCTTGAACACTTTGACAACGTCATGACAGTATACAGACATGCGCACGGCGTTTTGTGCTCGCAGGGTAAGACAATGATATCGGGGGGTCTCGATGCACTGGAATTCATCGGAAAGAAAACCATGGACGTGATTGCGGAGGGAGATCCAGGCTTCAAGAGAACCAAAGGCTTGATAAACAGAAACTCTACTCTGTCTCAGGTTAGCAGTGGGATTGATTGTGAATGCAACCGGGGAAGGTATTGAGCAAATAAAGCATAATAAACCAAGAGGTAATTAATGGAAACTAACATGGTTCTCTAGCTGCATGTCCGTTGCCCAGGGCTAAGAGCTGACCCTGGGACAACTTGGCCCTTTTTCACACACACATTAGTAAACCACGCCCAGGGCTATACAGTTCACACTGCACTTCAACTAGCCCCGGGTTAGATGTCTGTTGGAAGACGCAAGTACTCCAATGGACAGCAAGTCGGTTGTATGTTTAGCACTGTTTCACTCTGACATTTCAGCCCCATGTTTGGTGGATTTTCAGGCAATAACACCTCAAACACTGGGCTAACCCTGCCCTGGAGCATGGCGAGCAAAAGTCTTATTCTAGGCATGCTTTTAGCCCTGGGCTAAGTGCAGTGTGAGAAGCAGAATGTAACAGCAATTCACAGTAAAGTAGAGTAGAGTAAACCGTGTCCCGGAAGGGCAATTTAACATACAGGGAGTAGTCAAACATGAAAACCTAAAATCACACACAGTTGTCCGTTAGAAGTTATCCACAGTTGTCAATGATGATTGAGTCCAACCTGGTTTGGAATATATATATATATATATATATAAAAAACATTAATTTTCAATGTTGTTATGCATGTGAGTGTAGGAACATATTTGTGATATGAACGACTTACTGGAGGTCATGGGGTCAACAAGGATATGAGAGGAGCCGCTCTAAGACATCTCCTTTCCCCTATGTCTCTCCTCAGGTGTTGCGGGAGGCCAAGGAGCGTGAGGAGCTCCAGGCGGCAGAGGGGGACTTGTCCCACACAGAGAAGAAAGCGCTTGCTCACTACGGGATGCTCTTTGATGAGTACCAGGGCTTGGCCCACTTGGAGGCTCTGGAGATCCAGTCCCGGGAGAGCGAATCCAAAGTACGCCCGCGCCTGTTTTCTGTTAGCTAGCATCTAGTCTGACAGAGATAGTCTTTACGTGTGTAAAGTGTGGGACACTGCACTGGCTATCTGCGTCAAGACCTGCCTAATTGACAGGAGAGGATTTGTATTGAATCACGACCAAACTCATAGCTCACTGACAATGTGATGGAATTGGACTGTTTATCTCAATTATAGCAGAATACCATTATGTTTCACTGAATGTATATACTGTGTGTGTTGTAGGTGAAGTCTGTACTGACCTCTGTGTCAGGGGACGATCTGGCTGAACTCAAGGAGGAGCTGGACCTCATTAAAGAGACCTTCTCCATGGTAGAGTTTGACGACGAGGATGTTGATGAGAAGAAAGGTGACATCTGGTTTTCCTACGCAGAATTCATCATATTAAATACATTATATAAAATACATGAGAATATTGCTGTTCATCTGCTCAAGTACTGAGCATATATCTGCATTAAATGGTAATTTCCCCTGCTTGTGTGTAGAGGTGTGCTGAATAGAATCCACGCTTTATTGTTGTTTGTTTGTTTTTGTGTTCAGACTACATAATGGTAAATGCCATCTGCTTGTTTCTGTTTTGCATGTCAGATGAAGACGGCTCAGAGTTTGTGAGGGAGTTAACAGAGGCTTTGGAGGAGCTGCACCTGTCTGTCACACCAGAGAGGCTTGGCAAGGTACAGTTTCCCTCCACCAGGCCTGTGGTCTGCTGTTTAGAATAGTTTTGTTTTTAGATGGAGTGCAGTTCAGTTAAACACATAGGACTGTAGTGACCAGCTACGAGAAAATCACTGTGTAGAGTACATAGAATGTAGCCTTCCATCAGTTTATGGAATAAATCATAGCTTAATTTCTCTCCAGGCTTGTAAGAGCGCCTGCAAGAAGATCACAGAGATGACCAAACCATCGAAGGAAGAGGATGTTGGTGAAGAGAAAGTGACTACATCTTTCTCTGTAGAGGTATGGGTGTTAGAAGAATTTCAAAAAGTTATTTTCTCCTTTTGAGCTCCTCAGAACCTTCTCCTTGTCTCATCCCCTTTGTTCATTATGTGAACCACCGTGCTGAACATTGTAAGCTCATCAGCCCTATCAGGAAGTGGGGTAGTAGATTTTCATTGGCTGTCAGCGTTGTCACTCACAAGAGTGTATGTAATTCCGGCACAGCGATAGTGCAGTGCATTGTTTGCTAATTTAAGCATCTCTTTATGTTTTAAGCAGTGACTGTAGCCTACTTAGTTAACAGATCCACAAGACCTGCAAACAACCAGACTCATGTCGTTTACTTTCCCAACATATTCCTCAGTGTGAGTTTAACGTCCTGTTTGGTCATTGAGTTGTGCAGTTGGTCGTCGTGCATGTCAATCAAAATGCCTCTCCTGTCAAGGCGGGTCTTTCTTGACAACACGTGTCCCAGACATTCCACAAGTCAAGGCTGGCTCTGTGAGACTATGTTAGCCGCTTCACGCCCCCTCGTGGGGTCCCCTTCACCCACTTTGAGTGCCACTAGAACCACTTGTGTGTGTGTGTGTGTGTGTGTGTGTGTGTGTGTGTGTGTGTGTGTGTGTGTGTGTGTGTGTGTTGTGTTGACAGGAGGTGCATGCGGCAGCCATCAGAAGCCTGGCAGAGCTCACAGCTCGCTCCATAGAACACTTCCACAAGGTGGCTGAGATGGTGTTGTTCTCCAGAGACGGCACACGGGCCAGCAGCCTTCAGCAGGCCACAGTTCTGTCACAGTACGTCTGTGTGTGTGTGTGCGTGTGTGTGTGAAGGGAGCATTTGAGAGCTAGCTAAAACAGAACAAAACTATTTTGAACATCCCAAAAGCCAACTCCCTCCTCCTCCTCTGCTAGCTTCGTCAGGAGCTAGTTGGTTTGACATGGGATACGTTTACATGCACACTAGTGTTCCACTGTTATTCAGACTGTGGCAGGATTCTGAATTTGATAAGTATTTTGTTTAGATATTCTGAATCATGCCCATTTCAGAATTTAGCATTTTACGATTAAGGCACGTGGGATTTGTTGATATTTATTCGGGTTTTAGGAGCATGTATACAGCAGCTTCACAATATAAGTCTCAAGTGGTGTTTTTACTGCATTTTACGGCATTGGGTCATTTGCAGAAAATCTCGACAAAACTCCTATTATGTCCAGCCGATGATATATCTGCAACTATTATTTAGACTAGTCAAAAC
>JAODUH010000007.1:3561-16686 GCA_027564835.1 Typhlichthys subterraneus
CGCGTACCCCCCCTCCCCCCCTATTTCTGACGCCCTTGTGCATGACATCATGTGGGAGACATGTAAAAAAAACAAAATTAGACTCCATGGAGAGATGGGGTGTGGGGGCCGTACCCGCTGATGGGAAATTTAGCGAATAAGAGGTTGTCTGCAGTCTGCAGGCAATCACTTCTTTTGCTTTTAGTAGCATTGGGAATAATTGCATTATGGCGCCCCCTGTTGAAAGAGCAATGTTAAGCATTACATGTAAGCAACATATGACGTTTGTCCTTTATTTATCCTCTATTTGACCCTTCCTACTTAGCTACTTAGGACATGGTGAGAACACATGCCCCATTTAGTCACAGGTGGAGGGAGTTCAGGCCCAGCATTGCCCATTGTATAAACACTATCCGTTCCCATTGTATAGCCTGTCAATTCACTGTACTACACTGATGACATGGTATGTTTGTTGTAGTAGTAGTCATGTTTTTTTTACCTGTAGTAAGGAATTTCTATTATTTTTCTATACACATGTGGTGACATGTATTGTATTATTGCAATATTAATTTTCTGATAGTTTTCTGATAGTCTGGCAGTGCGGGTTTAATCTGGCTATTTTTCCAAGCAGGAAGGTTATGTGCAGTACAGTTTGACAGGTAAACATGGCTGAACTTTACCTAGCAGGCTATCCTGTTGCACTGTTATTATAGCATACTGTAAGTCTGTGTGCATGGTTGTGTTGCATTAAAACGACAAAGATTTAGCTTTGTATGCACCGCTATATACAGTATTTTACTCAATATGTTCGAGTGAGTAAACATTAGTGCCGTATCTGTATAGGCCAGGCCAGCATTCGACCTGATCATCAGCCTTCTATTTACACAGTATACTATGAGTGAGGTCTACTCTGCCAAGACCTGGGAAAGATTTCCTTCCTTCCTTCACTGAAATGTGACACCAGCAGCTCCAGTTAAACTGTGTGCCAGAGATGAAGTTTATGGACAAGCAGAATCAAGGTGGAAGGCACACGATCAGCCTGTGCTTAAGGAGGGAGGCAGGTGGAGGCAAGAGGTAGCTTGTTGCAGCATCACATTCTACAGGTATTTGTCTGTAGTCTGACACCACCACTGCTGTCACTGTGTGAAGGGAATCCACTCTGGCTATAAGTGACTAATGATATCCACTGTCATTAAAGCGTGTATTGTTAGCGGTACAGTGTTTGGCATGTCAACATTTCACTCCAGATGTCAACATGAGTTTCCAGCGAAGAGGCGTTGTTAATTTCATTGGAAACTGGTTTGCTTGTTTGCCTAATGCCAAAGTAAAGTAAGGTCACCGCTTAGTGTTGTTTGGTTTAGTTGTGACATAATTTCCACTTCTGCTAATGAAATTAGCTTCATGATTGCTTGTGTTTGTCCTATAGTGGAGATGGATTCTACTGCCTGGAAAGGCAAATAGTGTAGTCTTTTATTACATCACCCCCCTCCTCCTTTCCACGCACGCACACACTGTATTTAATGGACAAACCTGGTTTTCTGAAGAACGGGTTTGAAGCTAAAGCTGTGCTGACTATGGCTGTCACCATATTTGCAGTAATTGACTACGCATGTAACTCCGGGCTATCCTTAATAATGGGATAAACATTTTCAACTGATGAGTTATATAACAATTCACCCCTGTACAGTTGTCATGAACGGGCAAACTAGCTACAGTATAAAGACCAAAACCATTTTTATTTCTGCTGTAAAGTTTGTCATTTTATCATGGGGTTCTATATGGATTGACTCTGTTTTGGAGCCAACCTCAGGTGGCCATTCGAGGAACTGCAGATTTTGGCACATCCACGTTGGATTAATTTCTCAGCACGCATGCTGATTCATACACACACCACACTCCCAACTCCTATAGCAGGGCCAATAGGTTAACAAATGTTAACAAGGTTTGAGCGTTGAGCCGCTATGGGTCCCATTGCTGGGCCATCCTGCTAAGTAACAAGCCATAGGTTGATGGAAAATCCATAGCGTTATTGCCATACATTACTTTTGATTTGATTCGCCCTGTATCGAGCATAATGCAGTGCAAAGCTGGTGGGCTCTGGGAGTGGGTGGGCTGGGGTGAAGCAGGATCATGGTCGGGCCCTTGTATCAGTTTTATTTGTACCCCCCTTCTTTGGTGGCCTAGATATATGGCCCCTGCCCACCATTGATAGGCCTGACCCATGAGTGCCTGTGAGTGCTGTAATTCACTCTGCGCTATGGATTTCCTGCTGAGGTCGGCACCCCAGGCCAGTGTGACAGGGTACTCTCAAACACCTCGCCCTCTCTGAGAGGCCATTTTCAAGTAGGGGGTGATGGTTGTGTGTGTGACTGTGTCAATGGGGTTTCAGACGGCATACAAGAAGTGACTCATGATACAGTACCACTTGGGCTAATGTACAGCTCGTATACATATTGATGACCACAAACAAACACTCAAGCGCTAGCACTGAACGTCATTATAATTAACTTTACAGTATTTTAAAAAAGGCATTTCTGCTAAACTGAATGTGGTATGTATATAATGCCTATTTTATACACTGTAAAGATATTCATCATTATATTTAGTGGAGTCATACTATACTAATAATGAATAATGAATGAATGTCATTGTGTCCAGTATGTATGTGTCATTTTACAGTATTATATTCAGTATTGATTTAGTACAGTAAGTGTATGGTATGACTCTGTCACACCCTGCTCAACACACATTGCTGGAGGCTCACCTCCGATAGCTTGGTAAATGCCTTCTGCCGACATTAGCAAGGCACCTTGAATTGTGCAAATACCAGGGACCATGTTTATACATTTTGTCTGTGTTTTCCTGCTTCTGGACTTTATACAGATACAACTTTATCAGTTGTATCTGTTTGTTACTGCTAACGTTTCCATATTGTAAACTATTTGTAGGCCTAACCTATTTTCTCAAGTCCAGAGCACAAGCTACACAAACCCCTTCTAATGCACAACATGGGTCAAAAATGACCAGCATTTATTTCCTATGCATTTTCATTATTAGTTCAGTGTTTTGTTTCTTCTTTTAAAATAATTTCATTTAATATTTCAATAATTGAAGATATGTAATTTCATTACATATCTTGTTTTTGATTACTGTCATTATTTTCATCTTTCCTTTCTTTATGACAAAAAATATTTTTCAATTTAGAAATATAGGTGGTGTTATGGTGTTATCAGACAAATATAATATATCACTGATGATAACTATTTAACTCTATTTAATAGCGTAAGTTAGTGAACTGTAGTGAATTAAACGGGACCAATGCATGGTGGCTGTTCATCGTAATTGAGATTTTCTTTCTAAATGTATTTTATCACTCAGGTAATTAGGGTGTTGTGCAGTGAATTAGGTTTGCGCAACATGCAGCACATTGACAGTAAGTATCCTGAATTCGCTAGCTTCAGTTTTATTTCGCGTGAGAATCAGGCTGCGGTCATACTTAAATCAAAAACTGGGCCGGCGATGGACCGTTGCCTTCCAATGTGAAATGTATAATCCGTCTTCATTCCATCCTGCCTCACTAAGAAAACTACGGCCAGAGATTTAAAATGAAAAGGACAAAAAAATACATAGTGACACACAAGTCCTTGCTGTTGGTTGAGGCTGTGAATTCAGCGGTCAGAGTTCACCTGTGTTGAACTTCAGACAAAGTTGATCTGGCCAATCAGCATTGTACTGGAAGCTACAAGGTGTGGTTTAGATGTGCCAACAACAAAAGCTACTGGAAAACAACACACACTCAAATGGTTCATTCAATCAACTGCCAAGTATTTTTTGAAAGCGCCTGTTCTCTTCAAACACTTTCGACGGAAGTCTTCCCAGATGGACTTGTGTCTAACAATCCATCTCATGTCAGGATACCACGGGCCACCTCCGTGTTCTTCGTTTACATGTATGTGGAGGCTAGGTACGAACAATCTGATCCATTGTGTCTACTCCTCCTTTTGTGTAGTTTGTTTGGTACTGGATATGTTTTTGATTCTTCTTCACACTGTTGACATCTTCTGCTGTTATCCTGCATGGTGCTCAGGAGGACAACAGCCTTTCCTTTCTTTGGCACTGGCCGACAGTGGTGCAGTGGTTAGAGCAGGGCGACAGGTTATTGAGAAGTCGCTGGTGGTTCGAACCCAGCTAACTTCTGACCATGTGTCAAGGTGTCCCTGAGCAAGACAGTAACCTCACCACTCCCCGTGGATAGATGGCAACTTGCATGGCTGACGTCCATCAGTGTGAATAAGTGGCCGGAAGTTTTTGAAAAGCTCTTTATAAATGTAGTCAATTTTACATAGCTCACCATGGTCATGCAACCATTGAATTCAAATTCTGAGTTATATGCATCTCCCTCAATAAAAGGAATGATTTGTGGTAATCCAAAACAAGCTATTTAATGAATACCTTGAATGTTAAATTAGAAAATATTTTTTTTCAAAGATATAGCAAATAAATTTCAGCCATGCAAAAAATAACAGGAAATATACGGGTCATTTTTGACCCATGTTATGCATTAGAGGGGTAATGATACAAAATTGATTTTTATTCAGAAAGTAAAAAAAGGAAAAATTACAATAATTTGTGTTTATCAAAAACAAGTTAATTGAGGAATACCTGGAATTCTAAATGCTGATATAGAAAGCAAAAACTCGGCCGGTCACTTTTAACCCATGTTGTGCATCAAAGGTTTTAAATTATATAAACATGTTGGTTTGAGTTTGCGCTTTGGTTTGTGTTTGGAATTTACCCTTTTGTCAGTTGTCATTTGCATTGACAATACAATAGTATATTGTCAGTGCTTGCTAATCAAAACACCTGTATAAATTAGGGGGTGAAAGAAACAAAAATTGCTTGTTGTAAATGATAATATTCAATATTTAAATATGTATATTTTTCCATTCACATGCATTTTCATCACCTCCCTTTTTTATTTATGTATTTGTTTTATTATTTGATGTTACTTCCACCTATTTCTTAACCATACTGTGTGACACAGGTGAAAAAGGTATATTGACCTTGTGGTTGAAAACCAACATTACAATGTCAGTTGACCATGAGTCATGATTACTAACATAATCATAATGTCTAGTGCTATCTCCTCCTCTCATTGCAGACTGTAAATACACATAAGCCCCACTTCGTTGCGGTGCACTGTCAAGAGGTGGGCGGGAAGAATTATGAAGCCTCAATGTCGCACGTCGACAGTTTTGTCAAGTAAGTACTCGCCTGTGTCCCATTGCTTTTTGAGGTGACTAACTTTAAAAGTAATGTAACTATATTTATCCCTAGCAAAAGCTATAGACACTTCCTATGTGCACTTACTACTGGTGGGATGACTGTACTTCAGTATACAGTGCAGAACAATACTGTCTTATGCTACAATAACCATGTAATTATACCTGACAACATCTTTTAACATCAGTGTCATGTGACTGTTTAATTCATATTCCACTGGCTGCTTGTGGTTCTCTCTGTTAGAGAGCTGCTGTCCAGTGATGCTATGAAGGAGTACAGCAGGGCCCGCATCTACCTCGATGAGAACTACAATTCCCAGGAGCATTTCACAGTAAGTGTTGGAAAACTAACAGCTAACTTTGGCATACTGCCATTGTTGCTTCTTATTAATTCGTTATACTGAGAGTGTATCACTTCTTGCACAGAGAGTGCATCACTTCTTGACTTCTTGCACAGAGTGTATCACTTCTTGCAGTGTATCACTTCTTGCAGAGCAACTTTCTTTGTACTATCCCCAGACTGCAATACTAGCAGATTACCACAAGGTGGTGGTAGATATTTGAAAATGTTTTATGGATTGAAATTGACAATGGGATGGCTTTATAAAAAACATAAAATCAGCAAAAAGACTAATATTTATTTATTGCAGTTAACATGAGTCAATATACAATATATTTTTGACACACATTTTAAACTTTACAAATATAATACATTTGAATATCTAATCTAAAAATAAAACTAAATGAGTTTGTTAAAATCACACTAATATACTAAATCACTAAAATAAATTATTGTACTTTTGTCATGTGCATGCTCGCGAGCGCGCACACACACCGACACACACTTGTTATTTCAAGTAGTATTTTTCCAATAATTAAACAACTTTTTAATTATAAATTATTACAAATATTTTCAAAACATATAATTTCAAAGCAAGCATTGACAGTGCCAATTACATTATACATCTATCAAACCACTTTGTGCTTTACTACTTTGCTATTAAATTGACTGTTTTGTTGATGGCCTCTTGGTGGAGCCAAATACTCATATCAACCAGCCCAGATGCCAAACTCTAGACAAGTACTGCACTGTGGAGCCTTCAGCCTTCATGGAAGGAGCATTTCCCCTCAATTCCTCCACCTCGTCAAATGTTTTAATCTATTTGCTTTTTTGCATTCTGCTACAATTTCACTGCATCACTTTAATAGTCTATTGGAGATATTTGAACAGGGGGTATGTAAAAGAAATCCATACTGTAACATACAGTTCACACTTTACATTTTGGTTTAACATTTGATTTAACAAATTATGATAATAATGATTTAGGATAATTATTATGGTTTTGATATTATAGACCCATAAATAGATGAAACACCTAAATGTTAGTGTGTTCCTAAAGCCAGAAAGCCATACTTCTTTATTTCTTTTGCACTTTTGCTGTGTAATTGTTACTTGCATCAACAACGTGTATGCAAATCTACTTTTTTAAAATCTTTAATCATCAAAGTTTCAAATTCTAGTCCCATATAGTTTAGCATTAAAATACTGTAAGGAGGTACAGAAGCCATAAACGTTTGATACCCACTGCGCAGAAGGCAGCTGTGAGTAAGGAGATGACTTCCTGAGAGCCCACATGTTGGGAATGGGGCGGTCTAGGGTAACATCCATCAGTGGACTACACGTATGGACTGGTGTTGCTAATCTATCTCTGATAGCTGAGCTGTGTCTCTTTCTCTTTCTCAATGTCTGACGCCTCCCAATTTATTTTCTGCAGTAATCGCCACGCTACGCTGCACCTCCACAAACGCTCATAAATCACAACACCCGGACAGTCACATTTGCTCTTTTCATAAACATATTACAAACATTGGCCTTTAGAAAAAATATAATGATCTGCCATTTCATATAAGCAGGGATAATATCTCGACATTGGGAACTGTTTATTCAACACAGTTTGTCTATAGATTAACCTTTTTGCTGTACTCCCATTATTATTTATTTGTAAAAATCAAATAGAGATTACGATGTGGGCTGCTCTTTGTGCCTCTGAAGGCCTGAAAAGACACACTGGCTTTCTGTGGTGTGGATATTGAGAACCTAGCAACAGTAAATATGAATAGTCTCCCTTCTGTCTCACACTGGGCTTGCCATTTAGCCTGGATGACATCACTAATATTTGTTTTCTCTCAAACTTCGATTAATCTACCCCCACTACCCAACCTCCCCCTGTCCTGTGGATAATTGTTTGTTGTCTGCCCCGGCTGTCAGTTTTCAAATAATGGAAGTAGAAAATACATTCTGGGTCTGAGCGGAGCGCGTACTGTGCATGTTGGTGTGTGTGCTTGCTTTTGGCCAGTGAGGTGAACGCTGTACATTTAATGTGTATAAACACCACAACAACATTTGCTTAGTTTGCACTAAATTGAAGGATAATACAGTAGATGATGCTGTCACTGCAGAAATGAGGATTCATCTGAACATTTGGTGAATACCCTGGGCCGTGTGCTTCATATTTTAATGTATATGTGAAAGGAAAATTCAAGGGTATGCTGCTGGATAACGCATAGCTCTGTTCAAGACTACTGTTTGTGTTTGAGAGGGAGAAGGAGAGGGAGATTTAGATGTGAGCCTATAGGAGCTCTATAGGGATGATGGAGATTGTGTGTGATAGGGTGATGCACTGGTCGAAGTTCAGATCATAGCACATTGTTCTTGCAACACTGTCTTCAACCACAAGGGAATTTCGCACACAGCTCACGGAGTGTTAACATTTTAATGGTACTGTAAGTAAGCTAATACACTTTTTGTCAAATTCAGCGAATATCTCCTAATGGTCTTGTTAGGTTAAGAGCTATGGAGGCCCTTCCTACACAGAGAGAGAGATTTGACATGTCCCTGCTGGCTAAGCCTGGGGCCAGGCACTTTACAGCCCTGTTAAGGTATACAGCAGGTAAAATGTCAATTAGGAAGGCCCGCCCAGATACCTCAACTCCCAGTCCACTTGTTCCAAGCCATTAATATTTACCGTGGGCCTGGCCTTAGGGCTGCCTGTCATGTGGACTGATGTGCGCTAATGCCTGCTCTTATTACCGCTCACTAGCAGCACGCACTCGGACACCAGCTTCTAACGTGTGTGCCCGTACGCTTCTGATTGGCCACGTCCGCTTCTGTCTTCAGTCTTTTCAAGTTTGCACGCACGCATGCACGCAGGTTGGTTCAGGGCATTTTAATGGGAAATTAAATGTATCCTGTGTGTCTGTGGTCAGGTTTAGAGCAAGAGTGCAAAGACAGAACATAAATCAGCATCGGTGGTTTGACGTGCTGCTGTCTGCCCATACTGGAAGTGTGTGGGTAGATAAATCTCATAGTAAATTGACGAGCTTGAGTGTGTTTATTAATGACATTTATTTTTTACTTGCATATAGGTCAGCTTCTGTAGCTGTTAAGCAGGTGACATGGTAATATCTTCAAGACACTGTGGCCATGGTAAAGCTGTGATTGGACTGGACTTCAGTCTGCTTATGTCAATAACCAGGTTAAATAATATGAACTTAAAGCAAGACAAATCAATATGCCCGGATTTCATGTCAGCGTAATTAATGGTTAATCTTATTAAATTGCAATGAGAAGTATCTTTATATAGAGAAAACCTCAAAGGCTGTTTTTCCTTAATTATATTAACCTTTTATCATACACAGACTACAGACATGAGGCACACCAGGGCTTTGTATCTGGTGATACGTATCACGATACAGGGGCCATAATTCAATATATTGCGATTAGGCCTGTCGCGATAATCACTACTGTATATCGCCTTATCGTGCGATAAATGAAAATGACCTCAATCATTTCTCTGACTGCGATAATACTGTATTTACATGCGTGTTGCTGACTTAAGACATAAATTATAGTGCTGCGCTGCTGCTGTGCTTTTCTCTGGTGCTCGTTTCTATCTCTTTCTCTCTCGCACGCTCGTTTGTAGGCTACATACTTTGCCAAGCAATGATACTAGTGTAACCAATCACAACGAATAATTCATGTCACATGACAATAGCGGAACAGAGGTGCGTTTAGAATTGGCAAACATTTTTCTGTTTGCTTGAGTTCGCAGCAAACTGAAGAGGTAGTTCTCAACGAACACACATTGACGCTAGACGAAGGGTGACAGTTTCAGTCTAATATGTTTAGAATGTTTACACAAAAAGTTCAACATTCAAGGTCAAAGCAAACGCTCGCCATGAACATTAGCCAATTCTGAACTCATAATTCAACCTCATAATTTAGCTGCTGGTTAAAATATCTACCGGTCTACAGAAAATATGGAATATGTCGCTGCAAACCTGAAATATTTATAGTAAGTTGACATTTTGCTGTTTCTTAATGATACACATTTTGAGTTCGCTTTATAAGGCACACTGCTTACCCACATAGTCTACAAACTCCCAAAAATATGAACTGCGTCACTTTCATCCTACAATAAAATACTGGATTATGCTACTGCTCCGTCTGGACAAAATCATGGTCGCTGGTGTAGTGCACATCAATACGTAAATCGTCATTCCACCCGTGTCTTTTCTTGTCTGCCCTTAAAAAAACAATAATATCGTTGATCGCGGTTACTTCTTGGACAATTAATCAGCCAACAAAAAATAGTTATCGTGACAGGCCTAATTGCGATACTGTAAGCAAGGCGATATATTGCGATTTCTAATTTGTCAAAGCAATGCTAATGTGACGCAGCTGCAAAAAATAACAAACACTTATGTGCTCAGGGACTTCAGATGGAAATTAGCTTTAAGCTTAAATCTGGTAACAAGCATCTTTCTTCTCTTGTATTCTGAATGTATATACAGTGTATATATTTAAATATAAAAAAAAATGTTTCCTTCGATACCGTGATTTAGAGAATTTATATCGCAAACCTTAATGGGTGTATAGATTTTCTCTTGCACCCCTAATGCACACATTTTAGTTTTGCCAGCATCCAGTATGGTGTTTTTGAAAGAGAAAGGAGGCTTTACATTGTATACATGTAGTTTCTACAAGTAGCTCAATACAGTAGGACCTACTGTATTGAGCTACTGTACACCTGTACTGTAGCTCAAGAGATGTCTTGCCTACAGTAGCTAGTGTTTGGTGTGTTGTACATCACGTCACTGTAACCATTCCTCTAGTCAATTGCCCTTTTGTTTTTCTAACATTTAAACCTAATTCTCCAACATTTCCCATGGAAAATATACGTTATTAAATGTATGTAAAAAATACTACATCCATTACATCAACATAAACACACCCCTAGGAATGTATGGACACTTAGCATACTTCTCAGCCTCTGTGCATCTGCACATTTGTGGTTGCAGCGTTGCTCAGGAATATATGTCACATGCGTTTACCGCCTGCTTTAAATGTGCCCCACATAACCTCTGCATTCACTCCTTAATGGCAAGAAAAATAGCCAGATACTGGTCCACAGCGGGTGTGTGGTGGGATAGGTTAAGAGAAAGAGGTCACGGACACGAGGTGTCTCTATATAAGTGTTTGTTTTACATAACTTGGTGGACCAACCCCCCCCCCCCCCCAAAGCCCTTTTAGCCCTGCTCTTCAACGCGGCGCTCAACGCGGCGCTCCTGGCACGTAAGCAGGCTAAAATATTGCGAGTTAAATCTAAGAGGCCTCTTATTTCAATATGTTGAGAAGTACGCGGCAGACTGAGGCCATTTCAATGGAGTAGATGTCAGCTCAGTAATATCGCCTGGCCATAACTCTCTGAGGCCATCACTCACACACTTGCACTCAGGGCATGCACCTACTATAAGAGAACACACACACAATGACAACACACACACACCTAGATCCTAGATGTAACACAAAGCCGCATGCATACTGTGTGTACACTCGTGCGCAGCCTAATAAAATGAGTATGTACAGTACACGTGCATGCGCGCACACACACACACGCGCGCGTCACACAGACACACATTACACAAACACTCACGACATGTGTTGAGCGACAATCAATGAATCTGCCATCCAATGTGAAATATGAAGCAGAAAGAGCTCAGAGCGCCTCTGTGAAAATATTTTGGCCGAAAATGTTTATATAATTAATGGCTTGTTTAGAGAGGCACAGAAATTGATGTATTTATTACAGGGAGCTGCAATATGGGGTGCTAAGCCCTGGACGTGGCCTCAACGCACACACGCACACAGGGCAGACTTCGCAATGAGCGCCCACCTATAAACAGCGCTGTGATAAAGTGTGTGTGTGTGTGTTGGGATTGCTTCAGCAGCAGGGCGGTGGGAGTAAATCAGATGTGTGTCCCAGCGAGAACACGCTTGTCGCTGTCCCAGGGTGTGTGTGTGTGTTGGGAGGGGTCACCAGCCACAGATAATGATGTGATTCTGGCACGGGGCGGGCCAGCCCACCTCTGCATCGTCCATTATGATCTGCGGGCCGCCGCCACTGAAGGGGCACAGTGAAGGTGAGCCTGTCGTTATCGATCTTTTTAGCGCTAAAATATGAGCCACTTTACTCTGCTCCCCGGCGCAGTGATGTGAAAAATAATAACTCGGACCCAAATTAAAAATATTGATCGCTATGGAGCTGTTGAGAGCAAATAAACACCCCATGAAGGATTTTTATCCCGTGTACAGCCATGACCCACAACCCCCCACCCGTACAGCCATCCCTTCTCCACCACCGGCCCCTGTGCCAGAGTCCTGCACTGGCCAGTGAAAGGCTCTAGTCAGGGGTAGGAGCGACGTCTTTATTTAGGAGAGTGCCTCTCAGCTCCCACACTAAGCTGCCTCTTGGTAAGAAGATGCTCCTCATCCATGCCAGTCCGGGTTAATCAAGCCCAGACCCCATGAACTGACATTATATGGGGCTTCACTCAGGTATTGCTAATCCCCCTCAACACCACCTCTGAAACCAGGTCAGTGTTCTGCCCATCTGAGCTTGACTGTTTTTAATTTTTTTTAATCTCCTTCCTGTAATTGATGAGCTGCCATGAGGCCATCAACCGGGTGGGAAAACAATTGCCAAGGTTAATTTTATTGCCTGCTCCCTGCATTTGTGAGCGGGCAGGAGGGTGTCCTCTGCCTGGGTCTTGATGAATGGTTCTACGGAGCGTGCGTAAATGAAAATGAGAGGGGAGAGGCCAGGCGGGCAGGCAGTGTCCTGGGCGGGCTGCCTCAAATCTAAATTTTAATTCTCTGACACACTCAAAATTGGAATTCTAAGTGAGGCGACGTTCCATTTAGTTTGACTATGAAAGCTGTCATGTGTTCTAGTCAATTGCCCCTTTCCCAGCAAAGTACAAATGGTGGATGTCAGATGTCCCGTATGAAAATAAACCTTAGTATATCTAATGCTGCCAGAATACTTGGCCATCCCAGATGGGCCCGTATTGATTGTCTACAAGGACGCTTGGTGCTTTTGGGAGGCCATGACTGAATGAATAGATTTTTGATGGAGCGTGGATAGCCAGGTCTGGGACAGTATCCACAATTCTTTGCTGTGTCAGAGGGGATTGGGGTGGGGGGCACATGTTGCCTGTTGACAATATGCAGGGGAGGGGGGTGGTCCCGGTGGCTTGTACACGGACCTGCTGGTGAAAGCTCATCTCTGTTGGCTCTGGGCCCTCACACAGTGTATGTGTGATGTAATGATACAGCGCTGGCCAGCACTCTAGCATCCATAGATATCGATCTCCTCTCTCTCCTTCTCTCTTTGGCTGGCTGTAGCCTCTTCATTTGCATGGCCCATCTGACCGTGGCAGTCAGTGGCCATTATATTCCCATTAGCTAATCTCTCGCCTTTGATTTCCATAATGGCGGGGGGGGGGGGGGGGGGGGGGGGGG
>JAODUH010000007.1:16786-37025 GCA_027564835.1 Typhlichthys subterraneus
GTCCTGTATGGGGCTCCAGTAGGGGACTCCATAGTTCTACTGGGAGACTTCAACGCACACGTGGGCAATGATGGAGACACCTGTAGAGGTGTGATTGGGAGGAACGGCCTCCCTGATCTAAACCCAAGCGGATGTTTGCTTCTGTGCTAGTCATGGACTGTCTAACAAACACCGTGTTTGAACATAAGGATGCTCATAAGTGTATGTGGTACCAGAGCAACCTCGGCTGAAGGTCGATGATCGATTTTGTGATCGTATCATCTGATCTGATGCTGCATGTTTTGGACACTCGGGTGAAGAAAGGGGCAGAGCTGGCTACCGAGAGCTGTGTACGGATTCTCGGCAGTAAGTTGGACTCGTTTCAGGTGGGGGTTGGTCTCAGCCAGGGCTGCGCTTTGTCATCAATACTGTTTGTGATATTCACGGGCAGGATATCGAGGCGTAGTGTTGGTGGGGAGGGGTTGCAGTTTGGTAGCATGGGGATCTTATCGCTGCTTTTAGTAGATGTGGTCCTCATGGCATCATCGGTCCGTGATCTCCAGCACTCATTGGATCGGTTCGCAGCCGAGTGTGAATCAGCTGGGATGAAGATTAGCACTGCTAAATCTGAGGCCATGGTTTTCAGACAGAAACCCATGGAGTGTCTACTCCGGGTAGGGAATGAGTCCTTGCACCAAGTGAGGGAGTAGCAGCATTCGGTTTAGTGTGTGTGTGTGTGTGTGTGCACATGTAGCAGCATTCAGTTTGGTGTTTGTGTGTGTGCACATGTAGAAGCATTGGATTAGTCGTGTGTGTTTACACATGTAGCAGTATTCGGTTTAGTGTGTGTGTGTGTGTGCGCGCACATGAAGAAGCATTAGATTAGTGTGTGTGTACACATGTACTGTAGCAGCATTCAGGTTAGTGTGTGTGTTTGTGTGTGCACATGTAGAAGCATTACATTAGTGTGTGTGTGTGTGTACATACACATGTACTGTAGCAGCATTGAGGTTAGTGTTTATGTGTGTTATGATGTGTATGTTGGATGTCACTGGAGGCGTTGTTAAGCACTTCCCAGCGCCTCTTAAAAGACCCATTAACACCAGAGTCTCAGCACAGCTTCTGTGTGTTTATTCAGCCGATTAAGCCCTGAGGAACATGACCGTATTTCATATGCTCCCTCACAGTGTGCCTGCTCCCTTCATCCTTGGTTAACAGCTTGTTACAGGAACATGGTTATTATTGGTTATAGCCGATATGACGCATCAGTTTACATGAACACATTTTTGTAATCATGAGTCTTTGTTATAATACAATTGTTTTAAATGATTTATTAGTAATAATAATACTTTAGAACATATTTATATTATAATATATTATTTTTATTACTGTTTTAATGTAATATTTGTGTTTTAGCTGAATATCTTCATCCATCCTTTCGGCAATTGATTGTCATTCTATGCATAAGAATTCAATACCAACTTTGAAATGGTCTGACATTTCCCACTTCTCAATAGATTAGCTGCATGCAGCCAACATCTCCATCTCAGGAGTGCTTGACACTCTTCCCTTCGTGCAAGAGATGTCCAGCGATACCAATTGATCTTCATCACCCTTGGCAGAATTCTCCTGTAGCGACAGTTTCCATTGATTCACACACACACACACACACACACACACACGGCTCTAAACAAGCTGATAATTAATAAGGGCTGCCTCCACAAACAACAGTCAGCAGACACTCGTGATGGATTGTGATGAGTTGGATGCAAACCAATACCGTGACACTGTTTTCCTCTCGGACATCCCTCGGACGGCCTTTGAGCGGCCATTACCCCACGCCATCAGGCATGCAGGGCTGCACCCACCCGGCTAATTAAATACTCATAGGTCGGTCTTGTTTTTTGAGCGCGGCTGTGTTCTGTCTGTCCACAATCGACATATATTTAATAATTCATGGCACTGCGTCAATATAAACGCTGTCTTGGTTTTTGTTCCCTACTGCGAAACTGGAGTGTTTCACAGGTCTTCCTGCTTATTAATTGGCACATTATACACATTCATATTTTGAAGTGTCCACTTAGTTTGAATCAATTGTCAGCTTCCAGTTTTCCTTATGTGAATTAAATGTGCGCTTTGCTTCCACCAAGCAGATTTATTACTTTTAAAATACACTTTTGTCTATCGGAGTTGTCCAGCTGTGGTGTAATGTAAAGTAGACTATGCTACTCCTGGAAATGTACTCCAAGTCTTGGCCAAAGTGGTAGAACTTCTTTGCTCTTTTTTTAATGAATACATGTATGTTATAAACTCTATTAAGACAATTATGTTTTCTCCTCTTCTAAGTCTTCCTATTCCATTTGGACACATAACAGAGAGCATTAAGTGTACGTACGTCCGATTTGCAACAAGACTTTGTGTAGGGCTAACAAGCGACAACTAATCTTAACTTTTTTTTAAGTCAATATTTAAGTTCCAGATATACTGTACAGGTATGTAACATATTTAAATCATGTTATGGAGCAATACCACATGAAATGGCATTATAATATGAACTGCCCTATATTCAAATGAAAAGATGAGAGCATAAATATACAAGATTAATTTCTTTAAGCATGGATTTATTGCATTTTAGGACATTGGCAGATTTGGGCAATTTTTTAGATGTGCTCAAGCGCACCCAAATTGCATTTCAGCATTCCTAAAATAATAAATAAAAATTATTATGATTATTATTTTCTGAAAAACTTTTTAGCCAATGTTTAAACTCTCTAATGTTACATTTTTGAACTTGGCTTGCCTGTTAGAGATTGGACAAACAAATACAGGTATAAACACAACCTGTTCATTGTTATACAGTGAAATTAGTGATTTACCAAGCACTCTGTGTATTCTCATTAGCCCCTCCCAAATGTTTGATCCTAGTAACTCCCCTGTGGGCGCATCCTGTTGGAACTATAGTTCCAATATCTGTGCACCTTTATGGGTACTGTTCTTATTGTTTTATGGGGTTTATGGGTGATCGGCCAATCAGTCGGAACTAAAGGCGCTTATGCTCGCTCATATTTACGCAGATGCGCCACACATAACTTTATCATGGACATGATCTAGCTCCGATTTAGCCCCGCCTAAGATTGTAACATTCACACATCGACATGGTACCGAGTCACATTCACCATTTGCATTTGGCATAACATTGTTCATCTCAGTAAAAGAGTCGGCCATGGGTGCTACGTGTCTAACTTTTTTAAACAATGCGTCTTGTGAACAGGATGCTGGTTGAACCATGATTGGGCCAAGTAAGATACAATGTAGTCAGACTGACTGCAGCATGTCATACTCGGCCCATTTAAGAGACACATTGCCTCAGCCGACCCGAGCCTCAACCGACAGTGCCAACATTCAGCCGCAGTCGGGCCGACTGTGCTTGCTATCTGGCACGTATGGCCTACCATAGACATATATATTGCTCTTGAATTTCAGAGCATGACTGGTAGGCCGAGAGGGGCACCGCACTAATAAAATAATAAATCGCATATAAATCGCATGCCTTGCAATTTGCTAATCGCAACGTTTCGAATTGCAACTTTGGTTTGAAAACGATTAGCCCTAGCGACAACCCTGCAGTGTCCATGCCTGGTCCTTAGCTAGCAGCATGCTAATAGCTCCCCTTTAATCAACACATTCCTTACCCTGTCAACACGTGGCTTGTTAGCTGCTAATTGCAAGCTATGGACACTTGCATCGGGAAAGTCTGTTATCGTTGGCCTCATTTGACCACTGTGGGCCTGACAAAATGGACAGCTTGTCACTAGTGTCTGTTTGTGTTAATGTAGTGCGATGGCATGTCGGACAGGTGTGTGTGTGTTGAGTGGGGGCAGTTCGCCCATAGCAAAGGGAAAAACATGTTTTAGCGACCTGCTAGTAAAAATGGAGCAGTTGCATTTGTGGCCCCTAACTGGTGTGATGGCGTGTAGTGGGCGGAGCCACCCTATGAGATGAGGAGGGTCACAGGCCACGGGTTGTGAGCCTGTCTAAATAGGAGTCAACAATGTGATTATTTAATTTCTTTTTCACTCACACCCACCAACACGCGCTCGCACACACACCCGTTACCTCAAAGAGGAAGCAACCATGGATGCACAGAGGCGAGGTTCGGACCCCATTTATTTCACTCAGACCGTCACAATGACTCTAAATGGTCTTTCAAAAGCGGGGAGAGGAGCGAGACAAAAATAATCGAATCACTCAATTACTGCGTGCCTTCATTCTGTAGTTAAGTGCATTTTTATTGTGTAACTTTTCTCTTTTCCCCCCTACTCCTTCCTCCTCCCCATGTCTCCTGCCTCCTTCAGCGAGCAGGTTTCTCCTGCCCCTTCTCATCTAATATGGCCATAATTGGGTTTGCTTGTCGGAGATCTAATTTCTCCAATTGGGTTACCCTCTCCTGAAATTGGAGAGGTCCCCCGGCTGCCATGGGTGGAGAGTTAATCCGCTTTTGTTAAGATGATAGCGGCCACTACACCAGGCTGCACCGGTTAAGGCGTCATCATGCCTGCCACTGTGGACATTCTCGTAACTCAGCCCCCGCCCGGTCTAGGACACCCCCCAACACACACACACACACACACACACAACCACACACACACGCACGTGAGCGCACACCTTTTCCGCCATGCTCCACTTCCCCTTGTGTAAATAATGCCATTTGAATCCAGCATTAACAGGCTTAATTACTTTTAAATGGTCATTTTAATTTACACTGATACAGTATTGATCACACAAGCAGAGATTAAGGTCCTCAGCAGAGTGCTTGATGTGGAATTAAACAGAGGCCAGTCCTCCTGGGGCCCTACTGGCGTGTCCTGCCGCAGCCAGAAGAGGAATGGCACCCCCCCCCCCACCCCCACCACCTTACACCCCCTCCCCTAATGAACTGGCAGCATGCACAGACATGAATTTCAGGTCCCGCCGGAGAAGGAGGAAAATAATGGGGTTTGGGGAGCCATGGCGGGTTATTCATTCACTGCCATGCACCAATTCTCCTGTGATTCATCCCTGGGACCCCTCCTCAAGCCCACCTCCCTTGCCTGGCCCCCAACGCTGCCTGTTTGCCTGCTGACCTTTCTGCTGCCTAAGTGTATATATATAGATATCCAGACCAGGTGCCACGTACAAAGGGAGGGAATGAGAAGAGCGCTAGATGGATTGGTGGGGGGGGGGCCATCAGGCTCTAAGCCAAACACACATCCTCCCTCCTCCCACACTATTCTCCTTGCGGCGTTGTAAGTGTCGCTCCGTGATTCCTCCCCTCATCCTCCTGTTGGCAGACGGGGACGCTTTTCCGCGAGACATTGATCCCCTCCCTCAGGCCCCATGTCACGTACAGCTGGTTAACATCGGGGGCAAAAAATCGTTAGCCTAAATCCAAGCAATTTCTTTTCTTGGTTTGAAGGAGGCCAGAGGTTTCTCTGGTAACTGGTGTGTTGTGCAGTAATTACAGAAGTAGGGAGAACCTCTTGACACCTGTCTCCCAAGAACAAACTCAAACAAGCACACTCGACACACAAGTACCTTTAATGACATAAGAATGCTTGGCTGCTGTGTTGCTGTCCATGTTGATGGTCCTAGCCTATATCACAAACAGTGTTTTATGTTTAATTGTGTAGCTAAATTAAAGTTAATCACATATGATAGATTTTTCTGACATTGCTTTTTCAAAAAATTATTAATTGTAAGGCTATGCCTCAGTGTTGTAAATGACATTCAATTGCAGCTGTTCTTTCTTTCGATGTTGAGGTAAAGGAATTAGCTGAGTTGCCCTTGTATTGTGGTTCAAATGTTACAGTGTCAGTGTTGTAAATCCCAGGCGTGTAGGAAATGATCGACGAGGCATGCAAATTAATAAACCAGTGGACTAACAATGCAGCGACAGTGTAATTTCATTGTCCTGAAACATGGTATCATGCAGGAAGCTATACTTGAGATATGTATAATCTGATCGGCTCTGGTGCATAGCTGAACTGGAATACAATATATCTTTGTACTGTATGTATTTGA
The DNA here is from genome assembly GCA_027564835.1 of Typhlichthys subterraneus. Classification (NCBI taxonomy): domain Eukaryota; kingdom Metazoa; phylum Chordata; class Actinopteri; order Percopsiformes; family Amblyopsidae; genus Typhlichthys; species Typhlichthys subterraneus. The sequence goes on from JAODUH010000007.1 coordinate 22,826, forward strand.
CCATTTTAAATAAATTATAATGCCAGATACTCCTAGTAAAGTAATTGCTTGATTGTCAATCAAAGACTGAATTCCATTGCTGTCCTTGACTACCACATGTTTCTTAAACAGCCCAAAGGTTTCTGTGCAGATTGAATAAGGGGGAAATTGTCTGTGACTCCGTCATTTAATTGCATTATCTACACCAGGATGTCGAGGTGGAAGCCATTGTGACGATGAGGACTAACAAAACAACAAGACCCCCTTCCCCCCCAACTGGCAATACTCCTTGACGGATATCAAGATGTCTCCAATACACATAATGGACTTGGCAAAGCCCAAGGTGGATGTGCTCCGGCCTTCTACTCCACTCTGTCATCCAATCACCTTATTCTAATGCTCTTGCATTGTTTAGTCAACCAGCCGTTCATTTACATCAGGCCATAGCCACACAGCCACACCGCACAAGCACTTAATAGAATTAGCAGGTATTGTGCAGCACATTTTAAACACATAGTTACACGTACTGACCGCATTCACTCTACTCCATCTCCATCCCAGGGTTAGGGTTAGGGTTAGCTAGCCTATATGCTCTCCCTCTGCATATAGGCTAGCTGTCAGAATAATGGCATTACATGCTCCGCCACTTTGACTGCCCTTTCACATTGACTGTCAAAGCTCTCTCAGACCTTGTCTTATTCAGACCGTCAAATCACACAGGCAGTAGGGTTGTCATGTTCTGGTTTTGTTGTGTATTAACAACCCATAAAGCACAGTCAGTGTACTATTATGTTGTGCAGCTTATGCACTTCATTAGGACCCTGGACCACATCTGCTTCCTAAACAGTCAGAGGAAGGTAAACTGAGGCTAAACTGTCCTAATGCCATTACAAGGAATGTTGTTCTCACTGTGTAGCAGACATATAAATAGACAAAAATTAAACCTTCACATGTTGGGAATTTGTAGTCAGAATTTGTTTGACTGAATGTCTTCTTTTTTTTCTCCCAGTGGCAGCTTTTCCAAACAGAGTCATATTTGCTCAGCCTTTATGATTATTCAAAATTCACATTGAATAGTTCCAAAATTATTTTAGAACCTAATTTATTAACTTTTATTAAAGGGGACAGTTACTATGTTGGGAACCGAAAATAAAATGTCAAGAACCGAGTACCTTTAAAATAAATAATATTTCGGTTCTGCTAGTCGGTTCCAAAATGCGATTTAATTGTTAGAAATAGCTTTAGCTGATGGGTAGCCATCTGCCTATCACGCTGTACACGTCATCGCTGCAGTTTATTTCAGAACCTAGCATACATGTACATCGACAGTGTGAAAGATGGGTCTCGCTTAACTGTCAAACGCATGGCCTCATTTTAAGAAAGAAAACGGCAACAAGGCAAGTTGCGCATTTTACCTTTTGATCTGCCAGCAACTGATACATGACGGCTGAAATAATGTCACGTAATTTTACCAATTTAACTTAACTTGCATGCAAAAGTGCAAGCATGCCCAAACTGACGGGACACTTCTGTTTTCCTCTTTGAGGTGTCTGTTTTTTATTTTTTTCCTAACCCAAATCCATCAGATCAACTTCCTTATGACGAAAGCGATCACAACAAACAAAATCACATGAAACCTCCCTCTGCTCCAGCTCTACCTGTATTGGAGCTGAATGCGCCGTGTAGAGCACCAGCATAACCAGCTAGAGCTGGAGCTGGAGCAGGAGAAATGAGCCATCCCTTTGTCCCCTGGCCGCCATTCCATGCTAGACTATTACCCATAAAATGAGCTGTACATTCTCAATGAGAGGGTGTGTTTGCCTGGTGCAATAATGAGGCCTTCCCCCCTTGGGCAATTGATTTTTGTCTGGAAAATTAATTCGGTATCTCTGAGGTTCTGGGGGTCAGAGGGAGAGCGTGTCCCAGTAGATGAGGGGCGGTACTGGGAACGGAGACCACCAGCAGCCCCTCATAGTATCTCCAGCGGCTGCCTGATGAAACCTCGGAAATTGTGTTTGTTTCGAGGATGGAGTGTGCCCTAGTTTATGATGCATTGTCTGCATGTTGTCATCTAACGGAGCAAAATGCATCTCAATGATTGTCACTCGAGAGGTCAGGCAACCCGAGAAGATACTATACTGTAGTGTACAGTATATCCATGCAATACAGTACTTGACACAACTAGTTTGTTGTGCTTGCTTTATATTGTATGCTCTTTTAGTGGCAAACACATTATTAATATGAAGTAATTTGTATCTTGAATGCATGCAAAAACCTTCCTGTAAACGTCAGCTCTCCGTAGAAACTAATTCTAAGTGTTGTGTTTGAGTGATCAGATGTAAAGAAACTTCTGTGTGACCCCATGCTATGGTGTCTAATAGGTGTCTAAAAGGTATAAAAACATAACCGTGTTTGGGTGAGTAATGCTCAACTGCCTTGTTTGTGCCATTCTTTAGCTAATTACTGACGCATTAAACAGTCCTCTAATTCGATTGGATGCTGCACTCTTTTAGTTAGATTCCAGATCTTCATTTTAACTGCCTAATTAAATTCCTGAGAAGGTTGCTTTCAAAATGTTTGTTAGCTAACTGGAAATGAAGGGTTGTTTCTGCCGGACTACTTTCTCCCAAATAATTTTGCAAGTGAATACATTTTATGCAAGTAGAGATTATAGTAGACTATTTAACTTTTGTCTAGCAATTCTGTGTCATTTTAAACCTATGGAAAAATAATCAAAATTTTTGAGAATCCATGAATTTCTTTGTATGTAATCTTTTCCAAACAGCTATACACCTATAGGAAGGCGTGTCTTGACTTAAATGACTGATTTAAAGGTTTTGTCTCTTGGCCCACACATCACACAATAACAGGCGACAGAGTGCCACCTGGTCATCTGCCGGCCCCTCAGAGGTGTGACCCAGGAGACCTTTGGCAGCCGTACGCCGGTCCCAAATCCGCCTTTCTTCCTTTTTCGTGGGCGTTGCGTTTACAGGAGAGCATCGGTGGGCTTTCTGCCACTCTTGCCCTTGGCACAGAACCTCTGCTATAAAGCGGTCTTTTAAGGGGGGCCATGAGCCGGATACTGCGATTGTACGACTCCCAAAAAAAGAAACATCTGCCTGTCCTTTTTATTTTATTTATCATAATAATACAATAAGAAGTTGAAAACCCCCATGACATAATTTCTGGTTATCTAAGAAGCTGAGGCTGCATTTACATTTGCTTTTCATGCAGCCATGTGCTCTTAGGGGCGATGCACTGGAGTATAACTAAGCTAGCATGGAGGATATCCAACCATTTAAATCAAGCCTCTGGGAATTTTACATAACACATCATCGGCAAGCATTGCCTTTTTACATAAAGACAAAAGGCCACAAAGACCCACCGGACGGGGGTCTTAGCCTGAGACGAGCTGTGTTTTTGCAAGACTCCTCTAAAGCTTCACGGTCCTGTGGTCACTGTTGTGCTGCAAGAACGCCTCTGCTCATACCCAGACAGAAGACAGAGAGAAAGCTGCTTAATGTTTCTTTTTTTTTTTTCCTCTCCAAGGCTTGAGAATAAATATTTTTTGTCGACGCAATATCAAAATTGAAGTATTCTTCGGGTGGATTGATTCCTCCGTCTGCTGGTTCAAGAGTACACTTCACACCAGCATTGATTGTCCCAATGACTCAGATGCTGTCCCTGTCATGCTTAATGGATGCTTCATGACATGGTCTATATCCAGACTGTGTAGCCTTCCGTTGGGAACTGTTGTGTTGGTACAGAGGAGGAGGAGGAAGGGCTCTTGATGCAGAGAAATTAGGAACATCCTGATAAATTCCTCTCACAAGTGACAAACAGATGCAGCTATAATGCAGAAAAGCAATATATTTCATTACGGGACTCGGCAGTAGAGCTGTATCTCATTGGACAGCCAAGGATGCTAGTTTGTCATTGCAAGGCCATGCGAGCTGGCTCCCCGATAGCACAGAAAGCGACAGAATCACCGCTGCCTCCGGACACAAGCTGACTGATCATTTTGGCAACTGCCGTCACAGCTCTGACAGCGATCCCAGCATCCTGTTTGCTCAGTACTGCTTATAGTGTGTGTTTGAAATGCAGGCTGCAGTGGAGGGGTAGAGAGTAGTTTCAACCACTTTGCATCCAGGTGCAGGAGAGTCATCCACTCTCGGAGTTTCGGTCAAAAACGTTTTATATCCTGCGGTTGACTTGCGGTTGATATCTTGAACAAGTGCGTCTGTTTCTTGTAATCCTTGAACTCATCATTCAAAACTTTAGTAATTGTTAAACAACTTACATATGGACATACATTAATAACTTTTCAAGGCCAAGCTTCCGTCTCTCCAGTCCTTGGTTCAACCACAGCAATCACTTAGCATGGCATTGCTTACAATCTGTCCATAGCCCTCATGAAACTAATTGAATCTATGCTATCACAAATGAGGGCACATGAATAGGCACAATATTAAATCAGATAATAGCACAGATTGATGAAGAGCCCATGACAACATTAGCGGCCTTTTCAAAAACGCAGAGAAAAAGAAAATCAATGGCTCAAAGACCTGTCATTTGAATTCGCCTCTCCTCCTAATGGGAATACTTTTACAGAGGGGGAATTGCAAGTTGAAATATTCTTTCTGATTATTGGACATCCATAGCCAAATATGATTTACATTAATGAGCATAAGTATATTAAAGGCATTTTATCCCCCAGCATCCGAAACAATTGAATAATGGCCCTGGCAGCTGCGTATCGGCCTGAGAGGAGGTAATGTCACTTTAATTACTAATGGATAACCTCTATTGTTCAGACTTTGATTTTTCATTTTTTTGGAACAATCTAATAAGGCAAATTATTCATCATCTTTGTATCCCTCTTAAAAAGATGATCTCGTTAAGTCTGGACAACATAGTTGCTTAAAGAAAGTGGCTATTGGCTACAGTATGTTGGCATCTGAGATCAGTGGTTTATTTATTATATACAGTAGCTTTCAAAGGATTGTGTTTATGTAAAGAAAGCTGTCTTCATGGCCTATTGCAGATGTCTCTTGCCATTAGGCTCGAGGTTGACCTTGTTTGTGTGAGACGGACATTGTTTAATTTCCTTCAGACCTATAATTGTCCTAGAAGCTACACTTCACTGTTTGTCATTGAATTAATGTTACATCCTGTTTTAGTCCTTGCCATGCTGGTAACTTATTAGATTGATGCATTATCCAGTGTTTGGTCCGTAAGCCATTACATTCCTGTAATTCTTTTGAAACAACAACCGAACACTGCTCCGTTTAAATCATGAGTTTACTGACCTGTGCATAATGTTCTGTTAAAGTATGAGACACCTGAAGTGGCCTCATATTGCTCTCTTATAATCTTATGTCAATATTCCTATGCGTATTCCTGCTATCCTATCCTTTGCTTGATGACTAGACAAAAACGTGGCTACGGGGAAAACAATATTATAGTGGTATTCTAGGATTGCTTAATGGCCACCAGCATGCAGAAATCTTTTGGGCCGTTTTATGCCATATTTCATAAAATAAATACAAAAAGTTTACCTACTGTAGCGTGTTGTTCTGCCATTAGATCAAGAGGTCATTTTGTCAAGCCTCATTGAGAGGTCAACTGCACAACAGTCAACCTTGCAGGTATAATCCCATTTACTTTGGTCCTCTGTTTTTATGTCCTTGTTAAAGGCTGCTGAAAGTAGAAACTATTAGTGAATACTGCATGCAGAGGGATTATACATGATCATTCATCACTTCCTTTTTTATTGAACAGCACACGTCTGCCTTCCTGGATATTGGGAACTTTGCAGACTTCATGAGCTCAGTGGAATTCAGAAGGCTAACACTGTAATTGAGAATGTGTCATCATTAAATATAGCATTTAAATATTCAACAAAGTTAATGGAACCCCAACATCAGTGTTATTATGTTAAAGGAAGGGGAGAAAGCAACATGGCATTTCAAAGCGGATCTTTTTTAGTCTGACTCACATCATGTATATACACGTATTCACTTTTCTTTTGGGTAGAACGTCAGTACCGTGATGGTTTTATTGCTTTAGACCCCTCTACGGGGCAGGTCGGAGGAGCGACTGCACGACTGATGAGCGTGGCAGGGAATTGGCAGATGGAAGCATCCATTTCACCGCTAATTAGGGGGTCCGGCAGCCCGCCGACTGACAGAGTTCAACTGGGCAATGTAGTGCCTGCCAGCTCCCATCCCAAGCGCTTTATAAAATGCTCTTTAATTCCCCAGCACAATATCATTAACTTTGTAAGTGGATGAACACAATGGACAAGCAATTTAATTAACTTCTACCATTGAATGTTGGAGGGGAGACTAAATGAAATTAATGCACAATATTTCCCAAGGAGGCAGCCAACCTTGGGAGTGGGTCTAGATTGTTGGCAGGTCAGGCACTGGCATGGGTTTTGCCAATTATGCCTTGTTTAGACCCATCCATAATATTTTCCTCAAAAGAAAATAAAATCAGTGGTTTTGAGATCAATCATGAGCGCATGTCGCTCTGCATTCTGGGAGATTTTAGAATAATGAAGACAAGGCCAGGAAATGCTCAGCAGAAACCTAGCAAGTGAGTGGAGCAGAATTACATATCTTACCAGATGCACAGTGCACCAGGGTTTTACATTAGGTAGACAATCAATAGTGGATTGGATAGCCCTTAAATTAGAAAAAGTTATATGCGGCTTCCTGGTTTTGTTTAGTTAACATTTAATTTGATTCTACCTCCATTACTTCAATACAAATGGCTAGGCATCTCTACTGACCTAATCATACCACTTTTCTAATCTCCTTCCCTAACCAGACATAATTTCTGCTGAAATGTGCTTCAGGTATGCACCAGGTGCATTGAGGTAATGCCTAAATAATGATTGGCTTGCTTTGCAAGGTCATTCTTCAGGAAATGGGCATATTATTCAAATTCTCGTAGCTGATTTTGACTATATAGTAAATGTAGGTTTGTCTATTTCCTTCCATTGTATTTTTGAGGAGTGTTGACCCATGTCCGCCTGTCCCAGACGAGGGCTTCTTCAGCACATGACGGATGTCTCCAACAGCCGGGCTGCTTCAAATCAGAGGAAGTGACAGAATAAGTTTTAATGAGAGTTTTGTCTGTGTATCCAGTCAGGCCTTCCAGTCAGCCGATGAATAATAGACACTGTGGCTCAATACTCCGAATACTCAATCAATGGTGCTGGGAGAGGGCTTTGGCAAACACATATGGTAGGCCGGCGTGTGGGGGAGGGAAACACTAAGGCGGCGGCCCAATGTTTATATCTGGGCTGAAAAAGCAAGCCATCTCTATTGACGCTTGCTCTCTTGTCTTTTTCCCGGCATGTTTTCCTTGCCAGGGATGACAAACAGGCTGTTTGTGCAGTATTGGAGATTTGTGCAGAGAGGCTCTGTCAGGGCGCTGGTTCCTGAATATCAAGTGATCCCTCTCCGGGGCCTGGGAGACCAGTCGGTATGGGCTTTGCTCAGCTGTCCACAGCAGCAATGGAGAAGTTCCCGCACGATAGCCTCCTACGTTATACTGTTGCTGTCTGCCGAATGATCCCCTTTTCACTGCTTGATTTAGGGTGTGTTTAGCTGCTAGAGAGGTATGAATAGCTGTCTGCGTGGTGACTAATGAGCGCATTATGTACCTATTAGTCAGGGCCTGCGTCTCTGCCTACCGCTGTAAGCTGTTGTGACATAGCGTGTGCCCCTGATGTATGGAAACACCATGCCTGCCAGACAGCATATCTGATTGACCTTTTAGATAAGACTTTGTGTGTGTGTGTGTATTTAAGGGCCTATGTGTTAACCCGTGTGATTTGACTGATGAGGGGATTCCTGGAATTGCCGAGCATTAAGGTCTAAACTGGACAAACGCAGCCTGTTTCATCTTTGCACAGTCGTTGGTTAAAGGCTATGGGAATCCCTGTGTGAGGTACAAGCTTTACATTGTGGACACACACGACCCTCATTGCATGTCTTAAGTAGGGAGCGCAATTGCATTTTTATTTTATTTTTTTAAACATTGGAATATTATGTATTTTGTGGGAGCAGAGCAATGCAAATTATGTCACTGCAAGGCACACACACTTAAGGGACTCATGATGCACTTGTGTGTGGTCCTGTGCAGTAAGGTGCTGTCAATTCAAACACCAAGCAAAATGCTGTGCAGCTCTGCTCTGCAATAGGAATGTCATGGCAATTAGGAGACAATTGTTAATTCAGCTTGGTATTAAGCTACATGTTTATGCTACACATGGAAATCCACCCATTCCTTTGTAACTCAGTGAAGAGGTGCTGTCATTCATTACTTTGCTAGTAGGCTTAGGGACAGTGTTGCCTTGCCCTCTTAAGCTGCCCGGTGACACACTGATAGCACGAAAGTGTGCGCGTGTCAGGCCTCATGGGATTGGCTGCTCTCCCTTAACTGTTGATTGGAGGTTAGACCTTGCAGAAAAATTATTACTTTTATGTTTGCTTTATGGCTCATTTTTCACATTAAAAGCAGAGAATCTATTCAAGGGTCACGCAGTCCTCGCTTCCTTTCGCCAGGCGAGACTAATTTTTGCGGCCCCTGGTATCGATAAAGCATTCAGCAGAGCCAAGTATGCAGGCTATGTACTGTAGCACTCAAGTCTCTATTTTCTACCAGCAAGTCTATTGGGACTTGTTCACCTCACATCTGCTGGGCTTTTGGAAATGTCATCTGTGCACGATGCCCCCACCGCGTGCACACACACACACACACGCACACACAGCAGAGCGTGTCCTTTGTGTCAGCGTGTCCATACCTTGCAGCGGCGTGGCCGATACAACTTGTGATAAGAGAGCGTTGCCAGGACGAGCCATAAAAGGCTGGCTTTTATGGCTCGGTTATTGTCTTTCTGTCTACAATTATGGTGATTACTCATTTCCCCTTACCCCCCCTGCGGCCATGCCGGTGCACTTAATAGACTGCATTTTACTAATGGAAAATTAAGTAGCGGCCGTGGCATTGGGGTTTATAAATATGTAAAATATACTTTTAATTATTTCAAGTGAATCTGGCAGCTAATCAATAACATGGGACGTGATAAACATACGCTTGATACAGGCCATTGTAAAGCCACTGGTAAAAGATAAGCGCCGCCTGTCAGCGCAGGCCGGCCCTAATGAATATTTTGAGGCTGTCATGCAGGGAGACAAATGGATTAATTGCGGCCCGCTAATATAATGGGTTCTTCATGACGATCGCTGGAGGGAGGGGTAGTAGGTTGGGAAGGGAACACACTAGGTTTTAAACTCTGAAGCCAAATAGATATTTATTAGGGTTGAGAGGTTAAGTAGATTTTTGCGATTACACAAATAGCCACTTAGGCACGGTTGTTTATCATTTATTTGAGCGCTGATTAATGTCCATTAGTTTGAAGCCATCATTTTAATGTTTTATTTATTTATCTCATTCTCTGCAGCCTGTGGCAAAAATCACCGTGCTGCAGAGTGGACTGTAGCAATTTTAAATGAAAGTGACTAGGTTTTCAAACTTATCTGTACTGTGTACAATATTTAATTTCTTGAGGACTTGTGACTGAATATTCCAAATAATAAAATACAGATGTTACTTACTTAGAAATGACAGAAAAGCCAATTACATTTTTATTAACATGAATCTTTCTTGAGTATAATGTGAAAATGTTGGTATTTGTGGGGTTTTTATTGCCCCATTTATCTTAAACTAAACAACACCACACGAGGCTGGCTTATCATGTAAATAATAACATTACTGTAGCTCCAATGTGGAGCCATGTTGACCGCACCCATTCTCTCACCCTGCCCCCCCCCACCCCGCCAACTTGAGGTGTAATACAATAAAAACAAGCGGCAGGGCCTTTTTCATGTGTGACAGTGACCTTGAGTCTGCCCCACCCCCTCCTCGTCCTTGCCTGTGTGTGTGTGTGTGACGGGGGCTGGGGTCACCAGCCTCCCCTCTCATCAATTAAGTGTGCAACAGCGTTTTCCGTCGGCTGGGCTTGCGTGTCGAGATGGGCAGGACCTCGCGTTTGTGCGTTTGCTGACAAATCAGCAAATGTGTAATCTCAGGATGTGCCGCCGCTCATGCATAATGCAGAGGTCCCAACGTGTGAGAGGCCGTACCCTCCCCTGCCACTGCCCTGTGTCCTGTGATGGGCACAATCTTCTCATTGCTCAGCCTGCATTCTGCTGTCCAGCTGAATCTCTCAGGTTCATCACCCTATTCTGCGTATCTACTGATATAAATGATATCTCCCCCCCCACACACACACACACACACACACACACACACACACACACACACACACACACACACACCCACCACTCATTTTCTGGGTGCGCTGGTGTCTTTAGGTCAGACAGTTCTGGTGCCAACGGCAGCATTGTCCCAAGGCCGAGGTCTGCCATCTCAAAGGACACATGGGATTGGCCTGCAGATTTGCCCTCCATGTAAAGAGGCCGACAGAAAGCGGTGTAGCAGGCTGTGAACCGCAACAAATCCCCCCAGAGCGCCACTCTCTTAGCTTCCCACACGGTGCCATTGGCTCGCCCGAGGACTGGGAAAGTTTCCTGATTGTTCACTGGGAAAATAAAGATTTTAAGCCTATTGAAGTCCATTGCCACTCACTGAAAAGTCCGACTGAATGTGTCTTTTGAAAAGGCCCAAATTGCTGGCCCTCTCTACATTAGGAGACCCCCAGGCTGGGAATAGGGGGCGCAACTTTGAGCGTCTCACAGCGTACAGTAGCGGTTGCACCTGTTGAGTGGTTGATGGTGCAGAAAGCCATCGAGTGTGCTGCCCAAAGTGTCTCCCCGGCATTAATTCTGCTTTGTTGTGCCATCATAGAGATCTGCCTGCTTGCGTGCGTGCTCGCTATGCGAGCCAAGAGGATTATGGGGGAGTCATCTTTCTCTCTCCTTCCTTTGCAGGCACTAGGAAGTTGCTACTTTATCCACGAGTCTTTGAAACACATCCAGCAGTTTGATTTTAAAGGTAAGGGATGCACCAATCACATCATGCACGAGTCGAGACCTGCATGTTTGCTCCATCACTCACTTTGTCCTGCACGGGCGCGCACGCACGCACCTCAACCCTATGGGAATTAAACCACAGACCCCACCCCCCTCCACACACACACACACACACACACACACACACACATACCAGACACACCACACACGCACTCGCACGCACACACACACACACACACACACACTCTCCCAGATTCCATCAGCAGGGAGATTGGATATAGGGGTAATGTAAAGAAGCAGGAACAGAATGGTAATGCTTATTAATATTAGGATTTAATTCATAAGAATTGGGGCCGGTGGTAATGGCCTTGCGGCGGGGTTATTGGACAGTTACGGTGGCCTCATCAGTCCACTGTGTCAGAGGGCCCAGGGGTCCGACCACCACGCTAATTAAAGAGGGGATATAGATGTGATGTGAAGACGCCACACTTCCTATTATGTCCACGTCAGCATTAGATCCAGTCACCCCCAGTGAAGGACAGGGCGCTGTGTGTGTGTGCGCGCGTGTGTCTTGTGTAGGATATATGTGGTTAGATATGTACGTTTTGGTAGAATGTTAAAAATGAAAATGTATGTGACATCATAGAATAGAATATTGAGGTTATATTTCTTTATCGATTGGATGACATAATAAAATATTTTTATTTAAATAAATAAAGTGAATTGACGAAAAATACATTGATTTGTTGCTACACCGACATAATTCACACAGCTCCAATTAGCTCCAACATGGCTATCAATTTAATTTATCTTTTAAAATGATAATTGAAAAGATAATTCATAATCTTGTCCTCTGTATTTGAAGTTATTTTTCATGGGAGACTCTATTTTCTGGATCTTTTAAATGCAGACCAGCTTATTAACACACAAAACATGTTGTTTTAACACGGTATTATGTTAATAATATTGTGTTAAAACAATGAGTTTTTGTGTGTTTTAGTTAAAATCCACAAATGCTGTGTTTATGCTGAAGCTGTATGTTCTGCCCAACTAATAGAATACTGTATGTCACTTTGATTGAATGTGGACAATTCCTGATCCTGGCCAGCAGGTGGGGCAGTTGCCTGAAACAGGCCAGTGTGCTTATATTATCTTCCCCTCACACTTTCCCTCTCCTAGCCAAGAAATTCCGGAAGGTGGTTGGTAAGGAAACCTGTTCAGACACACTAGAAAGCACACCCATGCTGGAGAAGGAGAAGTTTCCACAGGACTACTTTCCAGAGGTGGGTATGGCATGCAGATGAGCCTGATTGGTTGGCTGACTGACACACTCCATAAGTGATTGGTTGGCTGTGTTTTCATTTAAGGTCAGCTTCCCATTGCACTGATTTTGATTGACAGATGGAACAAGGAAAAGGTTGTGACACAAATAGGCACTTAGAATATTGTAGTTGTTGTACTAAATAAAAACAATAGAATTCAGCTGAGTGACATATTGCCTTTTTTCATTTTGAAGAAAAATAATTTGATTCTGGATAGAAATGTTGAACAAATCTGGTTACTGAATCTAGGCCGAGCAAAAGGATATTTTAACTTTGATGTCTCTCTCAATTCCCCAATGCTGAACGGTGTATAATGAAATGTACCGCGGTAGAATTTCCCGCACTTTGGTATTGATTTGTCCATATGCCATTTCAGCAGCCAACAGTATTTTATTTCTTTTTTCTTTTTCTTCTATTTCTTTTTTTATTAAGTTTTTCATTTTCTTCATTTGAGACAGTAAGGCTCAGCTGAACACACAGAAACAGAGGAAATCCCTCCTTCAGACCACAGAATAATCTCTGTGTGTGTGTGTGCTTGTGCGTGTGTGCGTGCGTGTGCACGCCTTGTGGTGTTCTGTTCCATTCTGCTCCTGTGCGCTCCACTCCAGCGGGTGGGCTGTCACGGGGGGCCGTGTGCGGTGCCTATCCGTGCTGATATAGTAATAAAGAGTGGGTCTGCCCGAGTGTCATCCCAGAACCCCCGGCTCATCCGTCAGCCATGCTCCAATGGCCGCCTGCACAAATATATGCAAAAGGAGATGGATACGGCCCCCTTACAACACCCCCACCACCGCCAGACACACACACACTTTCCTTCCCCAATTTTGGTTATTTTTACACATTCAAGTATTGTACCTGCCCGCAACAAAAAACACGCACGCACGCAATAACACATGCAGTCAAGCGCACATCCACACACCCCAGTAAGCACTTCATATACACAGAAACACACACAGGCTTGCCCCGCTGAAGATGATCTAAAACCAATTACACTGATTGAGGCGGCAAGCCGTCTAAAGCCATTACAGCCTCACATTTTAGCCGGACAGGCGAAGAAAACCACAACAAAAACACAGAGCGATAGAGAGGGAACGAGCGAGAGAGCTTCAGGGAAGGGGGGTGGGGGGCTCCAGATGAGAAAAGTTTTTGCCAGTGATTTATGCCCGTGGCTGCGGCTGGGTTATGAATCTGGGATGGTGCAGCGCGGAGCTGCACTCACATAATGTTAGCCTATTTAAAAAGAGCAGATTTGTGTAGTCTATCAGGGTCGACGAGTGTTTCTATCCCTCCCTCCTCCGACCCCCCGTAGTGAGAAATTGGTTGTTATCATAGATCACAGATACGGCTCCAACCTCTTATGAAAGATGAATTAATTTCACTAATGCTTTAATGCAAAGCTCTCATGAGGGAGGCAGGCTGCCGATAACCCTTGCCTGGTCCCCTGCTTCCTGCGCGCATGATTTATGCCTTCTTTTAGTAGATGAAACCGCCTAGAATCGCCATCCATCTGCAGCTTTAAAGAATCCTATTACCATGGGAACACAGACCGGACGGGAGCGGCGCGCGAGGGACGCGACTGGGCACTAGATTTGGGACCCTCCACCTCTCTGGGATGGAGAAGGTCGAGTTTAGAGAGGCACCAGTCATGTTGCCTCAATAACCAAAGCCCTCCTGACATGCTAACTAACACATGTAAAGAGGTGTGTGTGTGTGTCCATTGACACACACTTTGTCCCAGGGTGAGCTCATGACATATCTGGTGAGGACCTGATGTGGTCAGTGGTGTATTTACTGTAAGTTGTGTCTGCAAATGTTTTTCGTTTGGTCATCTATATGAGACTTGCGTGACATAATAACACTACATTTTATTTCAGGACACCTTTCAAGACA
>JAODUH010000007.1:40788-56723 GCA_027564835.1 Typhlichthys subterraneus
TGATAAATAATCGCGATCTCATTATTGATCAAAATAATCGGGATTAGCATTTTGGCCATAATCGTGCAGCCCTAGTATGCATTGTATTACAAGACTATGTATTATCATCTCCCAAGTCAAACATCAACAATGGAAAGCTGACGTCGGCACACTATGACAAATGAAAACATTACTGGTGACAGTGCACCATAAACAAGTGGAAAAGTGCGTACATTATCAAATAGTAAATAAATTGGATGATGTTGAACTTACTTGATGAGAACACACTCCAGGCTTGCTTCACGCTGAGCTTGACATGTTCAGATAGACAGCTCTGTCCCATTGAGCTCCGTACAGTAGTTAATACAGGTAATTTTGGAAGAGGGTTGCTTGCTCATAGCTACGTACAAATTACCTATTTTTGGAAGCTTTGCATTTAATTATTTGTTCCTTATGTCCGCTTTTATGTTTCCATCCAATCCATTGCTGCATTTCCCGCTCTTGAAATTTAACTGGCTACTTGTAAAATGATTTTGCTATGCAGTAAGCATGTCATATCATCACCATATCCCAGAGTTTTACTGCCCAACTCCACACATTATAACATAAAATAGGCCATTAATCATAACCACTAATAATGTGACTGAGGTAAGATAACAAATGTGTGCTTTATGCATAGCACGTTTTGTAAACAAAATCAAGAATGACACCATTCCAGCAAATGCCTGCATTTCGAGCACTATATTTATCTACTGGCGGCTAGCACTTAAACAGAAATGGTGTTTATCTGGAGCTTGATAAGCGGGTGGAAGGAAGAGTTGTAGAGGGCACGGCTGATCGCTAATAAGTGGGCCCCTTGGCTGACCCGGGCCCCAATGCTGTTGTATTGTATGTATGTGTAGCAGCACTGTTCTGATGGGAGACCAGCACTGTATTCTAATGGGAGTTTATTTATCTGTTTATTATTATTAATATTATTTTATTTATAATTTCTGTCTTTGAAATAGAGTAGATTTACTGCCTGATATTTGTATGTGTGTTTGGGTGCTCCAGTGTGTGTGCGTGCGTGTGTGTGCGTGTGTTTACAAGCAGGTCGATCAGTCATACGTGGAGGAAATGGGGCAATCTGAGGCTGGGTGTCAGTGAAGTGATGGATTTTAATGCTGTGATTGTACTTAATGGCTCTTTAAATTAAATCCAGATTACACGCCTCGTAGCGGCCCCGCCCCCGCTCTTCATCCTCACCGTCTTCATCCTCCCAGTTTTCTGTTTTTTTTTTCAACTTTATACACTATTGACTTTACGTCATCAGTGGACAGAAAGAGGTGTGCGCGCGCGCACACACACAAACACACACACATGCACACGCGCACACACACCAAATGTCTACTTGTGATTTGTAGAAATACTAATGTGGAATGATGATTTAACTTTAAATATGACACATTTGCATTATTCATCCTGATCATTTAATTTGATGTGTAGGACAATACACTAAGTATCAAACTAGTAGTTTGTAATGTTTTCAAAGTACCAGTGGTAGGACAACAGGTATCAATGTGCCCTATACAGTATGTCCAACTAGGAAAGTATGGATTCATTTAAGTATGCTAATGTAATTCAATTTGATACAGTTAATCTTGTACTAATGCAGATTGAAGGATGTGAGACGCAATCAAATATCTCTCAGCCCATCAGATATTTTTTAATAAAATTAGTCAATTTGTAATTATGTGACCTGGCCCGTAATTAGTTTATTCATCTCCACGGTTAACTCCCAATTTGCTGTCAAACAAACCGAGATAGACTGAACTAGAGAAAGATGCATTTCCCTATTGAAAATGAGAACACTCACAGCATCCATTTGTCTAATAGAATAACTGGCTTCATAATGAAGCATGTGCTGTTTGTGGAGGATCTTTGGTATTTATTGGATAAGCCGCTCGGGGTTGGATGGATCTGATCAGACAACCTGTTGTGCAAGCATTGGCCTGTAAATGCATTTCAGTCATTTCTAAAAAAAATTGTCCTAATTAAAGAGGGACACAGTGATTTGTGTGTGGTTGAAAACTTGAGATTGCATGGTAGAGATCTCACTGCCCTTGGTCATACAGCAACGCACACTTTTGTGCATAGTTAATAATAAACTTTAATAATAATAAGCTTGATATATATAGCATTGTTCATAAAGTACAAGGTTTTAGCTCAAATTACAGTGGAAAAGAAAACATATGAAATGGTAAAATGTAAATAAATCAGCAATAAAACAATAATACAAAAAGGATGAGTTGAGCTGTGTCAGAAATGCAGGGTTGTTGGATGTGATTGGCGCTATACCGCTATCATTTATTATCCCTCTGCCAAAATGAATTGTGATTTCCATTGTAATACTGATGCTGTGCTGCTTGCCTCTCGCCCTGCAGTCCAAGTGGTCCAGGAAGGGATTCATCAGAACTCGATGGGCCCTGCCTGACTGGTGAGTCCTGTCACCTCAATACACCACTGACCACCTCGTCTTTCCACAGCTTTCACAGGTGTGGCCTTCACATCACTCACATAGGTCTGTGCTCCGCTGGCATACTCACATGGTGCTTGAACACAAGGCAAAGGGAAGCGGGAGTGGCAGAGGCAGGCGGGATTGGATTAGGCGTAATCGCGTTAGCCAAGCAGTTCCATATGACAGATGACAGAAAACATTACATGCAATTTAAACGTGCGCACTGCGCATACATAACTCTGGCTCCCAGTGTGAGAGGAAAAGGGGTTAGATTGGGGAGGAGAAGTGGGGGATTGTGATCTAATAATAAAGGGCCGACATGGGGACTAAAGAGCTGCAACGGTAAGCGTTTAATAGGGCCATGAGGCTTGCCAGGAGAGAGACTAATGGAGACAGGTAGATCGGAGATGAGAGACGTATCAGGTCCAGCATGTATTCATTTAAAACTCTTTCCGAATAAATGCCTTGAGAGATGCTCCTTTCCTTCCATACTGACACCACGCCTCCCTATGGGTGGGAGATAGACACTGCGACATTAATCCCGCTACATTGAGATATAGTGCTGTTCTTACAGGGAACATATTGAAGAGGAGTTATTTCTGGTGCATTGCCACAAAGTTCAGCCTCACCAAATAACTCAACAACATTGATCCTTTTGAAAAAACTGGTTATCCGGGTTTCAAACAGTATAAAGGTGTTCATGTTATAAAATAAAATAAATTAAAATATATCTTGGTTGTGGTTTGGTGCGTTGTTTGAACTTCATTGTTTTCTCATTCGATTTTTGAAAAGTATACAGACAGTTTTTCTTTTTTAACTTTTAGCTCTAGAACATTCTGCAGACCTTTACATGAAACATGCTAGTTTATATTCCAAATGTGAGGGGAAATGTAACTGCCAGAGTGCCCGTATTATTTAACAGCAGGTACTTATTGAAATAACAATAAGACCATCCATCCATCCATCCATCTTCTCCCGCTTATCCGGAGTCGGGTCGCGGGGGCAGCAGCTTCAGCAAGGGACCCCAAACTTCCCTTTCCAATAAGACACACAACAATATGAAATAAGACATTTAATAATCTCTAGCCCTAGATTCAAAACATGACTTTGTGATTGGCAAAGAACTGGCTAACATGGCAGCTTTCTGTTCTCTCTCTCTCTTATGTGCCAGTGCCTTTGACCTGGTGAACATCCACCTTTTCCATGATGCTTCCAACCTGGTGGCCTGGGAGAAGAGCCCCTCTGTCTACTCTGGGAGCAGGCAGAAGGCCCTGAGCTATGCGCTGGACAGGTATGGACTACGGAGCAAGTCCCACATCTCTTCAACAATGTGTTCATCAGACAGTCAGTTATGTCCACCACCATTGTGTTACTTAATGTTATGTGACTTGAAGGTATAGTCAGCAATTGCAAGCTAAATGTAACAAATATCTCCTCGCATTTCGCTAGCTTACCGTTCTCTGTGCGTGTTGAAAAAAATAACATGATACTTCTACACAGTGCTGGCTTCGTAAATAGGAACACAAAGTGGCGAACACTGCTCGTATCACCAAAGCCGTAGCACTACGCTTTGCTTCACAATGCATTTCTATGTGTGATGTGGAGGACCGCGGAGCGATACTGTTTTGATTTGAGCTCGAAGTTAGCAAGAATGACTGACCATGCCTTTAATCAGTCGTGTTACGTCAACATCTCTTATTTCTATTCTTGACATTCCCAATGACATGTTTCTATGGAGACTGAGGTGAAGGCTGGTAGAATAGTACAGATTTAAGGGACATGGATTTGGCAGCAACTGTAAAATGGGACCTCCTCAGCCTCGAGGACTGCTCTGCGTGGCACTGCCGCTATGGAAACGGGGCCTGTGTGAGAGGCACGCTGATTCATGGCTTATCCACTTACAGCAAGCCCTGCTCCTTACCTGGCCATGCTAACACAGAGTAGCTGCCCCGCAGACGCTAACCTCCCCATTCAAATGGCATCTGAATGCACAACGCACCTCCTATGGCTCCACTTTGACTAACTACATGCATATACGGCCGGCATACATTATCCCCGGGGGGGAGGTGGGGGGCTATGACGCCCGTGAATTACGAGCCGCTTTTTAAAGTCTTCTCTCCAAGATCATATTTCCCCCCTCTCCTTCATAACTCGTCTGATGAAAGAATGGTCCGCCTTTAATGGACAGGGAAATGGGAGTGTTTTAAGAATATGGCGGCTCCCGCGTTTTTTATTGCGCCGTAACTTACCGGGATTTACCGACGTAATGAAGTTTCAAAAGGAGCTCTCTTGTTGCTTGCATTGGGGGGTTTTGATCGTATTTTCTCCACTTTCATCGCACTCTACTGGGCTTGATTTATTTTTAAAAGTCGTCTTGTAAATAGGTCTAAATGGTGCGGCCCGATGAGCCAACCGCGGGGAATTGAATAGCACTTGTTGTGGCTGAGTGGCAGTTTCCACGCTCCCTCTACTCAAGTCCCCTTGTGTCAGCGATGGGCTCCTGGCTGTTACTCCTTAGCCATATCATTACACGGTCACAATGGCAAAAGGGGGGCTCTGCCCTTTTTTAGGAAAGGGGTGTATGGTGGGTGGGTCGGGTGAGGGGTTGTTGCACGTTGTGGCTAGGCTGGTATTCCCGGTCAGTGGAACCGATGCTGGCTGGGGGGTTGTGGCGGTGTGGAAAGGAGGAAGGGGGGTATGGATGCAGATCCGGAGCGCTGAAGTGAGAAAAATAAGGGAGGTAATGGTCGAGGGGGGGGGGCCATAGACTCCCCTGGCTCTGTAAGGGGCAGTGAATAATGGGCCGATCCTTTCACAGGGGCTTCTAACCTTTTGGCAGCCACCAGCAAACTCCATTCTCCTGTGCCGATCAGGGAGGACAATGTGGCCAGGCCAGGCTTTGAATGAAGCGCTACCACCAACAGTGTTCCCTTTCAGCGGCTGGTTGGGAACCATCTTTTTGGCCATTGTCCTCACACTGACTCTTACCCCCAGAAAGTAAAGCAGGAAAAGGGGAGAGGGTGAATATCTATAGGGCCAAACTCCCCATCCCTCCCTCTCTTCCACATAACCCCCCCTTCTTTCCTCTCTCTCTCTCTCTCTCTCTCTCTCTCTGAGCTGTAATCTCTCTCTGTGGGAAGGGGAGGTGGGAGCGGTCCTGCACCCACTACCAGCTGAGATCCGGTGGAGCTTGGGCCCTGACACTACACAGCCTTATCTGGGGGCCAGGCACAATACACTGCGACTTATGGCCCATTGAGGCACATCTGATAAGCCTTCTCCTCTGTGGCCCTTTTAACTGCTAAACGGTGTTTATCTCCAAAGCGCTTGAAGGCCTTGGGGGGAACAATGGTGTGCAGGGACACCGTTGAGCCACAACACACTATTGAGACACATCAAGAAAACACTGCAGCGCTGGCTGATGCGTGGCCCGCTTGCTCTAAAGCACAGGTGCTGCGGCGCTCGTAATGCGTCTCCCTGCTTGTGTTCCTGCACTTTGAAGGTGGGAAACAAGAGATCTAGGTCGCAGCAAGCGTATTCTAAAACCAGTTGATGTAGGAGAACATACTCTAGTTTATTGTATATTCTTTAAGCTTCAACTTTTGCAATGTGTGCTTTGTGCTTCTTTTTATTTCTTTATTTCTTTATTTCTTTGTTTTTATTGCTGCGTGTATTTATTCTTTTTTTTTTTTGGTCTGGTTTGATTTGAAAGATGGGTGGGAGGGTGTTGAATGTGGATTAAATTGTATTGAAAATCCTATTACAGCTGCTGTGTTGTTTCAACACTGTAAACTGCCAGAAGGCAGAAAGCTGAGGTGGTGCATTCTGTAAAAGACTTGCTAATTTGCTTAGATCTGCCAGAGGCTGCTGATGTAATGGAGGATATTTAATCTCGGGCTTCACTAGCAAGAAGACAGCAAACATCGTTGTCAAAAGAGCCTTTGGAATGATATCATCATAAAAAACCAACACTTTATTTTTGCTTCTTTAAAAATCTGCTTTTGTCTATTGGTTTGTTTCTTTTTTTTACCCCCATTCAAAGTGGCCCCTCCGGTTCAGGGGAGAACAGTTTTACATTACAACTGTGAAATCCGGGCATAAAAGACACCTTTGTGCTGAGCCATTATTTTCACACAAATATAGTCCATTGTCACATTGCCGAAGTTAATTTGATCAACATTGGGGACATTTAACTGTTTTGTTAGCCGAATAGACTCATTTCATGCTCATTTTCATGGCATTGAAACACAATGATTGGCAGAAAAATAATGTTGCCTTTAACAATTCAGAGCAATTAGTTTCCCATGTGGAGCCAATGGACCGCACTGGCCACCACACACCACACAGCGATGCTTTGTCACTGTATGGACGCTCATCAGTCAACTGTCAGGGCGTCTCAAAGAGCCCTCCACTCTAAATGTTTCCCTTCAGACTTTTCCCAGAACAACAGGCTGAAAGACCGGCTAGCTCTCAGCCAATAGACACATTCTGCCGCAAAAGGGAGGGATAGATGATCGCACGGTGATCATCCATAAAGCCGGGATGAATTAATTGAGAGAAGAGTATGTGTATGTGCATGCCATGCATTCTTTATGGCCATCAACATGACATCATGTCATCAGGCATACCTGTATATCAACATGTCCTGCATAAGTAACTTTAAATGCAAAGTGTTTATTTCTAGATTTTGGTAGGTTGTCTATACATATTTATGTATAGATTATGTATGTAAGTGCTTTTATGTTATCTTTACTGTATACCCATGAGATGTTGCTGAGTAGTCAATGGGTATTCTTTCCATATTACTGTTGGTAAGCCTCTTACTCTGTGACTGGTCCTGTGGGAACAGGGGTTAATCTCCTTGCTTGTGTCTCTTCTCTCAGGGTGGACCTGTTTATTTAAACCCTCCTCCCTTTTCTAAATCTTCCGGGTGGCACTATAATTTGATTGGCTGTCTGAAGAGGATAGGTCAGACACGATTGGTTGCAACCCAGAAGTGGCGTCACACCTGGGATCAAATCTTACTGGGTTGTGTAACACAATGACACTCAACGTGACATGTAACTAGTTAAATGAGTCCAACCGTTTCAGGTCCACACAAACCTTACATTTGACAATAGGGACATAGTCAAGTCTGTTTTAATTTACAAAACTAAACTATACTTTGGGACACATCGTCTTAATCTTGAGTGAACCCCTTTCAATTAGTAGGGCTTGCCCGAATGCAATTTTTTGAGCTTCAAAGCTTCAATAGTAAGCCGACGCGACACCATTCATACAATGTAGAAACATAGCCTACTACCTGATCAAGGTCTAGATAGACTGTCAGACTAAATTCAGTGTTTGAACAAATAATGGAATATATAGCCTACAAATAAATGGGCCCCATAGTCTACATGATGCAAAGTAGCATGGTCTGTGGTAACTTGTGACAAAGTAACAAGCTAATGTACAGTAAGCTTCTGACTACAGGTTTGTGTTTCTTAACTACTAGCATATCTGTTATGCCTATTTATTTAATAAAATAAACAAGACGATTGTACTGTACAGTTCTACAAGCGTACTTTTGTGCAATTATAGTCTACTGAACATTAGTATGACTCAGCTGTGCCGGGGGGGGGGGGCAGGGCATGGACACAGAGGAACACAAGACAACATTCCGGTACCAAAGTAACTAAAGGGTAGTGTACTGACTTACTCTATCCACCATATAATCCACAAAATCCACCATTCGATAACGGTCCAAAACAATCTTGTTACATTGGCTAATAAGAACAATAAGAAGAACAATAAGAAGAGCAATGCCTTCGTGCAAATTGTTCCTACCCTCTCCTATGGTCATGAAGGGTTGGTCAAGACCTAAAGAACTAGATCACGGGTACAAGTGGCCGAAATGTGTTTTCTCAGGAGGGTTGCAGGCGTCTTCCTTAGAGTTATGGTGAGAAGCTCAGCTATCCGTGAGGAACTCGGAGTAGAGTCGCTACTCCTTTGCGTCGAAAGGAGACAGTTAAGGTGGTACGGGAATCTAGTAAGGATTCCCCCTGGGCGCCGCCCTAGGGAGGTGTTCCAGGCACGTCTACTGTAGCTGGGAGGTAGGCCTTGAGGAAGACCCAGGACTATGTAGAGAGATTATATCTCCACATTGGCCTGGGAACGATTGATTGATTGACAATTGAATTGAACCAATAGGAGCTCTGCAAAATCTTCAATAGCCAATGACTGTCTGTGTTGAAATTAGACCCCATCTCTCTCCTTTCAGACTAGACAGTTGGAACAGATGTGTTTATTAGTATGTAGCTTAACCAATGGAATATGGAACACATGGTGGAGCATACTGATGAAAGGGCAAAATATGCATGCAAAAAGCTAAAAATAGAATATTCGAATCCCAAAATTGAAACTTGAAAACTCGAATAGTCGAATATTCTGGTCCAGCCCTATCAATTAGGCACATCTGCATTTGTCCACAACATGTCATGCATGTTCTCCACTGTTCATATTGTATATGTTGTGTATGTATGCTGTGTGTATGCTTGTTATACACCTCCACATCTTCAGTGCCTCCAGTTCAGTACTCACTATCCCCGCAGCTACTTTTCCCATGCACTCCTTCAATGACCTCTCTTACTTAACCCTAAAGACCGCTTTGCGCCTGGAGAAGCTTGACTTTCCATCTTGGGCCTGTGTTGACAGTACCGTTGGCTTGAGTTGGCTTAACCTCCATGTGACACCGCACCCCCACCTTACCCACTATAGCCTGGTTCTCCAGCCTGGTTACTGGGATTTCTGGGTGGGGTGGGAGTGACAGAGAGCCGGGGTGGGCTAACGCAGGGGGACATAGGGGTGGCCGTCCTGCAGTGTCAAAGGTCCCATGAGGGGCCAACCATGCCCCTTTCAGTCAGATGTCAGCCAGCACATTCTTTACAATGTTAACATTCTCCCAAATTCTCAACATTCACTTAACAATGGATCATTCTGACTGGCCCAGCCATTGTGATCCCGGTTGAATCTGACTGGCCAACTTATGGTAAGTCATCTTGTCAATCTAATGGTGAAACGGCCCAGTCACACCCTTCTAATCCTATATAGGATGTCTATTATGACTCAGCTTAGCTGTCAATCACACTGTACAATCTGCAATTGGCTGAGGAAAAGAGTTCAGGGAGTTAAAATGTGTGTGCATGAGATATCTATATCCATGTAGATAACAGGCTTTTCACACGTGTCTAAATACAAGTCCGGTTCTCTGTGTGCGTGTGCATGTGCGTGCGTGTGCGGAGGCAAAGCAGTGGGGAGCTCGTAGCGTGAGGGTCCTGGGAGCAAAGGTAGAGATCATGTTGTAAATGAGTGTCTGACCCTTGTCTTTGTGTGGCCCCAGGAAGGCCTGAATACCCCCCCAGTGAGAACAGCCCTCGTGAAGAGCTCCTTTCAGCGGTGTCAGGGCACCATGAATTGGCTGAGGGACAAGCATGTTTATAGACTGTGTAAAGAGGTGCACTGACACTGTTACAGTTTCGCCTTGAATGAACTGCGATGGTGTGTCTAACCCCCTCCCCATCCCCCACACTGAAGGTGGAGGGAGGGGACCCCCCACCCTGAGGCCCATTCACGCCCAGGCCGCTGTAGCTAATGTGGCAGTTCCCCCTACCGCCACAAAGGCCAAGCCGAACATCAACTTTCACACCAGCGGGTCAGCATGAGTGCTTTAGGAAATGAACGTGTCAACAGAGTGTTACCTTCTGACCTGTGGCTGATACCTTCCACCAACAGACAAAACAGCCAGGCTGCGAGTATTAGACATGGCTATTAGCGGGATAAAGCTATAAAGGCCCCCCTGCCCCACTGGATAAATGCACTCTCAGACTTTGTCCCACTAAACTTCACCTCCCTCTCTTGTCTCTCACTTTGTGACTACCTGCCAGTGCCACCAGATAGTCAAGGCTTATATCAAGTAATTCAACTTTATTTTCCTCCAATAGCAAACATGAATTAACATTCCCTGAGCCACTGCTTTGATGTGTGTACGTTCAAACCTTTTATGGTCGCTACACAGACAACAGGATAAACTAGGTATTAGCTCCATTCGATTATAGTCTAGTCTCTTGGCACAAGGATGGGAGGTAGTTAATGACATCACTGGTCTTAGTCAGAGTGTATTAGGAAGGGTATATACTCAGACTTAACTACTAGCTTATAGGTCACATGTGGCTTTCAGATAAATTAACTAAAAAGAAAAGGAAAACTACCCTTGTGATTTGTCTTTTTTATGTTTCTTAACAGTATAAGCAATCTCCTTAGGCTGAAAATGTATCATGATTTTGCAGACCAAGAACGAGAGTAGATGGATATTGATGATCATTAATGATAATGCTTTGTTATCTTACATTTTGTATGACTGGTCATAAAATTAATTGACGAATAGATATGATAATTTAGAACGAAGAAGCTGTTTGTGACGTTAAATGGAGGAAAATAATGTGTTTCCATAACTGTTATTACGGTCCTTATAGACCACCAATGGTGTGACAATGATCTTGTCTAGTAATTGGTCTATGTTCCCAGCCTCCCCCCCCCTGCCTCGTAGAGAACAAGTGGCTGTCCTTTAAATTAAGACAGCCAGCCACAGAGACCCACCACCAAGCAGAGGCTCCTTCTTCTTCTTTATGGCCCTATAAGTACATTGTTATCAGGCACTACGACGTTCACATGGAAATGTATCCCAACGATTAGTTGAGCTAGTGAGCCAAGCATCCCTGAATCATTCATTACAGAGACTATGCTACCGCTGCCTTAATTTCTTGTCTTCTCTGTAGAGGATCCACGGTTAAGTCAGTGATGAGGCATAGGGGTTAATTATATGTCGCTTAGGCACATTTTTAAATGTGCCTGGGATACCTTTACACTTGACACCAGATCTGTACTCCATGAATCCTCCTTCACTGCACTTCCCACTTTGATGTTGCAAAACCTAATTTTATGTGTGTACTATAGTACATTACAGCATAAAAAGAGCCTTGCAATATTAACATAAAAGAGCCTTAATAGGTATCAAAAATGAGTTTAATCCATTTTAATTATCCCTTCAGAAGAGGCTCATTCTAAAAAAACTAATCAATCAACTCCAACTAGTACAGAACTCTGCTGCAGAATCCTCACACACAATGACAACATATCACTCCAATTCAAATTCAACTCTATTGGCTTCCTGTACAATTCCGTATCAAATTTAAGACTCTCCACCTTACCTACAATGCCCTTCATAACCTGGCTCCCTCCTACCTCTCTGACCTTCTCCTGCCATATACTCCCTCCCGATCTCTTTGCTCCTCCTCTACATGTCTTCTCATCACCCCCCCATTTCACCTCTCCACCATGGGGGCTCGTGCCTTCAGCTGCTCTGCCCCTAGACCCCAAAACGCCCTTGCCCTGCACATACGACATGCTATCACAGTCATCTCGTTTGCTAAACTCCTCAAAACATATATCTTCAAGATTTCCTATGACATTTAAAACTTCACCGTAACTTGACTTACCTGCCCATAAAAATAATACAAGCATGTATTATTATTTAATTTAAATTATTTTCTATATATTTCGCAAATATTTTTGGTTTAAATACTGTATGTCTTGTTTCTAGAATGTATATTCCTGCCTTGGTCAAATGTATATTACTATAGTATGTCTCAGCCAAATGTTTTTATATTGTTCTATTTGCAATGTTAGATGTCTTTGAGTGATTAGAAAGGCATCCTAAATAAAAAGTATTATTGTTATTAGTAGTAGTATTATTCAAACCCTATTACTGTCCTTAACCTAAAAGTGGGTTTATATGATTTTTTGCCACTAGATGTCGCTAGCACTAGCATCTCACACAAAACAAATGTAGACAGCAGCGCCTGACTATAAAGAAGAGAAAATTGTAGATGAGCTAGGATTACAGGGAGGTTGATGTCATTCTCAGCTCAGGATGCAATTACTCAACTATACAGTATTTTCATAGTATTTTAATATTTAAATTAATTTATAAAGCACTGTAACTGACAAATCATGATAATATGTTTAACTTTGCCTTGCTCAACCTGTTAAGGAGGATTTGTTGAGGTTAAAAATGTTCTGGGACAATTAGCTTTAAGAAATTTACAATTTAGAAAATGTATATACTATACATTTGTTTAAATAATGTTCATATTGACTTATTTATCAGAATGAAATGCACATCAATTTAATTTTAAGCCATATGTACTGCAACCATAGTATTAATTTATTGGAAATGTGTTTTCTAATGAAAGTTTGCTCTACCTGGGATGCCTGGTTAAAGTCTTGATAGCAATATAGCAGTCTCTTTAATTTTCACAAAAAAGCATTGTGAATGCAAGCCCTGTACATTTCCTCACTTGTGTTGTAGCACAGATGGGGGGGTAGTAGTAGAATATTTATACTACTATATATACTATCAAACCGTGAATATTAATGATTTAGTAAATAAATCATTAATATTCACGGTTTGATAGTATATACACCTATCCCATGCCCCAGCCTAAGCGTTTTCACCAGCAGGTGGTGCTGTGGCCCTCGTTAAGCAGATGAAATTAGGAATGGGCTCTTTTTATTTGTTAGTGTTTCTCAGAATCTACAAAATAGACTACAAAATGTTTTTGCTCATTTCATGCATTTTAGAAGTCTAACTT
This sequence comes from Typhlichthys subterraneus, assembly GCA_027564835.1. NCBI lineage: Eukaryota > Metazoa > Chordata > Actinopteri > Percopsiformes > Amblyopsidae > Typhlichthys > Typhlichthys subterraneus. The sequence goes on from JAODUH010000007.1 coordinate 53,953, forward strand.
CTTCAGTGATGTGTGCATTATTGAATTAGCATTTTGGCCGCTGCTGGCATGCAGGGTCCATTACAGAGGTTGGCAGAATCTGTTCTGTTTTACAGGATCACGGATCAGCGGTTTGATAAGGTGCCATATTTTGTCTTTGGGGACTTCAACTTCAGGCTGGACTCCAAGCATGTTATTGAGGTGAGTAGTAAGAGCAGACCTGACCTACGTACTATTCATATTAACAGTGCTGTGTTTGAGAACGTGTGAGATATGCATGCAGACAGTACCGTCATATTTACATGAAGGAACATTGGATAAAGAGTGTGTGTGTGTTGGTAAAACATGGTAAGTGTTTTTTGCAGCCCACCATCCATTCAGTTCCGACTCATTATCTAGGGCCAGCCCAGCTGTGTTTGCCAAGCAAGCCTCCAAGTCCATTGTTATGTTACGGTGCCATTCACCCCTCTCTCTCTCTCTCTCTCTCTCTCTCTCTCTCTCTCTCTCTCTCTCTCTCTCTCTCTCTCTCGGTGCAAATAAGGCCAGTGAGAGCCAGGGTAATGCAGTCATTCAGCGGGCGGGGGACTGGCATAGTGGGTTATAAAGCCCACCGCAGACAGAAATGCCCTGTGATAACAGATTGGGAGAACCACTTGTAGGTCGATCCACACTCACTCACTCTCTCTCTCTTTCTCTCTCTCTCTCTCTCTCTCTCTCTCTCTCTCTCACACACACACACCACACAATAGCCCTCAAATCAGTGGGCCTGTTGAAGGTATGAGCAATGTTCAATCGGTGCCCCATTCAAGGGAATAGGAAAGAGGAGGGCACTGTCTGAATGGAGAGGTTTTGCTCAAATGGCTTAGGAAGGACCTCACCCTGTGTGGTAAACAAGAAGAAGGACTTTTGATTGTAGGGTGTAGTTTGCTTGTCCCGCCACTGGGGGTTGGCTGTCACATGTTTTCACTGGAGATGCTTCTAGCAGTCAGTGCAATGATTACTGTTTACGACAATATGACATGTTATCTGCACTGCATGTCAGTTAAACACAGCAATTGGCCCAAAGTGATTTAGGCGCTGTAATTGGTTTGCGTTGACCCCTTGATCATGTGATCATGTGTGTAATGTAGCCTGTTTTAGAAATGACACCAGCAACGTCATTCCATATCAGTGAAGAGCAGATGTGCAAACAGTGGAGCTGTTGACAAGATACACACCGCAAGTCACTTAGATGTTCTTCACACTGTTAATGTGTGGCTTTATTGGTTAGATTGAGACAATTGTATGACTGCATATGCATATAATCAGGGTTGGCAAGTAACTGATTACATGTCATCAGTTACATGTACAGTAATTGATTACAAAAAAAAAGTAACTAATCCATTTACAGAGTTACGAGCTAAAATAGTGGATTCAGATTACAGGTATTTCGTTTAAATTAGATGATTACTTCTAGGACTACTTTCAAACGTAAAATGGAAGTTGTAAGCACAAAATGATCTAAAAGTAAAGGAAATAATCAGATTGTTAAATTGTAAATAAATTACATTTAGGTAATTTACGTTTAGTCTGGTAACTAGTAACTGTAATGTATTCCATATAAAAAGTAACCTTCCCAACCATGCATTTATCTAATATATAGTGTGATGTCTAGGTGAGCACACATTAGCAGTGATCTAAGGGGGAAAACATCAGTGTGTTTATCCCCACTAGGTTATCAGTCACTCTGTGTGTGTCCCTACCTCTCCATTGCTGTAGGAGTAGAGCAGGGGTCACGACCCCTTCTTCCACAATGTGTAAGGCCTGCATCTGTGTGTGTCCATCTCTGCCCCCATCTCTTCTATCCACCCAGCTCTTTTCTTATGCACCTTGGTCTCACTGCCACACACACACGCACTATCAGATCCATACAAGCTGCAATGTGTTAGGCCAGATGTATCTGATTGATTCTCCCTCTATAAAGGAAAGGGGGTGGGGGGGGGGTTGGTTGCTCAGGAAGTTAGAGCTGTGGGTTGTGAAGCAACACACACACTCGGAGTCAAGCCTCACTTCTTAATGAGGGTTCCTTGTACACGCGGCTGGTGATGTCATCTGCATGAGACGCCTGTTAAATGGGCGGTGCATGTCCTTATAAACCTGCTGCCATGATGGCAGCCTGGGCAGTAAACAAATTGAGGAGGGGGTGTTCTCTTGGCGCAGGACGCAACTCACAGCCGCCAAGCCGTTTGAAGCCCTTTTAATGACAATTAATGTCAGCAGGACAATTATACTGTAGATGGACCACGCTGCAGATCGATCTTCAGGCTCTAGTTCTCTAGGTCTCTTCCTAGCTTCTCTCAATCCTCAATTCCCCTATAAATCTGTAGGCGTTTCACCACGTCCCACAATGCCCATTCAGATGGATGAACCGTGTTCCGTATCCAAAGCGATCGTGATCACCGGGACCTCTCCCAGGGAGATCTGGCCAGCCATAGAGAGCTGCTAGATTAAAACAAGCTCTGGTACAGTGGTTCGCGGCTGCACGCTACAACACGCCTCTTCATCTCCGTCTTGGCTCCATTGTGGGCGACTATACCCTGGAGAATCACTGGCCACTCCCACCTCACCCATCCTGCCCCGTGGGCGGATGGGTGAGGGCGGGTCCGTGTGCATGCACGCAATAGAAAGGAGGTGGGGAGTGGTCATTGTCCCAGGGCTTGACACAGGTGGCACATTCCTGACATGGTTGTGCGGCAGGATCAGTAACCCCAGGCTGTGGGGGGGGGGGGGGGGGGGGGGGGGGGGGGGGGGGG
>JAODUH010000007.1:56733-67726 GCA_027564835.1 Typhlichthys subterraneus
CCAAAGGCTGGGCCCCCCCCCCCCCCCCCCCCCATCCCCAGCCTGGGCTGGCCCATTACTTGTGACCGACGGAGGGAATTGGCTTCAATTGACCCCCATTCAGCGGCCCTTTGACTGTGGGACAAAGACCACAGCCACATGGAGACTAATGCTAGGGCCTGGTGGTCCTCCACCCCTCACATCCACCCCCACCCCAGCTTGGAGGTGCAGGTGTGTCTATGGGTACGCGGGGCTGAGGGAGAGACCCCAGCCATCCTTCTTCCTCTGGTGGGGAGAAGCATAGCCTCTAGTCACGTGTTGTTTGTGTGTGTGTGTGAGCAGCAAGCCTGTTGCTGCAGGTGACAAACCTCCGCAGCCTTTAATCGTTGCATTGATATATTTATGTAGAAGAGGTTAATATATCAGGCAAATACTGTAGTGTTCTCTGTGTGTGTGTGTGTGTGTGTGTGTCCCGTGGGGGTCGCCGGTGCTCGTGAATCAGCCATGTCAGTGACAGGCACAGGGCTCCATGCCTGGATTCCCAGTATATTTAAAATCCCTCCTAATTAAAGCTAATAGAATGTAAATGTAATATCTGCAGAGACCAGTCCTCTCCAATGCAAGGATTGATAGAGGCCATCCGCAGGGTTAATTGCTGACTTGATCTACTGTCCTCATGATACGGCGCGGGCTGTTTTTAATTGGAGCTGATCTGCGGCTACACGGCCAGCTTCCATTAGGCTAGCTGGCTTCTCTCTGCTCCGGCAGCACCAGAGGGGAGCCAGTCTGTATGCGTTCTGATCAGCGCCCCCTGTCTACGCCTGCAGGAGGTGCAAGGGGGCTGGTCCCAGGCATCAATCTTCCTCCCTTTGTCCCGCGTCCTTTCTCCTGCTTGAGCAGCATGAAATTAAAGGTGGGGCCCAGCACCAGCCACGCTCCTAATGAATGCTGTAAAACGCTCCGTAATGACAAGGCACTGGGAGAGATATTTCATTTTTCACACACGGAGGACCCCCAGCCTAGCCCAACGAAGAAGGGACTATATAAGTAAGGCCATGTTCACGCTCTCCACTGGTCACCATTGTGGTTGGGCCTTCTTATGTAATATGTGTACGTACGTATAATGTGTGCGATTCACCGTGTTTCACTAAACGTCAGACGTTTCCGTTAGTAAAGTGGTTAGTGTAGTACTTTGTCACCTTATGAATGTACTTGCTGTGCTGTAAATGCATTTACAGCACAGCATATTTTGTGCTACTATTATGTTTTGTTATCACAAAATGTCAACATATTACCACACAATGTTAAAGTATCGATGCTCTCATCACATGGCTGACGGCCAGTGTATTGGCTCCTGATCGTGCGTCTGGAGAATAACTCCAGGAACGAGTAAATAATGTCTCCCTTTTTTCTGCTCATCTTTGACTAGCATGTGTGTAGTGTGCCTGCTATAAATCAAAAGGCAGCCAGTGTAATTACGTGTACACAACATTAGTCAGGCTAATTAATTTTGGGGGCCATCCATCCATTAACCAGTGGGCTAGCACTGATTGGGCCTCTGTTCTGAGGGACCCCCGACACCAGGGACTGACCCGCATTTGGCTGCCGTCACTTCCCAAAAGTACACACACATTCACTTCCATGTGTATAAACATACAGTACGGCAATATGCACAAAACTACACAACCTTCCTAATTAGCTTGAAGGAACCGGCCCCCAATAAATAAACAACGATTAGCATGATAAACATGACTGGTCTTTTATGTTATCTTATGACTCTCTGACACAGGAGTTGTAATAAATATTTTAACAAATAGTCTTACCAATTCATGAATGCACTACATCTTATTTAGAGTCCCAGAAGATCTATTAGATATTAGTACTATTGTCTGGCTTAATTTTATGAATAGAGTTGGCTCTAATTGTATTTACACATCTTTTATGATGGTTTGTTTGACCCGTATAAATCAATAAACCTCTGCAGTTGACACTATCACAATCTACACATTACTTGCAACGCTTGTTTGACCCAGGCTTGTTTATTGCCTCACAGCCTATGAGAGAGATGTTTCCTCGCAATACAATAAAGGCATATTATCTGACTTGGAGAGTCCAATCTATCACAATGAGGCCCCATTATATCAGAGATAACCCATCTGGATATAGAGGGAGACTATTCCCTCTGGACAACGGTGGCTGTTATCTCCCCTCTCTCTGTTTGCGCTGGATGCTATTGAATACAATGAGAGTGACACAGAGGCAGAGAGAGTGCAGCTATGAAGGCGTAACGTCAGTGGCTTTGATCGGCATGCTATCCATATCATTAGAGCGCTGGCAAATGAAGAACAAGCAGTGGCTTCTGTTGGACTTGCTCATTAACAACAGGCCGTTTGAGCTTGGCGCCAACCATGTTCTTGCCATTGTGTGCTATGGGAGTGGCTGCAGAGGCTGGCAGTTGGACACCCCATGCCAACAGTAGCATGGCGTGACCGACCGACCCAAGGATGAGCGCAGCCCCTGGCACCAGTGTCGCAGAGAGGGCATGCTGCCCCCCAGACCCCCTGAGGTTGTCCCCGGTCAGCAGGGTAGACCCACTTACCTCTCACTGATCTCACAAAGTCGAGCCTGGTGCGTACACACTCAAATTAAATGGTTGTTTTGTACTCATTACTGTAGGTGTGTTGTACAGCTGTGGTTTATTGAAGTATTTGTTTAATGTAAGATGTCCTCGTATCCTGAAAGGCATCCTGCAAAATAAACATGCTTTATTATTTCTTTATTATTAAGGTGTTCCTTCTGGTTCTCTAGAGAGTTTATACTGGAGAGCAAGTCGGTCCAGTCAGATTGCATACATTGGTCTGCACTGAGACCATGTTATAGTTTATCAGTGGCTCCTGGATATGTTCCTTGTCGCAAACTATTCCCTATCATCTTCTCTCACTTGTACAACTCGCCCCACTCTTCAGTGTCGTAAATGCTCTTATTCTCTCTCTCTCTCTTTCTGTCTCTGGCTCTCTTTCTCATGTCCTCAACTTTCTTAGACTTCCGTCTTACCCCATCACCCTATCTCAACCAGGTAACTAGGCTCATAGCATTCTGGCTAATCATCAGCCTAACAGCTATGGAAAGGATCATTTCAGTACTGCCAAATGGAAGACTGACCATAAGAACGACAACAAGACAAATTGTCACGCAAAACGTTGTTCTCACGCAGAAAGCCGTTAATGTATTGACACTCAATAGCAGGTTATGCTGGGGATATTTGCTAGAGCCTCTTCTTCACATGGCACACATGAGTCAGCATCTGACAATGCTAACATTAGTGATAATGTTACATTACCCACATTTGAAACAGCATTGTTAAGTTTGGGCATGTTTTTCATGTGCTAACTTAATTAGCACATGTAGCACTTGAGTAAGTTTATGTAATTAATATGAAATATATTTTATAATTTCTATCTGTATCTTCATGGTTTTCTAATATTTTTCTACCATGCGACTACAATAAAGGCAAACAGGGCAGTGACCCAAAACGCTGTCTAAGCATGTCTGCATGCTATTATCCCAGGACTGGTATTTATTTGCTTAGTTTACATGTTTGTACAATAACCCACTTCCTTGTTTTACATTGCTGAAGAATTCACTTCACAGTGCATTGTTCATTGTGTGTTTGTTTTAATGACCATAATGCCTGTGCAATCTGATTTAATCCACTTTCTCCGAGCATGGTCGTTACTTGCCTTGACTGATGAACTTTAGCCTCCGATTTGATTTAATGTGTTTGTCTCTAGTGCCTTTGCTAAATTAATGCATTTTCTGTCCTCTATTAGTTCCTGGGTCTTTGAAAGTCCAGAGTAGAATGACAAACACGTCTTTTTCCCCTCATTTAGTCTGGATGAAAAGTGTCATAATGTGTGCAGGATAAGGGGGTGTCTTTGTGCCTGGAGCATAGTGCCTCACTTGTATGATGTCAGTGTATTTTTGACTAATGCAGTTCTCAGCCTTTAGTACAATACTACATGTTCTTTCTGAAGAATGGAGGAGGTGCCAAGTGGATCCTAGGACGGTGCATGTTGTCTCTGGAGGTTATGTACACGATCACACACATGCACACGCACGCACACTATCTCTATGCAGTTTCCTCTTTAGCATACAATGGACTTGACATGAAGTAGTGCCATCAGCATGACCACAATTGGCTACATTCATTGTGCAGTGGGAGAATTATTCAAGCTGGGGGAACTTTCACTTTACCCATGGCGATCAGTCATGATTCATTTGGACGGCATCCAAAAGAAGAAACAGACTTGCAGATGAGTGGTGATTAAACTATCCCCCTGCTTTCAAACGTCAATGCCGAGGAGATATGATTTATACCAGCCAGCCTATTTGTGTCTTATAGAGTGGTGTTTCCAACACAATGGCTCCTTGTAACACAGCTGTAAACCCAGTGTTGGCACCACTGGGTTTTAAACAACTCTGCCCACTGACAATAAGAGTCACTGGGCTCCATTCACACCCGCACACAAATATCCCATCATATTTAAGAGGGCCCATTAAGTGGCACCTTGAGAATTCATGGGCCTTTCTCTCATTCCCCCCTACTGTGATTTATCTGTTACTGCCATATTGCTGGGCCCTTTTCAGAAGGAGTGGCTCTTCTTTTTGTCTTAAAGAAGGCCAAAATAATACATAGCAGGGCCCTGTCTCCAGCCAGGCCTCCTCTTTCAGAGCGCCCAGAGGTCCAGGGCTGGCCTATCATCTGTGTGTGTCCTGAGCCAGGCGGTACCCCAGCTCAGCGCGCCTCGGCGGGCCCCTTCTCCTCTCCCCGGGGGTCTTTGTTTCCGATTTCATGCTATCAGAGCGGCAGCATGTTTTCCTGCGCGGAGCTGTCAGCGGAATAAAGGACCCTGAGTGGGGTCACATCAAGGGGGATGGGCATGAAAAATTGGTAAAATGTACCACAAAGCCCACCCACTAGACGGTTGCCTAGCGCCCTATGGTGGGGTGTTAAGACCCCTCCCACACCCTGTACTCTGCTCCCCACCCCTTCCTTGGCTGAGCTATCCCCCTGAACCCCCACCCCGTGCTGGCCTGGTGGACAAGCACATCATTTAGATGACATGGTGACAACAAATTGAAGGTCGGTGCTCCAAATGAATTGCTGTTCTTTGTTTGTGGGCGGGCTTTTTTGTGCCTGGCTTGGGTCCTCTCCAGCGGGAAGACAGCTAGTCACCTGCCTGATTGAATGAAACGCACAGTGCAGTAACGGATCAGCTTGTTGTGTTTATGTGAACTTACTGTTTATGGTGGCGCAGCCAATGTCCTTGTTGTGATGCTTACCTTAATCCTATTCTGGCACCATGAATAATGGTACTGAATCCACAAGTGCTCTTGTCTTCTTTAGAAGAGACAGAATTAGACCTTCATTAATGGTTCTGTCCTGATCTTTTTGAATATGAAGTTAATGAAGTCCACAGTATTTATTAGACTACCACTCCACACCAATCACTGAATAGGTCTTCGATTCTGTAATTGACCCGGCAACAATGGGTGTTCTATAGCCTCATTGCCTGGTACTTCAATTGATCCGTTGCTGAGGCTACAGTGCAATAGGTAAATCAAAAATATGTTAAATGTTTAGTAATTGTGTTTCAGTTCTGTTCTATAATCATTGTTTCATGGTTGGATTTCAGTTTGTTTTTGCATTAACAGGATAAATGTTCCCTCTGACTTAAGCTGTGGCTCTCCCTTCTAATTTAAGCATGAATGGCCATAGTGCCAGTACTGTCGGCTGTGTCAAAGGCTGCCTCTTGATAGCATAACAACTGCTACTAATGCCATCCAAGTGAATGCCACATCAAGTTGTCCATTGACTGTATGGCCTTATTGAGGAGATAGGAGAAGCCGGGACGTTAAACAGTCTTGCAGACATCTGCCGCAGTTGGTTTCAGGGTGCTGTTTTAAAGTGGCAGGGGAGGTTTCTCAGATTAAATCTCATTAGGTTCTCTTTGTACGTGCACTAATGTGTTGAGAGCCAGGCATGAGACAATGTGCTCTTTTTTTTCTTCTACTTTACTGAAATACGCTTTAGGAGTGGCCACCCTCCTTTTACTGCCACTACTTCATACACGCACGCACGCACGCACGCACGCACACAGTTACAATGAAGCATCTGGTGGCCTTTTCCTGTGGAGAAGGCTTTCCATAGCCATTGTGTCTGCAAATGTGTGTGTGTGTGTGTGTGTGTGTGTGTGTGTGTGTGTGTGTGTGTACATGTGAGGCTAAAATCAGGGTTTGTGTTCCTCAGGTTGTGTCTTTGGGAAATCAGTGTGTGCGTGCATTGCGTGCGTGTGTGTACGCTAGTGTCAGTCTCAACTCAAATCGGGTATAATGTGTGTGCGTGTGTGCGTGCGTAATGAGTGTCTGCCCGTCATTGTGTGTGTTGTATACGAATGTGTGTGTGGGTGGATAGGCATATGTGTGTGGGTGCGTGTGCGCGGACCCCTCCCCCGGCAGCGTGAGGTCACGGGGGGTCAAAGTGATGAATTTTTATGGGCCTGTTGCCTGTGTTTCAGCCCTGTCCCTTTCTCTGGGTGCTGCAACGCCTCTCAAAGACAACCATGCAGGGCAATTTGTCCTGCGGGGTCCTGCAGGAGGGGCCAGCAAAGAAGTTAAATACCAGGGGGGAGAACACACACACACACACAGCGCTCCATCCTGTTGTCCTGAATGATTTGTGGCCTGTCCATTACCCATTCCGAGGGGACAAATGCTCTCGGGCCGAGTCCTGAAGGTAGCGAGAATGGCAGCCCTCAGAACGTCCCACTGTTTTAGAGAAGTTTCCCAGATGTTTCCAACACACAAGATAAATGGGCCACATAATCGCCACCTCTTTTTCCTCGCCGAGCTCACTCGGAGGCGTGGGCGTGGCGGGCTAGGAAGACCCCCTACGTCGCCGCCAGCAACCCTTTAGCTGTCCCACGCACAACCGGGAAATCTCAGACGAGGAGATGAAGCTGATTGTGTGTGTGTGTGTGCGTACTAATATTGGGGAATGCAGGCATGGCTACCTAAGGTCAGTTGTTAACCACTGGGTCACAGCTGGGCTAAATCTAACACACCTACATACAGTACAGTGTAGAGAGCGTGATGTGCCTTTTCTATTCGGGTTCTATGTTAGTAGATTATCTTATTTACAACTGCTGCCATGTGTGCATTCACAAAAAAACACAGTGGGAATGCACCTTTGGCTCTGTTCCCATAACGCATTCGCTGTAAACTGCAAGATGACAACGCGCCTGGAATATTCCTTCTGCGTTACAGGGCGTTAACATGGCCTCTATCGCTTCCCCTGCATGCTGTTAAATGCTGTTCTCACTAGCTAGGTGCAGCAGTGACGAATTCACTGTGTTGGGTGGGATTAATTAGCCAACCGCAAGGGGCAGCAGGGAGTAGAGCTCTCTGGCCAGACTCCAGGCAGATAGGGTGAGGAGGGTCACCGCTGAGCTCCAAGCCGTTATGTTGGCAGGGAAGGACAGTGGTGCAGGACACCACAAAGACAGCTCCCGTCTTGTATCAAGTCCTGCTCCGCTGGCACCCGTGGGAGCTTGGCAGCCCGCTTTGCAGGGCGAAGAAGAAAGAAGAAAATAATGGTGTGTGGTGGTGACCACGCCCCCGCCCCTGCTGACTCACAGGGTAAACCCTGTGCTTCTATCTCATGTCGTGATGTTAATATGCTCACTGTGGGGGGACTGTGAGGTGAAGGTTACCTGGAGGTTGTAAGGGACAGTACATTCCTGAGAAGGGAGGATGAGGTTTTCCTTCACTGGCACTCTGATGAGAATACCAGGAAAATCCTTGTGCTCTGCCACTCTGTGGGCATCCTTGAAGGAACTGACTAAAATGTATAACTCAAGTGATTCAGATTCTGTGTCAAATAGAGAGAGGCCATTGGCCATGCTAGCACCTTTGGTGAAAGTTGTACATCTATCTTATAAAGCATGGACAGCCATGCTTTAAGATAGATGTCAGTGTTCTCTACACTCTGTAACAGGTGTGATTTACTAGCACGCACAGATTGTTTTATTTCCTACATTGTTTCTAGTGTGACCGTGTGTACTTTTTTTTTTACCAGTATCCATTCGACTTGTGTTTGTAAAATGAGCACCAGTGTTCTGTTATGCCGTTGTGTCAGTGTTACCATAACACTATGTTGTACTAGCACTGAGTTTGTGTCTTTGTTATAGTATGTTTGAGTTTGGCATAGTGGATCAACTCCATCTATTGGCAGGGTTGGACCAGGATCTCTGAGTGTGTGTGTGTGTGTGTGTGTGTGTGTGTGTGTGTGTGTGTGTGTGTGTGTGTGTGTTTGCGGCCCTTGAAGTGGGACAGATTGCTTTAACCTCCCTTCTAAGTGAGCAGCTGGATTAGAGAGCTCCTTTAAACAGCCGCTTCCTCCTCCGACAGTCATGACATTATCTGCCATTGAAGCACAAAGACCCAGCCTCCCTCTGCAACTTCTCATCCCAGCCCCCAGCCTCTGGCCCTCTGCAAACACTATGCAGTGACCCCTGACCCCGAATATTCCTTGGATTAGTGAAGACAACCCTACTGTACAGCATTCAGGACCTCTATTCCTGACATCTGTTTATGAATTGTATTTTCCGGATCGCTCTCTTTCTCCATTTTAAATTCCCGTGGATGAATTGTGGAGGCAGGCTTGCAGTCAACCAGATTATGTTAATATAATTTGGGGGGGTCAATGAGAGTGTGTTTAGAGGTAATGTTCTTAGCTACACGGGTCACTTTGAGAGAGGGCTCTGTTCAGCACAACACCCAGCGACCCTACTCTTATATGAGGATGACGATAGGAGTATACAACTCCTCTCATAAACCTCAGCAGTCACTTTACCCAGAATCCTAATTACCAGACGCGTGATTCACAGTTGCGTCTGTGGAGCTGGTGGTTTAACCTGTATGGCTTCCCTCTTGTCCTTGAGATGTTGTGATACCCCCACTAAAACCTCTCTTTCTGTATTGGACAGATCCCCTGATGGGACAGTGGCATGAACGAATGGACAGAAGAGGTCGAGAGTATTTTTTGTGTGTTTGTTTGTTTGTTCTCCAGGCGACATGTGGAACGTTGTGATCAATGGTGTGCAATCAGTGGCCACCAACTGTCGTGACACACTGATGGCTCATAGTCAATGCACATATGAGTGGATCAATCAATCACATATCACAGTGCAGTTTGTCCAGTCTTGGAGCTGGGAAGGACTGGCAATAGCAGAGCAGATCCCTGCACTCTTTCAGACCAATCTAATCAATCTCACATTTTCTGTAACTGCATTAAGGACTCTGTAAAATAGATTTGCAGAACAAATAATGATCAGTTAATGTTCAAGCCAGTGTTGTTTTGGCTGAAGAATAAATAAAGCTAAACATAAGTTAAAAATGTAAAACATACAGCCAACTGCACCTGGAGTAACAATAATTTACTTCACCCATGAATCCAGGCTATTCATTGAAAAAGGGGAAACAAATGGTCCCACAAGATGAAGACCGCATTAGCTAATTGGGCCCCTTTTCTTCTTCAGGAACTTTCCGTGCAGGGCAGTTGGCACAAGGTGTAGCACGGATACAAAACCGTTATGGCCTAGTGATTTCATGAAGTATGATCTCATTCCACAATTTTTTTAGTGTGTGTATTGTTTCTGTGTGCATACTGCTTGTGCAGTTGTATTAAACTGAGAATATACTGTAGTGGTCAATATGTATTAATCTGTCTTGTTGGCCATGTTGGTACTGGATTAGTAGAATAAGTTGAACATGAATAGAATTGGTATTGTTCCTGTTCTTTTGAAAAACTGCATTTTCTTCCAACCAGTAAACGGTGACTACTGAATTGTAATATGTTCATGCTCCCATGGTGGCTTTTTTTCTCTCTTCTCTACATAAGTGACAAGGCCTTTCAATTCAGTAACAGTACTGGTAATTACACCACATTTCATGTTAGTACCACATTGGTACTAATCTTAGAACGGTGGAGAGCAAAAGACTTGTCTGTGCTAGTTGTGGGCACAATGACTTTCTGACAGGGAAAGTATCTCAGCCTTGCCCTTCTCTCCAGCTCCTTCTATGGCCTATTCATTGCACAAAGCTGCTTAGGCGCACTTAAGCGCATTAGCATTTGGCTGCCAGGGGACCATATTGACCCTGCATTTGGAAGCCCTAAATGAGTGAAAGATGGAGCGATTTGTTAGGGCTTTAGAAAGTTGCTTTCGGGAGAAGGGAGGTCTGTGCTGTTCCACCTTCTCTCGGGGCATAGCGTTTGTTCTGATCTGTTCTGTGTGTGTGTGTGTGTTTGGTTGGGCTGTGTGTGGGTGTGTGTGTGTGGGGGGGACAGGACTGATTTGTGACATTTCAGTCTAAAGGACCTTTTTCTGCCTGCTATATTGGCTTGACCCGATTATCTGATCTGTGCTTTGAATTTGAATCAGGTTGTGCCGTCCCTACCATGTGCTATGGGAACCACTGGCCTGAAGGATTACCTCATTCAACTGTCTTCAAACACAGATGGTCGGATGTTTAACTAATTGTTAAAAGAGTCCACAAAGGGGAATTTAACCACGCACACGGTCCATGGGGTCAGTACATAGACTCAGATAAAGAAGGGGGGACAGTGAGGTCCTATTTTGTGGGACGCTTCTTTAAAAATCATTCAAATGCGTTGTGATGTAGAGCAGTGTTTAGTACAAGGACCAAAGAATGGTCAGCTGTGATGTGTAATGCGTGTCTGTGTGATGCCGAGCGTGCATTTCTTTGAATGTTTACACATTAAAGCTACATGTCGGCCTGTACGTTCACATGGTTAGTTGTAACAGTTAATGACTTTCAGTCATTATTATTTTTACATCGGTCTCCTTATGTTAATTTTGGAGGACACACCCCATGCAGTTATGCAGAAATCTTTGTCTGGTAAATTATTAGTTTCTTGTTTTTTATTCCATTT
>JAODUH010000007.1:67826-100868 GCA_027564835.1 Typhlichthys subterraneus
TTTATGTGTGTGTCTCTCTCTCTCTCTCTCTCTCTCTCTCTCTCTCTCTCCCTCCCCCCCCCCCCAGAGCCTCTGCTCCACTGCCACTATGCAGACCGTTAGAGCAGCCGACACCAATGAAGTTGACCAGCTACTATTCCGAGAAAGTGAGAATGACCGAAAGGTATGGTTCTTCATTTAAATTCATGTCAACACTGAACCAGTGCAGCTTAAACCTTCAAAATGAATTAAAATTCAATACAATTTTATTCACACAAGTTAAAGGACATAATAATCACCTCTTTGAACAGAATGTGCAAATGTTAGATAACTGACATATGTAGAGTGTATATAGCATGCCCTGTTTTATTAGACAGATGCTGAGGGTGTGTGATGTGAATAGGCTTGATGCCTCAATGAGACACAGTATCAACAGTGCTGCCAATGAGGGCTTTAATGCTCTATTACAAAGTGCATGTCACAGTGGTATCGCTATTTAATCAGTGCGCCCTCTCACCACTGCTGTAGGTGCTTCTACACCTTGAAAAGAAGCTTTTTAAATATGTCAACCAGGACGTTTTCCGGGAAAACAACGGCACCTCGGTAAGTCACGCAGCTCGTAACACATTCTTGCTGCTCACGTCACACTGTTTAGTTTTCATTGGATTTCTCACGTCTAATTACTGTACATAGTGCAAAGTTGCATCCTTTTGCATGTTGCACAACAAAAGGAATGTCATTGATTTCGCTGCAGTAGCTAAATTCAATTGGAGGATTTCTTTATTTTATTGTGAATCGGACAGGGCCGTTTGTCAGTGGTAACATACAGTAGGTCTTCCTATGCACAGTGTCTGACCAGAGACTTCATTCCCTTGTCCTAAGACACACTCTCTATGTCCCTACCTATGGGTCAAATATGTTACCTCCTAAATGTATCCCACTGTAGACGAGGTTAGCCTTTAGTGCAATTGGGGGTGAAAAACACCTCATACACTTTTATGAGGCTGTATATTACAGTTAACTGGTTTATTACTGGGTTAAAAATTTAGCTTGTAAAAATGATCACGGACACACACAAAAATATATATGTATTAATATATAGCATGTTTTTATGTACTATACTAGCGTGCCATATGCATATGACGGCAAAATAAAAAAGCATGTGACCTTCAGTTCTTTTAAGGTATAAACTGTCTCCAACATTGCTTACTTCAACTGTAATTGTTTAGTAGCTACAGAATCAATGATTAGCCTATATCTTATTCTTGGGTCACTTACAATGTACAAAATTGTAAATTTATATAAATAGTTTGCGCAAATATCTAATTTCAAGTTATCAATTCAATTGATGCAATTAATATTTAAGTTAGTTATTTTAAATGTTATGTTAAATTCTAATGTAGTTTTGTAATGGCCTTGTATGGCAAATACAGTAACAGTACACAGTAAAATGCATTAGGAATGCTAGACCCACTCTTACTTGGACTCCTCACCTGCCTAGTGATTTGATCAACATAGCTCGATCTGTCTGTCCTGTACATTTTAAGGCAGTATTAATTACTAGAGTGGTTTCCTAAGAGATTTGCAGTCATACATAAAAATATAGAAATAAATGTAGTGTACTGTATTAACTAAATAACAATCAGTTGTATGTAATTGGTCAATATACTAATCAGCATTTCCCTTTACGACATTACATACCCAAATGAATAAGACATAAGACTCCACCGTACTAGCTGTAGTGAAATATTATAATATAAAAGTATACAATTAATTAATGATAAGAAATAGACATGGATCAAATGGGGCCATGTAAAACTACATACCCCCCCCCCCCCACACACACACACACACACACACACACGCCCGCTCCCTGAGCCAGCAAGACAGATGACATAACGGGGGCATCAGAGATAATCTGATGGTCATGGTCTGGTTAAACACACCATGTTATGATGCTTATAAAACAAACTACCTTTCCAAAAGGATAAATGTCCCCTTCACACACCCCCACTGTGCCCCCAGAACCAAGAAGGGTTGGGGGGAAATCCATTGCCTCCTTCATCAAACGCTCGACGTGTACCGGCTTGACAGGAATTTAATTCGAGGCAGCTCTTGAAAATAATTATTGTATTTTGAGGGGAGTAATCATTGGCCGGGACATGATTGAATGTGTCCATGGCTATTGACTTTTGCTATGATTAATAGGTTTGTTTAGTCGATATTCCCATCGAAATTGTATAATTAATTATCCCCGACACTGTCAGGCCCGGACGATGGAGAGCCCTGATGAGTATTTGGGAAGATTAAATTTTCCGGGTGCCCGCACCGGTGTGTGTGAGGGGGGCGCTCTGCTCTGGCGCAGAGATGGGAGGAACGGGGTGTGCATGTCTGTGTGTGTGTCTACGTACAGATTGCTCATCCACAGATGCGAAACACAAACAAGGTTTCTGCCTCGGCCCCAGTCTTACAACAAATACACACACGGGTGCATCTCCCCTCTCTTCCATTGATTTTGTTTCAGTATCTCTTTATTGTAACTTTATCAGCGTGGTGTGGGCAGATGGGGGAAGGGGGGGGGGGGGGTTTGTGCGCCGACGGTTGGGTCCTGATACAAATGATGAACCTTTCTGTCCAGTAGGTATAGCCTCTCTTGTCATGCTAGCTCCGCAGCGCTCAGCATTACTCAACGCCAGCAGACTGTTTAAAAAGCACGTACTGTAGCAGATAAATAAAGAAGTAACATCTCCGCTCCGCTCTCCAACTTCTTTCATATTTTACCTGTCAGAAGCCTTGCAAAATAAAACCGCACCTACAGCATGTGTATACCGGAGCGGAGTGCAGCTGGGTCACAGGCTGCATCGTAGTTTAGCTTGCTAATATTCTGAAGGGTTTATTGAGCTTTTACAAGAATCGACCATGTCACTAGCCTCGGTAAGATGAATACAGCATAGCTGCATTCTGCATTTTGGGAAAAGGCCTTAAAGCTCTTTTTTCCCCTGAAGAATTTCCCTATTTTTTTTTTTTTTATTGTAATGTTCATCTGATTTGATGCCATTACTGTAGATGTGTGTTTGGTTCAGCCTTGGGTCCTGTACAAGGAAACCAATCTGCCGTCCCAGATCAGGGGCAGTTGATCGCCTTTCCACAAAAATAATGAAGATCTCATAAACAGAAGAGAAAATATAGCTCTCCCCGCCACCCCTCCACTCCCCCAATGAAAACCAAGTGTGAGGTATAAAAATCAAATTAAATGACCTCTCACCCCAGCACTTATTGATGGATTTTAATGGCAGACTGTGTTGTCACAAGGGATATTCGACAACACATATATCAAAGCACAATTATGGACACCAGACAGGCTGGCAGGCTTGCGAGAGGGACATTCGGGGAGGGCCAAACACCTTAATATGTCTCCCCAACACGCACCCTGTCTAAACTTCCTGTGTGTTTACGGTTACCGCTGCTCTGATTTAAAGGTGTTACAGGCGCTCAGGCGGAGTACAAAATGTGAACCCATGACGAGGTATTATTTCCCAGACAGGTCTGTGATATTGCTAGTCATAGCCGCGTGGCAGCCCTTTCCACAAATCCCAAGGTCATTTCTCACTGATAAACCACTCCTAGGTTTATAATGCATTGCCTTGAATCAAGTCTGTGTTTAATTTTTTGGCTTGTTGTTTTTATCTACTGACCTACTAGACCAGCAAATCATTATGCTTAATTGACCCAGCATTAAATGTGGTGTGAAATGTCTGCCCACAGGGTTTTCAGTCACCTAAATGAATTACTCAACATTCACTTAAAGCCCAGTGTGTGTGTCGTGCACGTGCACACACACGTGCGCGCACCACGCTGTTGGAAACACACCATCTCCATGATGTTCCCCAGTGGCACTAATCTGCCGCTGCTTAGCTAAAAATGTGTCAATCCGTGTAACGTGAGCCATGCGAAACTCACTCCTAAGCACGCCATTGCAGCATAAGCACACAGTGAATACATCACCAGCAAATGTGGTGTTTATTGTTTTATGGTTTTGATATTGTGTAGCTGAAGAAAGCTCGTACACACAAACAGAGTGCGCGCGCGCACACAAACACACACACACACACAGACACACACCGGGGTGTGAGAGGACTTGTACCGTGGTGTACAGTGAAGCATGGGACAAATCTCCCTCCCTCCATCCCTCATCCACAGTGTGTGAGCCTCTCCCACCAGTTTGACGAATGTGCCACATTTGCCCTCCTGAACCGCCGGGCCCGGGACTCTGTTCTACATCGCTGGCACGCACACACACACACACACACACACACACACACAGTCAGCGTTATCTTGGGCATACGTTCGCTTCACGCGCTCCTGCCACCTTCGTTGCTCAGCGACATAAATGTGTCGTCGCCGTGGATGGATGACAGCTGTTGTCTCCCGCCGTGAACCAATCTAGCTCTCTCTCTGACGCCCGACCGCCACCGCCACTCGTCAGACATCCCCCATCCCGCCATCCACGCTGCACTTTGGGAGAGGATGTCCTTCCACATAATCCATGTCGGCCACGTCATCTTCATTGATATTTCATTATGTTAGCCGTCAGCGTGTTGACTGCCGGAGCGCGCCAGCG
Organism: Typhlichthys subterraneus; assembly: GCA_027564835.1. NCBI lineage: Eukaryota > Metazoa > Chordata > Actinopteri > Percopsiformes > Amblyopsidae > Typhlichthys > Typhlichthys subterraneus. The sequence continues at coordinate 72,427 of JAODUH010000007.1, forward strand.
TAATGTCATTAACGTCAAGCTGTCTGTTGCCACGGCGAGTCGAGACAGCGTCCTAGCCGGGTAGTAATTGTAGCTTGGTGTTGGAGGCGTGTTCCACGTCTCTATTAACAACCCGGCGGTGGCGGCGGCGGCTTTCCCGATGCCTTCCTGTTAGAGAGGAAAGGGGCAGGGTTAGCGCGCGGTCGCCGGGAGTTGCCGGGATACGAAGCTGTCACTCTCTGAGAGGCAGTCATGCAGGTGCCCACCCCACTACCTGTTCATCTCACACATAATTAATGTGTACAAGGAGCCACTAATTGCACTTTTCACTAATGATTTATGGGTTTTTGTGAAAGGGAGCAAGGCTAGTGTGTGTGTGTGCTCGCAAATATGCACACTGGTGAGTGAGTACAGCTGGGCGAGGAGACATGATTGATGAAGAGTGTGTGGATCTACTGTCAGCGTAGACAGACAGACTCCCAGTAGGACATGGATAAGGGACAAACATACGCACACTTTGTGACAATGGTGCCATCTCTACAATGTAGACGGTACCATCGTCACAAAATGATGAAGAAGAATTCAAAATGTGTCTTTCTGTCCCTTGATCTCTTTCTCTTTTGCGCACGCAAACCATTATTTAAATAAGTGTCATATAAAGAGTCAACAAGGCCACTTAAAAGCACATCAACCCATCAACTACTGCTGTAGGGCCAGACTTCCACTGGAGTTTGAATGCATTATGTATTTGTTATGCTCTCTATTTAATCATGAAGTAATTTTAGACATAGACATAGAATAGAGATATATAATGTAGCTGCATGCATTAATAATATATGCCACAGATTAGTTCAAAGATTAAGTTGCCAGTAAGTCTGGGTAAGAAATCCAGTGATTCATTTTTCAAGTGCCCGATAATTATCATTCACATTGACACCACCATTGAGACGCAAGTAAAACATTTTTGGATAAATAAATGAAAATGCCTATTACTTCAAATACTGAAGGATCACTTATCATGCAGCGAAGCAAAACCTCTGCTGAAACAGGAATAATATGGGACTTCCTTATATCCAGTGCACTGCAGTACTAGTAGTGAGTACATTCTAGAATGCATTAGTACAGTATAAAATAATAGATTGCTTACACATATTGCTGCTTCTCACTTAACTCTGAATCAAAATGTTCCACTGCTATCATCATGAGAGTATTCTCTAGTGTTTATTGTTTAATTAATGTGAATATTTCCTCCTCCCATTGCAAGATACTGCTATTGTGTATTATAAAATACATGTAATACATCATTGGCTTTAATAATGTATTTATAGATAAATACTGTGTATTTGTAATGAGAGTATCTGACATATTCTTAATGGTTTTAACATGGAAGGGAAGGAAGGTGTTGAGGCTTAACGTTTTCCCGCCACATTCAAGCTTAATATGAACCATTTCAACCATCACTAGAATGTATTCCTCTCTCTCTCTCCTCCACAGCTTTTAGAGTTTGACAGAGAGCTGACTGTGTTCAAGGATCGGCTGCACGAGCTGGAGATCTCTTTCCCACCCAGGTATGAAGCTAGCTCTTCCACACAGCTAACAATGCCTGCTGCTCCTGTTGCAGGGAACAACAGCTTCAACTAATGTATGCTTTCAGAGAAACAAGAGCGGACATGGTACTGGTCAGAACAATGACAAACCAACCCACTTTTATCAGACAGTAAATGTCTTATTGCAGACACTAAGGATGGATATGTTTATATATACAGAGACAATGCATTCCAAAGTTCAGTTGTGAATATGCAGCTAGCATCAGCCAGACATGAGCGATAACCACTTTTAAATGTGATTAACACAATGAAAAGGATTCAATCACCCTGTTGCATCATGGGTAATGGGTTTATGAGAGCCCGGGGATGTGTGTTTGATGGTTATCAATGGGCTGGCGCGATTGGACGTGCTGCTGCATGTCCATCTTTGTGTGTTTTCTGCATTGATACTGGGTCTCAGCGGGACTGTGCAGGCAGATTGGTGCGGGGTGGCCTGCCTTCCCCATCCTCAAACAAATGCATTTGCAATTAGCCCTTTCAGAGGAGAGGGAGGGCAAACAAGCTGCCTGCGGCGTGGAAATATGTTTCGGGAGCAGAGCCTTAATGGCGCTTGACCTTTGCCGTCGCTTGTGACTCAATCAGTGCAGATAATGAAACGCTGTAATCAAACAATAATTACTTGATAAACTGCTCTGGTGGCAGCCAGAGGGTGGCCAGGGACGTGTGTGTGTGTGTGTGTGTGCATGCGTGCATGCCAGTGTGTGTGTGTTTGGAAGAGAGAGTTTGAGATGTGCCGTGTGTGCACGTGTGCGTGTGTGAGTGTGTGCGTGAAGGAGCTTTTGACATCCGCTGGTGTGTGAGACTGAGAGATGAGCGCTAGTGTGTGTCAAGGTTCTGCCGGTCTCTGTTCTTTAAATGACTCCGAGTCTTAATCAAAGCTTCCATTTACATCACTTTGCATAAATGACAGCAGGATTTATTGTCCCTTGAGCAACGGCTGACTGTTGCACCTACTGTAGCCATATAACACTGACTCGTGTGTCCACAGCGTGTAGTTCCACTTAAACACTCCCATTCCTCACTTACACACCGCTATGGATATATACTCCCCCCTGTCAGTTCTGCCTTGTGGTCCATGAGCAATCAAGCCCTTAGTGATTGTTCTCCATCGCATAGCCTGCTCCTGACAGACCCCCTCGCCATCTGTGATGTTAGTATTCCTTTTAGCACAGGCCATCTGAACGCATGCATGCTCACACGCACGCACGCACGCACGCATCCTCCCCCACGCGCAAACAGTAATGCACACTCACTTAGACACGTGCACAGCTCACTTGTTCAATCTATTAATCAATACTACTGTAGTCACCAATATTTAATCTGCAAGTTAATCTTGTCCTCTTGTGTTGCATATGCAGTGTTTTTTAGGAGAATAGGTTGTTGTTGGTTTTTCGTGTGTTTTCCGCGTCTCCAAAGCAGCTATTTTCCCAGTGCAACTTTCAAAGTGTGCGTTACAAGCTGTGAATTCATATCATTCCCTCCAAGGAACTGTCAGTCAAAGGTTGCCGTGACATGTTTAGGCAATCGAACACTGTAGTGTGGAATTTGACCGTGCCGTGTCATAGCTGGACCTGGAGCCAGTCGGCCGCGGGACAACGCACACGCACATACACATTGGCTGGGGCACGTCTTAGTTGTGTCTGCACAGTCAGTGTATATCTGGGTTTATTAATCACACACCCTTTGTGTACAGAGAGATACTGTTGCTTCTCCATCATGCTGAACTGCAACTCTATGTGCTTATACATGATTAAGCCCGGCCATTAGGTCTTTATGTGACTGGAAATACCAGTAAAACATACCATGAATTGCGGTATATTCCATCTCATATCTATAATAGCATAACTAAAGTAATACTCCGTAAAACATACTAAAGCACTGCGGATGTTATTCATGTATTTTGATTGATTTATGGGAAAGCTTTTAGTATTGCTCTTATCAGATTCCTCCGCTCGTTTTATTTTTGTTTTGCTCCTGGAGATCGATGCAAAAATTGAATGGCGACGCGCCAGGCTTTAGGGAAGGAGTCACAGTGGACAATGAGGGATCAGCAAAAGAACTTATTCCTGTTTTAACCTGGTTATCGGGAATGGGCTTTGAGGCAGATGTTTAGCGACATCAAGGCAGTGAAGTCTTAAGATCCCTACAGAGGTGGGACTAGAGAGCAAGACAAATGAATCATGCCCGTGTGTCCAGGTGAAGGTTTCAATACCCCCTGTGTAATTGTGTTTGTCCACCACACAAGCACCACAGTTCCTCTTCCCTGTCATATTACCAAGTGGTTACATTTATTAAAGACCTCTATTGCTAAATGTAGGACCTTATGGCAGACTAACAAAGGCGGTAGATATGGTTTGAGTTGTGCAATTAATCTACTGTATGTTTGTCAGAGCAGACTCCAGATTAGATTGTTTCTATTTCTTAATTCCATAGTTTTGCTTCAGCCCTTCCTCTCTGGGTATATACTGACATACAGTAATGGGATGTCCCAAGTCCCCAGTGTGTGTTTGCCTGTTCTTGGCTTGGACAGAGGAATAAGAATAAACAGTTGCGTCTTCACAGACTTGATTGACAGGAAAATAAAGAGAGTGCCGGTGGGACAAGCTTCTGCCCTATGGGTCTGATCCCTGGAGACACTGGCTCTCCAGGGATCAGCTGAGGAGTGAGTCCTCCAGGAAAAATTAAGGAAAATATGTTGTGAACACTTGGTGGTCCTTGAGAAAACAGTTTTGACACCTATAGATGAAGCTTTGCTTGGGCACTGTTCTATTCCTTTGGGTGGTAGCATGCTGTGAAGCCAGTATAGTACTATAGTATTAAATACTGGATGTAAATATACAATATGGTAATGCCACATTGATTAATAGACACAAGTCCATCTGGAAAACCAAAAAACTCCTGTATTAACTTTTTTTTAAATACTTAGAAGTTGTAGTCATTGTTTTCAAGTAGCTTTCTCTGTCACACCTAAATAATGCCCATAGCTATTAGTAATACACTGAATGTTAAGTTGGTCACAGACGCCATTATTTGAAGCCTTGCCAGACTGATTCTCATGGCAAAGTCAAACTGAAGCTTGCAAGATCATTAAGGTTTCACTGGGCTAACTATATAGGCTAGAGGAGTACCTAATGTATATTTTAGGCAGCTAATTAATTGATGCTGCTGTGCCTAGTATGACATGTAGTGGAATGAAGGTCATATCAAACCACTTAGCCAATTAGCAAAGGAAAAACAAAACATAAGTAACAGGCCTATGTGTATTTTGAAATATGTAGGCTATTAAGCAATTCAATGGAATTAAATGAAGTCTCAATGATATATCTTACATTTATGCAAAATATAAAATCTAAGGCTTTTCTGACAGCCCATCAAACTATAATCTATACCAGAGACATGATGCCCTTATGTGGGGATCAAAAGTTATTTTTTTCTTTTTCTTCCTCTGTTTTACAAACCTCGCCCCTTTTGGATTTTGGATCTCTCAAGTGAAACAGGTATTTGATTAAGGCTGTGTTTAAAGCGAATACGGCTAATTGAACCCAGGCTATTATGTGTTTTTTTTTTTTTTTTGCATGGTGCCACGGACATAGCGTTCGTAACTTTGACGGGCCACTCGGGAAATCTACATATTCTCAGGATGGGCAGTTCAACCATGTTTTACAGAGTAGCCTACCTTTCTGCGATTCCGCTGACTCCAAAATAACACCAAACATTTTTCAGTCACTGCATGCTGCTAGTTTGCATCCATTTTCAAAATATTATATGTAACAGAGTCGACGACGGAAGACACAGTTGTCTATCTGGCCGAACACGGAAATCTTAACCAAGCCGTTAAGGAGAAAAAAAAATTTGACAGGTAACAAGCCGGCTTCAAAGTATGCAAATGCAAAGTAAATAAAGATCTCTAGGCTACTCCCCCCGGTTGGCGTAGTTTTTATAACACGTAGTGCTTCTCAAGGCAGGGGGACCTAAAATGACAGGAGACCTCAATATCTGACGGTCATCTTTATTATGGGTGTTGCTCTTGCATGCAGCAAATACATGCAGGTTGTCATGCACGCAGTGCATGAAGATTATTTCTAAATAATCGCAGGCTTTTGCGGTTACATAATTGCACAACGCCACATCACGGTTTCGATTGCGATGCGGTTAATCGTGCAGCCCTACTGGCCAGTGCGTTGGCTCAGTGTGGACAGTTCAATGGATGGGACTCCTCAAGGCTAGTGTTGAGTGCATGGGTGTAGCTAGCTGTAGCGACAGAGGGTTGCCCATGCCACTCATGTGCATCAACTGACACCACCCCTCATATGTATAGCGCATACAGTGTGGTCCTGCATAGCCTCTAAAGTAGGCCCGTTGTTTAGCCGCCCTAGCTCCTCTCCCTCTGCGGAGGCACGTGACTTCATTTGCGCGGTATGCTACAGATAGCCGCCGTTAGCGGCTATCTGTATTGGAGGGGCCTGACTTGAGGTCTCTGTGTGCGCCTTGTTCGCCACAGGACACACTGGCGTATGCTGAACAGGGGGGGGCTTTGTTTTCCAGCCAGCAGAGCATCCATCATTCTAACTGCCAGGGAGCCTGGGAAAATGATGAGGGGCCATTGTGGCGATAATAGCTGATAAGCTAAACATTGCTCGTGGCCATGTGTCCCTGCCTCTTCACTGAGATAAAGGCATTGTCGCTCATCTATTGAATGAAATGGATGCCTCTCATAGCTGGAGTCTGTTGAGTAGCCTGTTGTTGTACTCAACAACAGGCTGTTGTAGCCTGAGTCTGTTGAGTAGCCAAGTGCATCGTGACCATGAGCTACCTGTGGCTTGTTTCACGGTGTATTTGTACTATGCCAATGTTGTGCCAGTGTGCATCCCAGCCCTACAGACGGAAGCAAATATGAAGCTTTATTGATAGCAGCGGGCTGGTGTGCCTGTTCAATGTTTTGCCAAGCCTCCCCTGACGACGGCAAACAAACATAGCGGCAGCTTGCTGGGAATTCCGCAGCATCTTTGAGTTTTTCCTAGCCAATCCCAGCACAGTGATTGCCATGTCACCACATCCCATTATGCTCTTGGGGACCCTTGACCCTGTGTCATTCATACTGTAACTCTTATCATTGGCATCCTGCCCTGCCCTTACTCCCAAGTTTATATTCCCCTCATTAAATACTTAGCCACTCAATGGGCCACTGTTTGGTCTGTCACTTCCTTGTCATTATGTCGAACAAGATAATAACTTTTAAGTGGGAGATAAGAGACCGGGACAACCTAGCCTGTCTGCTGTCCTAGTTAAAGCACCTCTAAAAACAAATTATTCTGATTATGCCACATTATGGTTTGTGTGTGCTGCAATTAATTGTTGCGCCCTTCATTCACATTCATTCATGTGGGGCATTTTTATTGTCTATCATGTGTCGTATTGACTTTTATTTATTGTGGTTTAATTGTTTCTGAAGGAGCTGGTGTGTCAGGAAGCCCTGTATAAATACGGTTTGTATAGATAGCTTGTGCGTTATTGTGGTAGTAATATAGCAGCCGCTCCCGCTGCTGTAGGTGAGGGTGGTTGACATAAGGTAGGGCCCAGTGTCCACCTCACTGGTTCAGTTGCAAGACAAACACCTGGGCCTGACAGGCCAGCTGACACTGGCCGGAACACCTGTGACTAATGTGTCGGCCGCTCCGGCAAACATTAAACCCTGAACCAAGCGTGATTGAATGAAGGCTCTCTGGGAAAGGCCAGGCTTGATCTCTGACCACGCAGTCAGCACAATAACAATGTCCCAATATAAATTAATGGTAGAACACTGCCTTATGACATTGTACAGTAGTATATTATTTTGTATTCATAATGTCAACATGCGGTTATTGTATCTGCTGACCTAGATTTATGGTATTGTACGTATAATTATTGTAAAACTGTAAAAAAAAAAAAAAAAATAAAATAACATTTATATATAAAGTAGTTATTCTTTGCTATATAAAAATTACTTTTGCTTTTCTCTGGGTCTCAAAGGGGCTAACAATTGTAACTATATATATATTGAATTATTTTGTAGTACTTGAAGGCAAGGTCAGTCATTCTCGAACGTTTGCTAAATTCAAGCTAAATTCAATCTAAATAATATTCCTCTGCTCCGCAATGCCGCCTCACACATCGAAAAGCATTGTGAAGCAAAGCTGTAGTTCTATGGTTTTGTTGATGTGAGCGGTCTTTGCCACTTTGTTTATGTTATATATGGAGCCAAGACTGTGTAGTATTGGATAATTTTTTTCAACACAGAACGGTAAGCTAGTGAAATGCTAGGAGATATTTGGTGAATTTGACAAAATGTGTATTAGCTTACATTTAGCTTGCAATAGCTGACTATACCTTTATATGTAACTCTTAAAGAAAGTATTAATAGTTATCTTTAGCACATGTGCGCCATAAGTTTGTGTATGTGTGTGTGTGTGTGAGAGACACACACACACACAGGTGGTCGATTACTGTCACTATCAGCTTGAGCCTTTAATTAGTATAATTAGTCTTGCTGCGGGCAATACGGGCAAGATAGGCGCTGACGGCCTTCAGCCCGCGACCCACTTGGTGAGTTTACCTTCCCCGATAAGTTTGTGAGTTCGCTAATCGGACACATTAATCACTATGGCCCGGTGGTGCGCCACTCGGCTGTTTGCCTTTGCATTAAGTCCTGTTATCTGTACTGGAGCCAGTGGAGGGTGTGGTAAACCAGAGGGGAAGCAGCCTATCCTTGGCTGCACACATACAGGGAATAGCTCTTTAATAGCCATTGTTGCAGGATTGTTAATAAGCCTTTACAATGGCTGGGCCATCATTAAAAGTGTTCCTGGATACGTTTGCTATCAGGTGGCCGTTTATAAAGCGTGATTGAACATTTTTTTATCGATGCGATGCGTTGACCTTGAGTCTACCTGTTGGGTTAGTAAAACAGTAAAACAATTCCTTCTTGCTCCTGATATGTAGGTTTTCATGCAGAAGTGGACAGGCCACCCTGAAGACAAGCCTGCTCCAGCAAGCCTTTGAAGGCTCATTTCCACTCTCCATTCCTCTTCTCACTTGCTCTCTGATCACTCTTTATCCCCTTTGCCCTGCCCGCCTGCTCCATCTCCGCTCATCCTATTCTTCACATGCTCTTTTATCCCGGGATCATTCTTTTAGCCTCAGCCATTAGCATACCAAAACCCTTCTGCATTTCCCCCTGTGATTTAAGTGCCATTCATGCTAATTGGAGGCAGGGGACTTCTCTAAGTAGCTCTCTACAGGTCTGTTTGTACACCTGGTGGGGTGTGTGTGTGTGTGTGTGTGTGTGTGTGTGTGTGTTCCCGGATGAGAGTTCCTCATGCTCCAACTCCTGTTATAGCCCCACCCCCCAATCTCTGTCCCAGGCCACATCTGTGGTCAGCATGGCACAGCTGTAACATCCTCTTCTGGGATTGGTCCCAGCGTATCGACACACGGTGTGTGTGTGTGTGTGTGTGTGTGTGAGAGACCAGTCTAATGAGCTCACTAGGTCATATGTGTCTGTGGCATCTATCAGCCAGATGAAACGGTGGTCTTCAGGTCTTAGTCATTTAAGTTACACTATGTATCAGTTGTTGGCTCTACACCTTACTTGTTCCTAGTCACAATGCACGGTGGCAACACAGCCAGACGCAATTAAGCTGCAGTATCAGAGGCTTTCCATCTGTGATGAATGGAAGGTAGATATATTGTATTTATATAATCATTAGGATGTGGCCATGCCGGTCGTAGAGACGTGGTGCCATGCTACAGTTAGCACGCGTGGCGGTGGAGGAGCAAATTGGATTGGTATCGCCGCACATACGCCCGGTGTTATATCCCGACGAGCGTCGACAAACAAATTGGATTGGTGGCGTGTAAACCTGATGCCGTTTGATGAGCCGAAGGGGGCAAATTGAATTCTCAACAATGTAAATCTGCCTTGCCTCAGTGGCTTCCCCGCCGGCGTTTAAATCACACAGTCGTTCCCTGCTGTCGGCAGAGAGACAATCTCTTTTGGCCATTTGCCGCAGTACCTAATGCCTTTTTGATGACCGCATAGGGATGTAGCTCTACATATGGGAGAGTAAACCTCCCTCTTCGCTTTCTGAGTTGTCTCAATCACGGCCATAGACACAGTGCGTCAGAGCCGTCCATGTGTGTTGATTGAGGAGATTACCCAGATGATTGGCCATACTAATGGACCTGCTGTTCCTCCCTGTGTCCCCCACATAGCGCAGATGACAGACGCTGAAACGAAGCATCCTGCCTCATTTCTATGCATATGTAACTGTTTTTCTTGTTTTGTTGTTCTATTGACCTGTATTTATTGTGTCATCAAACCTCAAACTGTGGGCCAGGAGCCCCTGAGGGCTCACTGTTATGGATATATAGCTTTTTTCATTACAGTATTTCTAATGAAATCATGTAAATTATTGTCTAATAATGATGTTATTATGTTACAATGTCTTTTATAATGTGCATACATTACACGCATTTCAATGCCAGTTTAAGAACCCTTGTTTTGCTTTCATGAGAGCGTTTTAGGTGTGTTTGAGTTAGGCTCCACTGAATGCTGTGTAATGACGGCCATGTTGTGCTCTCTCAGCTATCCTTACAGTGAAGACTGCAGTCAGGGCAAGCAGTACATGAACACCCGATGTCCCGCCTGGTGTGACCGAGTCCTCATGTCCTCTCCTGCCAGAGACCTGGTTCTGAAGGTGGGTCTCAGTGTGTGGACCTGGGGTGCAAGGGGACACATTAAAGGAACATTCCTCCATTGAGACCCTCAACCGACCACCACAGCTCAGTGTTGGAGCGCAACTGAGAGAAAAAGGCTCAACTGAGAGGGGTAGAGAATGGTGTGAGCCTCTGTCTGCTGTAGGGGAGGAGTAGAGCTGTGTGCCAGCCAGTTAGCATGCGCACTGTGTTTTTGTAATGCGGATGTCAGCCACAAAGTGAAGCCTCGACACAAATCCAGCAGTGTCGCTTCCATACTGCATACAGCTATAGTTGAATGTGGCTCGTTCTCATGGTTCAACATTCAACATGGCTCCCCTGTGGTGTTAGCTAGCTCACAGATGGAGGGATGAGGTGTCTGTTGATATTAATTTGGAGCATTAAACCATGGGTCCATACAGACAGTATATATGCCCCAGAATTTACAGTTCCAGCAGGCCCTGCCTTCATAATTAAACCCCCCTTCCCCCTCAGTGTCAACCTAGCACACAGTCCCTTAATCTAAGAGGCTCCTTAGCACGCTTCTAATCCATGCTCACATTGTAAACGCCAGCCAATCTGCCATTTCGCCCCCGCTCTCTGTCTGTGTGTCTGTCTGTCTATGTTTTCTGTGTCGGTCTGTGTGTCTGTCTCTGTCTGTCTGTCTCTCTCTCTGTCTATGTGGCTCTCTGTGTGTCTCTCTCTGTCGGTCTGTCTGTCTGTGTCTCTGTAAGTCTGTCTGTCTGCCTGTCTGTCTGTCTGCAGATCCAGCATGCCACTTTAAAAAGTGTTCGCCCCACAACTGTACAATCCAATTCCCAGTTTCCTTCACGCGCGTTCTTTCACTTCAACGTTCCCAGAGCAAGGCACTCCCGGCACTCCTCTTTTGAATTACTATAAGCACAATAAAGTTGCTGCTGTAAAGCATTTTAATATTCACACACAAGCAATAATAAAGTCATCAGTATAATCCAGTATTTCACCTAGCCACTTAGTGTGTCATGATTGTGCAAAGAGTGACTCACATACACCCAGCTAATTGCTTGTAATGTAGGGAACAAGGCAGAGTCTCCTAACCATGCGTTCACAGATTGGCCAATGATTCACTGAGCACAGCACCCCTTCCCCCCCTCCCAGTTGGCTTTCAGCATTACAGATTGTTGAGACATGGGCCTGTAAACAGCCCAGCGTGTGGCCTCATCTATCATGGCACACTCGGTTAACTCGCCATCATGTTATTTTCTGCTTGCCGAGCCCTAACACGCCAAAGGTTGCCCGCTGGCTGTGCAGAGCGGAGCCGTTCCCGGGAGCCACTGTAATGAATGTGTAGTGGAGCGTGTGCTCCCCCACTGCCGCGGGGCCCCGGGTAATTTGTTTATCTGTCTAAAGATTACGCAGGCCGAAAATCCACAATTTTATGCCGCCTTTGTAAATGATCAAGTGTGTGTTTGATAAATGTGTCCCGGGCTCTGGGAGGCAGCGGCTCGCTGCTGGCCGCCAGACAAATTGAGATGTGCCAGCTAGTGCGTGGCCCGCCACAGAGGTAGCGAGCCGGCTACCGGCAACAAAAGCCGTCGACCCTCCTCAACCGGCGGATCGCTCTAAAGTTAATTTGGATTTCACTTTCCGGTTCATTCTTAACCTCTGGCTTTTTCTTCTAAAGTGGGAGTGTAGCACACCTAGTCACAGCTAGCAGCCTCCAACTACTATGTGTGTGGGTGCCTACCTGGGTTAGATGGATTTTTAAAAACTCTTTAGTTCGACCAGAGGAGTGATTTATTCTCCAGGCGTATGGCTCAGTGGGTAACAACATCTTTGTGTGCTGGCATCATATTGACATGTGACGCTAGTCACAGAGACTATACAGGCAGTGTATTTGGATGCTAGGAAAATGTGTGCTATGTAAATCAGTCCTTGTTTGATTTTATTTCGTTCGCTAAGTGCAAATTGGTCATCTAAAATGTGGCACTGTGGCATTACTAAAGGCTGATTCACCTCCTTCAATACTGTATGCCTCCTCTCAGTAACATAATGGAAATATAATATTTCTGTTCTTAGATTCATGGTAGGGGGTTTCTCCCATGTTCATGATTCATGACTGCTGCAATGTATTGTATGCTCACTTAAATGGGGATTTCTAAATAAACACATTACATACTTTTTAATGGATCACACAAGCAGCTAAAAAGAAGTTTGAACATAATTTGTAAACTTATGTATTGTAGGGTTTAATTGATCTGTTGGAATTGTATTTGCTTCAATCAAAAAATTAAATATGCCTTTATTTGGGACAGGCGTCTATATAGGGCTGTCGCGGTTAAATCATTTTCCATGCGGTGATTTGAGTTGGTTGAATAATATAGTCAATAGTATTATCGCATGGTATTATCGCCATATTTTTGTTTTTGTTTTGAGTGGTAAAGTGTGTGGTGGAGAGCTTCCCAAATAGTGTGGTTAACACAATTTCTTTCTCAGTCCGTAATAAGACAATGTGCAACGGTATATCGGCTACCAGTTTAGTGCACCGGTGTTCTGACTGTAGGTATGCAATCACATTCAGCGTGTTTGATAAAAATGTCAGCTGGAAAATATGACTAATTAAAAGCATATTAAATAGCGCAGGATCAAAAGCCTATGATGTGCCAACTACATACCTTGGCTTAGCATTGTTGTAGACAGAAAGATATGATTGCACAAATTCTTGGGCTGTTTTCGGTTTAACAACCCAAAATATTAGGGTCCAACTATTCCGTTCTTTCCCACAAGAAATATATGTCCCAAAATAATTATTCGAAGTGGGTGCGCTGACAATACATTTATGGTGCGTTGTATGCTGCCAAAACAGAACGCAGTATGACAAAACTGTAGTAAAGTGCAGTAAAGCCTAACGTCAGAGTGTCATAAATACATACATTGCCAAAGGCTACAACCGGCTACAACGAGGCTGAGGGGAAGGTGCGCTTCAATCCCTAATTCCCTAGATGAAACTTCATATTTGATGGGCTAGCCTCATGGAAAAAAATCAAATGTAAACATTTCGATAATTGCAGTTGCTTGCCATTCCCCGCGGTTGGGTTTGCAACACCGCGGTATTGCAATATTGCAGTTATCCCGACAGCCCTATACGTCTATATGGAACAAACGTTTAATTACTTTCACACAAAACCCTTGCTAAAAAATTACGGGAAATATTATAAAATTACATTTTTAAACCAATATGAATATTATTTGTATATGTTGTAAAATTTAAATGAAAAATGTAATTCCTCCTTTACTCGTCAGTGCACTAAATAACAAGCAATTGTTAATTTTTGGCACTGCTATTAAAACATCTGAGCAGAGGATTAAGTCAGACATACGCCTGTGAGCAACAAGCCTGTCAATGTTCGGCATAGTCTAGGTAAAGTAAAAGGGGTGAAAAGTTAAACTAACATTAACAATTATATTTTGTAGCCAGGAAATGAAAACAAGCATAGTCTACCTGACATCACCACTAGTCTCTTTATTGCCGCCTTCCTACTCATCTGCGCCACTCTCCACACACTATATTGACACAGCTTTAATCATTTAAATGTATGTGTGATCCAAGCATCTTAGAACTAGCTCAAGCAGACGATGTTTGTGGGCAGACGTTTTATAGGTTACATCCAAACAAATTATATTGAAAAACAGACCAGGCATCTAATTGAGATGTGCTTTTATTTGTCAAAAGATATAGCCACCCTAGGCCAATAAAAGTGACAGGCGTCTATTTAGGACCAGGCTTTTATTTGAAGTTTTACGGTATACAGTATGTCATTAAACTGATTGTGTTTTTCAACTTTTTCCAAATAATGCACTGCTGAGATTTCATAATGTATGTATCTGTCAACAAACCTTTGTATAATGCACTGTATGACTGTTTACTTTGTTGATTGCCATTTAAGTCTCTCTCTCGCTCTCTCTCTAATCTATCTCTATCTCTGCAGCCTGAAAATGAGGAGAAGTCTATAGTCTATGATAATATAGGGCCCAATGTCTGCATGGGGGACCACAAGGTAATGTCTGTAGCTCAGTCTGTGTCATGTGTGTTTTGATTATTAGTATGCCTAGTGTGTTAGTGACCGACTAGCCTGTCTCTCCGTTCATTAGCACTATGTCACATAAGCAAGCTGAACGTCTGATACATATACCCCTGTAAGATCGACACGGGACTTTCGGGAGGTAATAAATGGTAATATATATATGCTTCACAGTATTTTGCCTCACATTCACCCAGTCACACACACATTCATACACCGATACACCTGCTGCCATGCAAGGTGCAACCAACCACTGGGAGCAATTAAGGGTTAGGCATCTTGCTCAAGGATGCTTACAGGTAGGTCAACACCGGGGTTTGAACCCACGACTTTCCGGCTGGAAGCCCAACACCCAGACCACTAGACCATCCTGTCCCCCATACTGTCAATTTACATTGGCATTCACTCACAAGTACACTATATTGCCAAAAGTATTGGGACGCCCCTCCTAAATCATTGAATTCAGGTGTTCCAATCAGTTCCATGGCCACAGGTGTATGAAATCAAGCACATAGGCAGGCAGACTACTTCTACAAACATTTGTGAAAAAATGGCTTGATCTCAGAAGCTCACTGAATTCAAGCATCATACTGTGATAGGTTGCCATTGTGATAGGATGCCATTGACATTTCCTCAATACTAAATATTCCACAGTCATTAGGACAACTCCTTATTAGAGTTATCATAAAATAGTCCATGTGTTCCCAAGTGATATTATAACAATGTGGAAGTTATTGGGAATAACAGAAACTCAGCCACAAAGTGGTAGGCCACATAAAATCACAGAGTGGAGTCAGCGCATGCTGAGGCACACAGTGCGCAGAAGTCGCCAACTTTCTGCAGAGTCAATAGCTACAGACCTCCAAATGTTGTGTGGCATTTGGAATAGCTCAAGAACAGTGCGTAAAGAGCTTCATGGAATGGGTTTCCATGGCCGAGCAGCTGCATCCAAGCCTTGCATCATTAAGTGCAATGCAAAGCGTCGGATTCAGTGGTGTAAAGCACGCCACCACTGTACACTAGAGCAGTGGAGACGTGTTCTCTGGAGTGACGAATCACGCTTCTGTCTGGCAATCCGATGGGCGAGTCTGGGTTTGGCGGTTGCCAGGAGAATGGTACTTGCCTGACTGCATTGTGCCAATGCAAAGTTTGGTGAAGGGGGGGTTATGCTGTGGGATTGTTTTTCAGGGGTTGGAGTTGGCCCCTTAGTTCAGTGAAAAGAACTGTAAATGCTTCAGCAAACCAAGACATTTTGAACAATTTCATGCTCCAAACTTTGTGGAAACAGTTTGGGGATTACTCTTTCCTGTTCCAACATGACTGCACATCAGTGCACAAAGCAAGGTCCATAAAGACATGGATGAGCGAGCTTGGTGTGGAGGAACTTGACTGGTCTGCACAGTGTCCTGACCTCAACCCCATAGAACGCCTTTGGGATGAATTAGAGTGGAGACTGCAACTCAGGCCTTCTCGTCCAAGATCTGTGCCTGATCTCATAAATGCGCTTCTAGAAGAATGGTCAAAAATTGCCATGAACATATTCCTAAACCTTGTGGACAGCCTTCCCACAAGAGTTGTTACAAGTTGTTGTTAGAGTTGTTAGAGAAGCTGTTATAACTACAAATGGTGGGCCAACTCCATATTAAACCCTACGGATTAAGAATGGAATGTCATTAACCTTCATGTGCATGTAAAGACAGGCATCACAAAACTTTTGGCAATACAGTGTATGTCGCCGTAATTTTAAGTGCAACGATAGCCCAGTGCTTTATTTGCTTGTTTACGTTTAAACATTTATTTTAATCATTAAAGATAGCCTACTAATTTTACATATTTACAAGACCTGTTAACAGCCAGAGTCATATTCTTTAGTTTTCCTTATTGCAAGTTTAACGTCCGACTTGGTCATTGACTTAGGGGAGACCGGGGTTGGTTGTCACACGGGTTGGTTGTCACAGAGCTTATTACAGACAAACTAGGGGACGCGGTGTAACATGTTTTTTATCAAATGTGTGACCTGTTTGTATGAGTTAATTTATATTGTCAGTATGTATAGAGAGCTAACTATCTTGGCATAAGGGAATAATTTCACATTTTGATGGGTAAGAGTAAATATTTACTTTTATACACAGTTCCTTCTGTAGCTTTGTACATTTAGTCTATCTCTATTTAGTAACTTTTGTTTAAGAATGGAAGGGTATAGCTATAGTTTCAGTATATTTGCCAGATGCTAGGTCAAATCATGTGGTTATTACCTAAACATTTATCTCAATAATTCAGATGGGGCTGGTTGTCACACTGGTATGGGGGTTGGTTGCCACACTGACAGCCAAAACTCATGGTATATCAATTGAATCTTTTGAAAGTATAACCCTTTGCTTAATTTGGCATAAAAATTGTGAAGAACTTTAAAAGAAAGACCAAGAGGGGAGATACCAGCTGATGTAATGCTGAAGGCAGTGAGACAGGTGGCAATGCACGGGCAGGAAGGTCTAGTGGTCTGGGTGTTGTGCACTCAGCGTTGACATACCTGTAAGCAGGCTTGAGCAATATTCCCTAGTAGGGGATACTCCTCCCTCTGGTCTAAAGATCATATTTGGATGGGATGGTAAACTGGTAACTTTGGTGGTCACTAAAAATAATATGGCATGTATCCTAAGAGTAGGGGTGTACCAAAAATGTGTTGAAATAAAGAACGAAAAGAAAGCTGCAAAGAACTTTCAGTCAGGTTTTAGGGTATGTCAACATCGACTAAGATTATACATGATTACCCTACTAATTATTCACAAACCTATACAATCAAATACGTTACAAATGTTTTGTTACATTTTATAGTTTCATAAGGTTTTCTTGACTGATGGCTTTATTAAAAGCCTTAATATTTATATACCTGCCTCTGTGGATTAACTAAATAAACATCCGATTAAACACAATGGAGTATAAAAACATTATACACTTTATATATTAATACATTACAAATTGTGTTAAGAACCTTTGAGATATTTTGTATCTCTATGAAAATGAAAATTATAATTTATTGTCACACATCTCATTGGAATACACAGTGACAATCAACCCAACCCCACTTTCTCACAATGTATTTTATGGCTTATTACTTCACGTTAAAACATATTACACTCATATAAACAACATTAATTTATACCCAGGACCTTAAGCTTTGGACCAATACTGAAATTATTCTTTTGTAATTTACTGGTGCTGAGAAATAATGGCAAGAGTAAAAAGTGTGACAACCATCCCCAGTCTCCCCTACTGTACGTAGTTTGTCGTCATGCATGTAAATCAAAATACCTCACTTGTCAAGTAAGCGGGTGCTGACGCAGTTAGCTAACGCTGTCTCCCAGACTTTATGCATGTAAAGGCTGACTCTGCGAGACTACTGACCGACCGACCAACCTTGTTAAATATCGCATGCCCTACATTCTAGATAGTAGCTGGTGGTAATGCACCAAGATTGGATCCCAACTCCTGTTGAGTTTCACAGAGGAACCTCGCATGCTAAACGAATGGCCTATGGCGCTGGCTCATGCCTGAGCCGGCTGAACTAGGCTTCCCTAGTTTTTACTTGTTGTTATCCATGTTAAATGTATTAGCTATAAATATATATATTTTTTTTTTAACCCATACTTTTATTCATAGTATGGGTTAACTTTTAATAGCCCAATTGGAAAAATGTGTAAATGCACAATTAGTATTTCATTAAAATGCTTCAGAATATTTATGAATTTCCAGTTTGTGTAAAGCATGCCAAACATGTGACAGATGTGTGAGGCTGTTCAGTTGCTCTGACTGTATTGAAAGTGTTTAACACCACCTGTCCAGTCTCTAGTGTCAGACAGCGGCTCTGAGGCTGAAAGAGTGGCTGTGTCAGAGCCAAAGGCTTGCAGGTCTTTCATCATCACCTAGTGTGGCGTAGACACTAGTGTGTGTCTGCGACTTGACCCGCCGGGCATGCTGGGATACTGAGGCAGCCCCGTGTTCCCAACCACACGCCGCTGCTAAAGTCACGGCAGGCTATCTTTAGAAATATGTCCGATGTAGTTAGCGCACAGGGGGGAATGTGTACATGTCTGCTATGTGAGTTTAACCTTTGTGTCATAGGTGCTGTGCAGAAGGCCCATGTGTGTTTGTGTGTGTGTGAGCGTGTGAGTGTGAGCCTGCACTTCCCTGAAATGCATTATTAAGGCCTTGTATTTGTTCCATTCAGAGAAGGGGGCTCTCTCTGATAAGTGCTGTGAAGTATTGCTAACTCTCTCACTCTCTCTCTCTCGCTCTCTCTCTCTCGCTCTCTCTCTCTCTCTCTCTCTCTGCTAGCCTGTATTCCTGTCCTTCCGGATAACACCGGGGGCAGGTAAACCTAATGCAAATAAGCACAAGTGTTGTGTGGTGCAGTGATGTCGTGGTAAATATTAATTTTATTTTATTATACCGTTTGTCATTATTTATCATTGTTGATTGGTTTGCTTTTTGTAGCATTAATGGAAGTTTTCTGGTTTTAATTTAAAAATATGAATGGCTGAATGAAACCAAACAATGGCTCATTCACAGTATTGTTTGCCATTTATATATTTGCATGCATTTTAGTGTAGAGGATTGTTTATTTTAAATATGTCGCTTGTTCTGTTTGTTTTTAACTACAGTAGATTCGTGACATTCAGTATTAAAAGTGTTTATTTCTTTATCTTGGCAGGGAAGTGGAGCCAGAGAGGGGAGAAGATTGACCGTGAAGCGCCTGTGTGAGAAACAAACAAGACACCAGTACACGCACACACCCACACACGAACATACACGCATGCACACAGACACATTAAACTTTTCAGCAGTGCTGATCAGTTGCAGATGTCTGTACGAACACTGTCCTCCACTCCAAAACACTTCCCAACAATGTGGAATAGAAGCCCGGGATCTCCAGGCTCCAGACAAGACCCACATCGCTGACCTAGCCGTTGCTACGCAACCACATTCCCCTTACCACCACCACCAGAAATAAGGACGGACAACACTTCCCATGTCACAAGCCTCGTTGCCAAAACTCTAATCAGGTTCAGTCCTTACTACATCATTTTAGACATAATTGCCATTTTAGATATGCCTCGACATATAAAGTAGAAGTTCCTTTCCATACAGTATATTAAGATGTTAAAAGAAAAGAAATGTGCAATGCAAAAAAATGTATATCTACATTGTTAGGTTTATTTGTACATTGGACAGTATAAAATAGAGTTGTTGATGGGTTTTAGTGCTGTTCCCTGTCCTGACCAAACTTCATGGTCCTTTCCTTAGCATACTGTATAGATAGGTGTTTTGAGTTAATTTGGATAAATATGTTTTGACTTGTTGTTGTTGCTGTGTGCACCAGACACTGCCATGCGTGACACATCAGTTGAGTCTCATTTTATATACTGTATAATTTTAAATTGATAATTTATGATACTTACCAAATTATTATGCTGAACTGCGGGGAGTCATAGTGACTGTTTTGGTGTTTTTGTAGCCACAGTGACCTTTGAATGGTCAAGAGGAGGGGGAAAAATTATCTTTTCAGCTGATGTGATTTATAGCTTATCCAAGAATGTTTTAAGCAGTGCCATAGACCAAGTATATAAGATAATATTTCATATATAGGTCTTACGTTATTTCATTATTATTATTACTCTAACTTATTTCTACATAATATTATTATGGTTCTGAATGTGATGTTTTAGATAGGTTTGGGTATCTTTAAAATATGTTTTTGTTTTATTTTTTTGTCTATTTTTGTTACTGCAACATTGTGCCAAGTATTGTACACAGGAATGACATGTGTAAGTTATCATATAATACTTAAGTCCAACGGTTAAAAGATCTTGATTATAAATAGTCTAAAGAGAACGCTAAATGCTTTTTAATTTTGTATGTTAGACAGCCTCTGTCGTCGCAGCATTAAACTGCGATTAGAGGCCGTTTACGAAACGCCAACGTTTCTTTTTATCGATTTCATTTACTACACTACAGATTTCAGACTGTCTTAAGATGTTAGATTGATCCTTGATTTCTACATCTAAATCACCGCAAATGGAAATGGTTTTGTGCCTGCCGCAGAATTTATGTTGCCTTGATTTGTGTGAATTGGTTTGTAGGCAATACTGCTTTTTTGTTTGTTTTTTTTCTTCACGGATGCTGGTCATGTGGTAGGAGAAGCTGCAGTTTTCTTCACTCCACTTAAGCAGATAGAGATTATATTGTACTCTGAACGGCCTGGCCTCTACTGTTGGATATGCAGTTCTCAAGCAATAAAACCATTAGAACTCAGTGGCATGTTCTCTTCACTAATAATTCTGAAATGTCTTTGATGAATCCTTTAATTAATTAATGTATTTATTAATTATGAGTGTCAAGTTACAATGTCAAAACATTTGTGTTTTGTGAACTGATGACCAGCATCTTAAAATGCAATGTCATTGTAGACCTATAGGCTATATAAAACAGGTAGGCCTATAAATATAGCTTCACATAGATTTACTAGATGCGTTTAGGCTATTAAAAATATAGACTCAAGACGCATCGCCAAATTTGTCGAGCATGCATGACATGACAATTTGGCTAAAACAGTTATTTAAAAGTTGTGCAAATTAATGCATCCTCTGTGGTTGTTTAATGTATGATGGTTTAAAATATTTCCCAAAATGTAAAAGGTTAGTCTCTTAGCTGAAGTGAACGACAGTCTATCACTTCAACCCAGATATGTGTCTTGTTTTTTGAGTTGCAGGATTATGTTTATTGTTTAGAGTCGGCTATATTTCACAAATCTGCCAAAGATAATTTAAACTTGTGTTTCTGAGAATAGCCCACTCTTGGCTGCGATATTTTTTATTGTTTAGGGATATTTGTCTAAATGTGATATTTATTATGAACAAAATCAAGTCCAGGTTTTAATATTGACACTTGCAAAACATAATTTAAATAGCCTAACCTATCTGAATACGAACTTATTTTTGAGGTGATAATGGAGGTGTGTCCTCGTCAGATATATGCTACAGCAATAACATAAGATTGATTAATGGAATAAAAGTTGTTTGTTTGCTGCTTCTGAATTTGGTACAAAATACAAGACGAAAAGTATGCATATTTAAAAATAAGCGATTGGCCTTTGTGTATACTTTCTGCATGCTATGGATCACAAGTTCATACAGTACCCTATATCATAATTATTATTTTTTATATATATAACATAATTTATACTGGAATTTTGTTATATATATTAGCTGCCACTACTTTGAATCAAAGTCATATAAATCCAAATGCTTGTTAAATAATTTATTCATAATACAAAGTTTTTTTTCTTCCTATAACCTTGGCGGGAAGCAATTAATATTCTCTTTTTCCAACATAAACAATCGTCCAGTTTTCTATTTCGTTTGAATGAGGTGAAACTATAAACTCCTTGGAGTATTAAAGAAAATGTTTGTGGGTGGGTGACGTCGTTAAAACAAGCTTTTTACAATATTATATACAACATTTGCATCTTTACATTGTGTGCCAGTATTGCATTTTTTTAAAGAAATGTGGAGAAAATGGGGCAACATTATTCTGGTATAACAAAAAGAAAACTAAGCAGTGTTTTCAGGGGGGGTCTGGCAAGGATAAGCGCGTCAGAAATGCGATAGGTAGGTAAATAAAGGCTTCCACTTCTTGTTTACATCGGTTTAACAACATAACTTACTCCGTAAAAAATATATACATTTCACTTACATGTCGCGTCTTTAGGCTACAACATTAACCATTGATCCCAGCCCAGCCCAGCAACGCCCTGTGTGTGTGGATACCCTGCATATTTACGCGCTTTCCAAGCGCCATAGTCTATATATTGGGTATCACAAGGTGTCCGAGCTGTTACTACAGGGACTGATCAGGCCGAGGTTTGTGGCCTTGTGCTTTTTTAGGAGTCTCGTAATTTTCTCGTCGTCTGAATTGGGGTCCAGAGGCTTGTTGTACTCGTCATCATCCTCATTATCCGAGCTCTCCTTCATCTTCTCTGTTTCAGAGTCGTGCTTCTTCTTGGCAGTCGCCATTTCTGCCGCATGTCTCTTCCTCCACTTGGTCCTCCGGTTTTGGAACCAGACCTGTTTAAGAAGAAACACTTGGTTCACATATGCACAGGTACCATATATAAACAGCTCTTATAGTAAATTGAACTAATAGGCCTATACTACAATACTGTATAATAACAAAACATATTGTTTAATAATAAAAATACAAATACAAATAATAATAAGGAGAATACAAATAATAAGAAGATCAGATTTGGCCATAGATAATTATGGAACTAATAATTGAGAACATTAATAGCCCTAATAATACTGGCAAGTAAATATTGGTTCGCAGAATGTTCATAGGCTAATAATTATTAAATGCTTTAGTGAGACTTTATAATATAAGTAAAAGATACAGCTGTTTGTTCAAGTATCATTATACATAAACACAATCAAAAAAGCTACAACAGCTTTAGGTGTGATACGAAAGATTAACCAATCCATACCTTGACTTGACTCTCTGTCATCCCTAACGAATAGGCCAGGCGGGCTCTCTCCGGGCCAGCTAGGTATTTCGTCTGTTCAAAAGTTTTCTCCAGTGCAAATATCTGCTGTCCTGAAAAAGTCGGCCTGGAATGCTTCTTTTTGCCATCCTTGTCGAGCATGAGATTTGCTTGAGCTGTAATAGGATAAAGGGGAATCGTGTTAACAGACTTCTAGACCACATTATGCACATACAGTATAATATAAATCACTTATCTTAATATACAACTAAATTACAACGAAACCATTCTGCAATATGCATTATAGCATGGGAATAATAAGTGCACGTTGCCTGCGATTAGGGCTACATGACAACGATGAATATAATATGCAGGCCACAAAAAAATTAGATGCCTGCTCTCCCCTTACACCTTCAAAACACTGCACAAAGTGTTCAAAACACAGCCACCCATAGCTGTAGATAACTCAGATATAGTACGAAGACTTACAAGGACAGGTAACTCGGGGGTCTCTCCATGGGGAACCCTGCATAACTCCTGGCCAGAAGATGGGCGCCCGTCCCGGCAGATCGGTCAGGGGCTTCGGGTACCGCGACACGGCGGCCGGGTTGAAGTACATTCCCGCAGTTGTGGCCAAGCCGTTTATCCTGGGAAAGCCCGAAAGCAGCTGACCGGCCGTGGTGATTGGTCTCCCCAAGATATCACTAATCCCGTGTGGTGTCCCGATGGGGATCTGTGAGTTCAGATTGGTGAAGGAGGGTGCCTTGAAGCCCGCCGGGTTCTGTAGCGTATAGGGGAACAGAGACGTCTTCATCTCGGTCATGTTGTGCAATGCTGCCAGCGGTGTACTGCCCAGAACGAAAGCACTTTGCCGGTTAGCATCCATCTGCCCAACAGCTAACATTTGAGAACATGAACCACCAAATTCGCTTAGATAAAAAAAAATAAAAATAACAGCCGGAAAGCAGAAATAACTAATAATCAGAAACGCGCAGATTCACAGAGGCCACTTCTGAGGGCGTCCCAAAAGTATCCCGATTGGAGCAGCTACAACTTCAGGAAAAGTGTGTGTGGAAGAGTGTTGCTCTCTTGGGAAGAGGAGTGTTTCAGCTGGAAGAGAGAGACGGCTGCATACGTCCTCAGTGGGAATCCTGTCGGAAGTCGAGCGATCTGATGATGTGTTTTAGTGGTTTTGATGGGACCATAAGGGTCGGCTTCCTGCGTAAATTGACTCGAGCTATGCTGAGAGGGAAGCAGGATGCACTGATAACAGAGCGGCCACCTGCATGCGCGTATCTCCCATTGGATAGCGTTGAGTGAGACCGCGCCCTGATTGGAGGAGATAGACTCAGCTGCTTTGCATGCGCGTCAAGCAGACAAAGATGCACTCCATTAAGATCTTATTGCACCGCTATTAATGATGCGTCTCATACTGTAGAAATCATTGTTTCAAGATCTGACAAAAAGATATATTTACATTCAAAGCCATTTCCGCTGACAACGTAAGTATATTAAACTCGCTTCAGGACACCGTCGGCGTGAAGGATGGGTTCATTGTTTCCAGCGATTTGTTGAATTTGGAGAGAAGATGTGTATTTCTACTGATGCAGACGAATGGAAAATATTGTTTTACTCGATTAGTCGTGTTTATGAATCACAACAATTCCACGGATTTGTTAACCTGTAACAGGTTCGTAAATAACTATGGATCAGATATATTTTTCCTTAGAGCGAGAATATAGCCAACTGCATTCCAAATAAGTAGCCTGCTTCACCCGCTGAAGAAAATATTATTGCCTATATATGCGAAGTATTTCTTCACATAGCCTATTTATTTAGTAGCCTATGTGCGTTCATTCAATATTATGAATATATTACATTATCCGATGTAGCCTAAAATGAGTAGCCAAATTTCTTTTAAATAAAACCCAAAACAGAAAGTTGCCCATATAATTGAATGAAATTGCAAGTTGACTGAGTGTGATTAAACAAATGATAACAATGCAAGTGCACCGCGAGAAAGGCGCTTGACTTCAGCAGTCATCGAAATTAATGTACCACACTATATTTTTATAGACTTGAAATACAGCAATGATAGCGTTTGAAAGGCTTCAGCAAATGCACCTTACTGAGCATTTTATTTTATTTTAAATTAGGTTATTCACCTATTCCAAAGTGAATGTGCCCACGAGTTGTCCCGTTATTCAGAGTTCCTATAGAATAGACAAAAGCAGGCCTATAAATGAATATGCCTTATAGGCTATAAAAATGTGCGAATAGCAATATGTTATCAAACGTATCGCGAAAGGCCTTGCTACTTTTAAAAGGCCTATAGGCTAATTAACATTTCAATTGCAGCAGGTGTGAAATGTGCAGTTTTTAACACGATGACTAATCATAAATTATCCTATTTCAGTGTAATGTGATTAAAATATAGGTTTAAAATCTAATTGTAAAATGAAATAGGCTACGATTTACAATTTTATAGAGAACCAGGAATACCATATAAACAGCTAGTGGACATAAATCACCTTAGGAGTTTCTTTATTCTATTTTGGTTATATTACTAATTAATGTATAGGCTATTATTGCTTGTAGAACATATAAAACTTGATGATAATAATATTATTATTATTATTATTAATAATAATAATAATAATAATAATAATAATAATAATAATAATAATAATAATAGGCTATTATTATTTGCATGCCCTAATCACCTACCAACAGCACTGTGTATGCTAAATCTCCTTCTAAAATGTGTGATTTTTAAATTCTAAATATTTGTGTTAAATGTAACCCATGTTTCACTCATGCTAAATGTGTGATAATGTTATTAGTAAATATGTATGTGTAAAATGTAAAACCATAGTCTATTTATTCCAATTAATTCAATTTGCTTAGCTATTCCTTGACTGATAGGCCTAATAACGGCAATCCAAGAGCCATATTTTCAGAGATTCGCATTAATAGATAATAAACTTTATTGTAGACTATAAAAAAAACATAAGCATACCGTAAACATACATATATGTACACATACAAAAGGTATATATATATAAACGAAAAATACAATGACATTTCATTTCAGTCTACTTCTGAACCTTTTGACGATATTGGGTATATATAGGCTATAGGCTACACTGACATTGATTTAGGCAGACAATAATACATTTTAAAACGTGTCATCATGTCAACGTTACCCAACATTTGTTTTAGTGTTTTTTAAATGTAGTACCTATTTTTGTAAAAAATTAAATAAAAAAACGCCCCAAAAACAACAACCAAGCACCTGTTGAATAACTGAAATTCAAAGCACATCAATATAGGCTACAGTTAACACGGTTGTTATAGTCTACAATCACTATATGCTTGATTAACAACATATAAAATATAATTCACTTGGCTATTCAGAAATAATACAATTTGGATAAAATATCACTACAAAATATTTTAACTTTGATAAGAGTGAAAGCAATAGCAGCCTACACAGACATGGTACCATAAAATAGAGACGATTGCCCTCTAGTGGTGCTAATAAGTAAGCAACAGCGATCACCTTTTGAGTTAAAATCTTCTCACCTTTATGCTTTTGCGTAGAATTTACGGCGGTAGGCCTGGCATTACATACATTTTTTTATTTAAAAATCGATCGATGATGTGACTTTTGTAAATTTGTAAATACAACCATTTTGTACATTACAATCCACTACAGAAAACAGAAAATATACATTTGTTAGCCCTAAAAAAGATGAGATGCATATGTTGCACTGCCTTCCACTGAAAATGCGCCATTTACAGTATTAAGGTGAAATACTTGGCAAAAGAGAAATACTGTATACTTTGAAGGATTGTCAGTGTCATAGCTATTACTCGCCACTAGAGGCATTGCAGTACACCATTGTAAACTCAAAGTGTAGGCTACAACTCTGTTAGGCTAAAAAAATGCACAGAATAGGTCAATTATATTTCTAATACATTCTACAGCCTCAAAAGAAGACAACTGATGTTGTTTAATAATTGTTTGTATTATAAAATCATAGCTAAAGTGACATTTGTTTCCGCAAAGTCTTAATTTGCAGTGTACTTGAAAGTGCTTCCCAAGAGAAAAACCGTTCTCTCAAGAAAACCTTTTTTGATTCAATAATGTATATTGTGCTAATGTGTACGTTGCTCAATTTCTACAGATCTGACATCCCTTGAGATTAGTTTAGTACATCAGTGTTGAGGTTTACAGGACATGATCTAAGATGATAGATCAAACTCACTGCCCTTTACTAATATGTGGAGAAATACCCACTAGATGACCATACATGAAAAAAAAGACACAATTTAGCTTTCTGTACTTCTGGGGGTCTTGATCATGTGTCACATGTGTTTTTTAAGTTATATTATATTATTCTCTCCTTATGTCCTGCTGAGCTGTAAAATAGTTTGTTTGAGAGCTATATGGTCCTAGATCAATTTTAATTAAAGTGGATAAACTACAGTGTTGACCAATATTACAATACATTTGAGTTAGTCCTGTGCAGTCAGACATTTTTTTTTTTTTTTTTTTCCTAGCCTAGCCTAGCCGACTTCTGTCAAATGCCCAAAAACTGCAAGGCCGTCAAGAGAGAGCTTGACGCTGCCGACGATGACGTCACAGAGTCCGCCCGGGACCTGCTGTCCAACGACGCCGCCGCGACGACGCCGCCGCATTCAAGAAGAGCGCGCTGATCGTCGGCCGCGCGGACAGGAAGAAGGGGGGCGACGCGGAGCGGGGGGGCTGCTCCGACACCGAGGGGGAAGAGGAGGGGGAGGAGCGGCCCGCCTGGAACAGCAAGCTCCAGTACATCCTCGCCCAGGTGGGCTTCTCCGTGGGCCTGGAGGTTCCCCTACCTGTGTCAGAAGAACGGTGGCGGTGAGTGTCCGGTTGGCTGCCGATTAATCGGCTACAGCCCTCGTGAGGGTTGTGCTAACACATTAGACACACTAGTTACAGTAACCTAGTTACTGTAACTAGTGTTAGACACAGGCTGTGAAGGAGCCGACAAAAAGGGTTTGTTACGACATCAGCGTACAACCAAACCTTTTGGTTTCCATCGGCGTTCTGGCTGATTTTAAAGATATTGATTGGGTGAGATGAAGGTCGTTATCGATCTCTGCAGAAGCCTGATAACGACACATTCATTTGAGTCAGGTGTGTTGGAGTAGGGAGTACAAGGGACACATCTCCAACATGCAGGACAGGGGTCCCCAGGACTAGGGACACATTTACAACATGCAGGACAGGGGTCCCCCAGGGCTAGGGTTGAGCAACACTGATTTAGCAGACGTTTGCTAACTTAAAGCTCAAATAAAAACCGTATTGCTCTGCGGTCCGCCGTAGCGGTGACTCACACATTGACACATATTGAGCAGCAAAATGTAGTGCTGCGGTCTTTGTTGATAGGATGTGTGGAAGTATCAGATCCTTTTTTTTTTTTTTTTTTTTTATGTTTTACAATTTAATGTAATTTTAGTTTTATATTTATATAAATA
>JAODUH010000007.1:100968-131831 GCA_027564835.1 Typhlichthys subterraneus
TGCCAGATTTTTATTGGAATTTGGAGATTGTAAAATTTTCTCTTAATTGCATTTAAGGCTCTTCAAGCTTTTTCTTTCTTTGCTCTCTCTCTCTGATTCCCTTTCTCTCTGAGTCTATCTCACTGTCTCTCTGATTCTCTCTCTCTCTCTCTCTCTCTGTTTCTCTTCTCTCTCTCGCTCTCTCTCTCTCTCTCTCTGATTCTCTCTCTCTCTGTCTCTCTCTCTCTATCTTTCTCTGTTTCTCTCTCTCTCTCACCCATGGGGAGGTAAGCTCTCCGTTCTCCTGCAGGATGGTGATCAGAACGCTGGCCGTGTGAAACAGGGTCGAAGCCTTGGTAACCCCCCACCCACTCCACTGCCCCGTCCCCACCACCCCCGCCGATGGTGGGAACTCAGTGGAGGCCAAGATAAGCTGGGCGGTAGGGTTGTTGCTGGGTTTTCACCAAAGAACAGGGAGTTCTTCCACTCCTCTGATACAGCTGCTGAGAGCATGAGGTTTGCAGAGCTGTATGTGTGTGAGTGTGTGTGTGTGTACCTAGCTGGGAAACGTTTTTAGTGTGTTTTAATCATTTCCACCAGCCCAAAAAATGTGTCCTGGTGCGTGCACCATTCAAGCACTTTGTTAAAAATACAACCTAAAAGATTTCTTCGGAGAATAGCCATCAAATTGTGTACCATGTCCTTGACTGCCTTAGAGTAGCACAACAGTGAGGTAAGCTAAAATAAAGGTCAGTCTGACCCTGCTCAGAACAGACTGCCAAGGTTGGTTCGCCGTCAACCTGGCAGATTAGTCCTCTGATGTGCAAAAAGAAAAGAAAAGAAAAGAGATATTTTGATATTTTAGCCAATTTTGAAATACTGCTGCTGAAGATTAGCTTTATTCAGAAAAGATTGTTCAGACAGTGAAAATAATATTTTACTTTGTGGATGTTGGTTTGAAAAATCCCCCAGTTTCTGTAAGACTAAACCACTAGCTTACACATATATCAAGCACTGCCTTAGAAGATGTGGCAGGATTTTTGATAAGAAAATATTAGAATTTATTAGAATAAGTGAATATTTAGCAAACATACATATATTAATTTGTGGCACACTGCAAATAATTGATGATTTGTCTAATATAGCAGGTCAACACCAACATTGGGAACAGTTTTAATTCCCAGAATCAATATAGTGGCAGAGACTGAGCTAAGATTAAATTAATTCTTCTTATTTTATTACTTACTTCAAATACTTAAATACCGGGAAATATATAGGGGAAGTATCATTACATAAAAAAAAAAGAAAAACCAACAGCGCATTCGTCGTTATTTCCCACCTTTGGCAGTTCCCCACCTTAAGTCACAACCTGCAAAGCACACAGAACCTTATTTGGTTCCAGAAACTTTATCTTTATTTTTTATTTTCTCCAAGGTTGTTGTCTGCGTTAAGGGGAGGGTAATGAGCTGTCAATCATGTGACCAGTGTTTGAGCTTCGGCTAGCTTCCAGAGAGGACAGAGTTATTACTCCGGTGAAACCTGAGCCGGAATGACAGCTGAAGCAGACGGGATGAGAAAAAAGAAAGAAAAACAAACCTCCATATTTGCATCGCTGAGCTTTTTTGAACCTGTCATCTCCCGTTCACATTGTGTGCTTCATGGCAGCTGAGGAGAGCGGAGAGGGAAGCCCTGCAGGCTGTATGTTGCTAGTTAGCAGCCGCAGGCTTAGCTGTGGTGGTCTCACTTGCCCCCTCCCGCTTTGGATGCACCGTGTGTGTCTCTGACACCTTCCCACATTATTACAAACACAGCCTCCTGCATGCAAGACCAGGTGTTGCCACGGCCGTCATGCGGCCCCCTCCCCAATTAGCATGGCTTGGCTGCACACACACACACACACACACGCGCACATGTAAGCACATGCAAACCTACACACCCAAACACACACACGCATAATGTATCTAAAAGTGATGCAAGGATTTGGAAGGACAGCCGTGATTGTGTTCACCCTTCCACTAGACAGTTGTGTTCATGGTGGAGGGATGGCATCCCTCTGGCTAGGGCTAGCTGGCTGTTGGGCCCTCAGCCCATTCTTCCGACTGCTGGGAGAGAAAATATGCTATTATATATCTAATTTTCTAAACATTTGAGTGACTGTAAAAATCCTATTTACAAACAGCATGTGCCTGTATATGTATTTAAATGTCCTTAATGCTAAAGTGTTCAATATACCTGATGAAAATGATTGATCTGAACATTGCTGCTTGGTCACATAGCTCTCACAGTGAACCCCCATTTTACTTCCCCCTCAGACACATAAGGGGTGGGAGTGGCCCTATAGGTGGCGCTATTATGCCACTATTAAGCTCAGGAGTCTATACTCACCAAAGGGTAAGTTCGGTCTCATCAATATTAATGTATATTTCATCCTACTTGTAAGCTTCTGTCAGATCATTAATAGTGACAACCCACTATGCTATTTAGGAGGACATTACGTTAGATGGCCATGCACAGACTTCCAGATATGCTAGCAGGCTAGGTATTAGCTATCCTCTTATTAGCTGTTTTTGTATAGTTAGCTGCAGCAGCAGCTGCAAGACGGCTGTTTCAGCAGTGGGTGTTTCCTGTTAGGTGAAAAGACATCTGAATAGCATAGACAGCAGCATTGTGCGCTACACCTACATTGGTCTTTATAGTTATATTCTTTTTAATATTAGTAGTTTACTTTTGCCACTATCTATTTTGTGACGCGTCTTGGATGGAGAGACGTACGGGTGTCCTGTTGTTAGCCCAGCAATTGTTTAGAGGTTTAACTAAAGGCAATCCTGTGTATTGTGAGGCTAGCTCGATTTCAAACCAGCAGTCTGCGACTGTCCAGTCTAATCAAAGCAGCAGCACAGCCTATATAGCTCTGGGGGCTTCAATACACAAAGGCGATGAACCAGTACCGTGATAAACAACAGTATCTCCCAACAGTTTTCTACACAGACAAAGGCCGGCACCCTGTCACGTTCTCAAGGCATCAATTACAGCTAAGCCACAGCATTATAGTATGGGTCTGTTTCTGTTCACGTCAGTGTCTGCTCTGAATGGACAGATGATCAAAGAAAAGGGCAGTATACACAACCAGCCACCAGGGTGGAACTCATTTTCAAAAAGATATCATGGTACAATATTCCCAAATTGCATTCCCAAGGAATGTCCTGTAACAAAGACCTATCATATAATACTGCATGTAAAGGAAATATAAATTGTGGCTCATACACATAGTATGTAGATATGTAGACAAACACATTAAACAAACATGGTAACATGCTCATAGCCTTGTACACTACACACACACACACACACACACATGCACACAAACACACACACGTGCGAACACACGCACACACACACGTCTACTCACCTGACTTCCTGTTCATTGTTCACTGTAAGGTGCGTGGAAGCAATGTTTGTTCTATCCTTAAAGGGCCTACATATTTTATTTTGAACATTAATATAGCAGCAAACAGCTATTTTATATATAGTGGTTTTATATAGTTATATAGTGGAGTAATTGTGTCCTGAGCAGATAATGACATCACCTTCCCTCTGTGTGTACTGTATTGTAGTCCCAGCTCCTAAGTTCTTTGTTTTCAAAGTAGGTTCTTCCACGTACATCTTAGTGCATGAGTGTTTGTGTGTGTGTGTATGTGTGTGTGTGGCCCATGAAGCACATATTTTGGTCTGAGATGATGGTGCTATAGTATGACATCTAGTGGCAGACAATATCATAATAGTTCCTTTAACATAGCTTTTTGTGGGGTAGAGTTGTTGACCACACACACACACACACACGCACACACACACACACACACACACACACACACAATTACAAACAATTACACACACATTGGAGGATTCTAATTTAAACAATATGACAAAGAGCACAAGCGCTAAAATACTATGCCGCTATCTACAGTCACTGGCCTACATGGGTGGAAACATAACTTATTAAAGAACATATTTTAATGCATGACTGCATGAACAGCATTTGCAGACAGGGGAGGTCAAACACATGCACCCTGACTAAAATATAAACAGCCTCATAGCATACATTTATGCAAATTATATCAAGTTATAGCCTACATTTAGTTACAGCCAGCATAAATATTAGTCAGTTCATCCACTGTGAGGAAGATTCCAGGCGTATATGAACTGAACGTTCCCAGATATGTTCAAAAATAGTGCTAGTAATTACAGTAATAGCAAGATTTTACCATAGAAAAAAGATTGCCTCCAGCCAGTTTGTTCTGTGTGTAAACTATGACTTCCTCTGTACTTTTACACAAGCTGGATCCTATTCCAGGAAATTATTTTAGGCATTTGCGTTTGAATATTTGTTTCAATGGATCCAGGCATTACAGGTGCACTGTCAAACAATGAGTTTGCACATTGAGTGCATGCTTCGATGTGGCAGCCAGTCTTGTCCATCTGTTATCATTAGCTATCTGATAGCTAAACAAGTTTGCTTAGCATTCCCACATTTGCCCTGTTATTGGCCCTTTCAACTAGGTTTTTGCAAATCTCTCTCTCATAGGTTGTTTTTTTGGTTTGTTATGCCACAAAATATTTGCCCTCAGTGACCAATGTGACACCTATAGGCCTGAGTGTTTTTATAGCTAT
Source organism: Typhlichthys subterraneus (assembly GCA_027564835.1). Classification (NCBI taxonomy): domain Eukaryota; kingdom Metazoa; phylum Chordata; class Actinopteri; order Percopsiformes; family Amblyopsidae; genus Typhlichthys; species Typhlichthys subterraneus. The sequence goes on from JAODUH010000007.1 coordinate 105,616, forward strand.
AAAATGCTGGAACAAGAGTTTGAGTCCCTTTGCAAATGGTTTGGGATTCACAATCCCCAAGTTGCATTAAGAACTTACGTGGAGTCCAGACAGTACTGGAGAACAGGTCTTATAGGAACTGATTGAGATCTTCATATGCGTGAATACAATACCCTCCGTATATCAATACAATATCTCCATTGCAGAATGTAAACATGGCTTTTCCCAAATATTGTTTATTATTGTACACAATATGTGCTGTATAACAAGTTGTGCCTTGCTTCACACAATGACAATGTCTTGTTGGATCACCACAAATTCAGCAAAGTCTTACCACAGCCAATAGGTCTTGGATTGCTATAAAGGCAGAGATGACACTGACACAGAATCGTAGGGATTTCAACATATGTGGGATCTTCTTGAGGATTATGCTTTTCCTTTGGCAATAAATGTGTCACAACATCATTGGTCCATTATTAGGCCTATGTTCTGTTTCCATTTCCAGTGTCTATACAGCATATTATCTTACCTTATATTTGGCCTTTGTGTGGAATTTCTGTTTAATGAACAGAAATGTTTCTGTCTTGGTGGTAATGGGCATTTCATTTATAGCTATATACAAATAATTTCTGATATTTAATGCAATCAGCCATAAGGTGGATGATAACAGAACTGCAAATGGAAAGGATTTCAGGAAAAAGCAATAGGTTTAAGTAGGCATACTGTAATGCCTTAATCAGTGATTGACAGCAGCAAACAGATATTCAGATTTGAGATTGCCACTTTTATGTTGGGTGGAAACCGATCATATTTTCTAGTTGAAAACAGTGCTGATAATACATGAAATATTATCATGGAAATCCAAAGAAAAGGTACCTGCAAAGTGAAATATTGTGTGAATAAAGTTGTTTATGACTCAATAAATATCCATTTAATGTTTCCTCATTTACCTGGAGTTATTATGTATATGCATCTTGAACCCACCCTAGAACTTGAGGGAGGAAGGGTTGATGTTATCATTCCCTCTGAAGTCTCTGCTGTTCCTTTGAACAGACTTTATCATCATATCTCTGTATTCACCCGCAAATAGCACAACACACAGGCAACTGCTCTGAAATGAATTAGCAATGGCTCGGTGCCTAAGTCACTAGGGAAACATTCTTAATTTGTGTAAAATAAATGATGATTCTCAATGTAGGACCTGACCTTATCTGATCCGTGACTGTCCACGAAGATCTTAAAACAGAGAAATGTGGAACGTGATGAGGCATGACACTGAGACTGATTACAGTGAAAATGTCAACTTCTGCCCTTCAGTGCATCAGCCAAGCATACAAGTACATCCCAAGAGACAGGAAGAATAAATGAAACAGAGCTGAGAACCGGATAGTTCCTTGATGGTGACTAAACATGTATTAGTGTTATATTTTCAGTGGAAAATGATTTACAAAATATTGTCAATAAATGTCACACTGAAAATGTATATTGTGTGCATTAACTCTTTAACATGCATTCCGTACCACATATCTCATACATCAGTATGTATTAATATGTTAAAAGTCCTATCCAACAGCCATCTTGTCAGAAGTGAGTGCCTTCTCTTCACCCTTGGAGACAAAAAAGTGTTTTACTTGTATGTAAACATTATGTTATATAAAATATTATTATTTTACAGGCTAATATTATCAAATGTGTTAAACTTCAAATTAGTATAGTTCTGTTGGCACTGTTAGTATTGGACATATCCAATTTCCCCTGAACATTGTCTGTCCACGCACAGGTGCTTTGAGTTCTTGTGCTTTATTAGAATTGGCCTCAAAACTGTCTGGCCTCAGGTGTTTGATTGGCATCTTCCTGACTCATGTCTGTTTTGTGGTACCTACCATACAATAGGTTCTTTTGAGTATGCCATTTATCTTGAGACAACAACTGCATACTCAAAAGAAGTATACAGTGTGGGAATTCACTGTACATGTTCTCAAACACATTGCAGTAGCTCTTCCAGGTCACTGCAATACTGTAGGTTTTGTCTGGTCCCTCAAGGCCCTCGTGCCATGGATGTAAACACCAATGTTTGACATAACTTTGAGCCCAAGCTTTTAGAAGCCTGTAGTAAAATATGTTTTTCTCGGCCACGAATGTGGACTGTCGCTGTTGTTGTTTGGCTGCAGAGGAATCAGAGAGAGGACTAGGGCCTTTACTGTACACCCAGAGGAAAATAGATTCTATATTCCAATGAAATGCCTCCCGGCGCTGTTCCACTAACCCTTGATTTGAATAGACTAGAGCTGATGGGTAGGACTGAAAGATGAAAGTGGCCAATGGAGAGAAGTGACTGCCACTTCTGGAACCCACATTACGTCTGTCTATCAACTGAGGTCTCCTAACTGTGTCTCTTTAGATCATTTCCAGACGCTTGCAAAACAAACGTTTGGGGCATTTTTCATGCCTGTGTACCTCGGAGAAGTAGACAGTGAGCAATTATGCTAATTGCGTAAGGTACTGTAAGCGTGAGTGTTGGTGTATTTTATTTTGTACTCTGTGTGTGTGTGCACGCGCGAGCGTGCGTGTGTGTGTGTCCATGCCCTAACGCATGCTTGTGTGCAGCCATGCACATTTGTCTGTTTGTGTATGTGTAAGCAATGTGTCCAGGAGTCCAAGAGACTGATTGGCTGTTCGTTGAGAGGAGCAGTCAATACTGCCCAGTAACTGACTGATGATATTCCCGTAGAACAGCAAGCTCAGCTACCAGAGGACATTGTATTTTTCTGTGCACACCCTGCACACATTTGACAGTGAAATAGCTGTAAGGTGAAACGGTATAGTGAGATGCTTTCAAATGCTTTCTTGTTCTATCATCCTTGATCCCGGTGGATTAATCAGGAATGTTTGTAGTGAAGCCACAAATAGGTGGAGACAAATCAGTCTGCCCTCCCTTGGACCTGTATCTGACAGCAGCCCTCCACAGTGGACAGACATCAAACGCATGCCCTCTGCAAGTAAGGCTATGAAATATAAATGAACAATCACATGAATCATGCCATACCTGACAAAACAACACACTGTTGTTATAATACATGCGTAATAAATAATAAACCATATATGATGTAGTTTATTTCCAGATCCCTGTTCTCAATTGATTTTTTAACATTGTTGTGTTTCAGTCAAATAGTGTGCTGTTACTTTTAGCCATCGCTCCCATGCAGGCATCTTACATATGACCTAGCAACATGAAACAATAGCTCACTCTTCGTTGCCACTGGCGATGGCATTGTTGCTAAAAGCGAGGTCGTTTTTCAACCAGGAGACATGCGGGGGCCATTGTTATTTTTACAAATAGGTTTCTAATGATAAAAGCTCTCCAAAATATTCCAGGTGGTCACAGCTGTGCAAACATCTGTGGTAGCACAAGTAGCTAACAGAGAAATATGGAAGAATTAATTCATACATAATTTAAATATGGATAGCTGTGTTTGAGTGAAAACAATAATACATTTAATGGAATTATTGTGTATTTGTTGAGATGCTCAAAGTGTAGTGTTCACATAATTCATAGAATGCTGACTGATAGCATTAATAAAGAAAGTTGTGTTATTGTGTTGTATTCTGTGGTTTACTGTGGCTTATAGTTTATGCCGTCTGTACATCCAACCATGTCAGTTGGCTGCTTATGTGTGGTAGTATATTTGTATTGGCAGGGAGGTCATTAATTCACGTCAAGGACATTGCATAGACGTGTATTTGACAATTATAGCACCTGCTAGTTTGCAAACAGCTTAGCAAGCAGTGTGCCACTCGGGCTTTGATTCGCTGCTAAGTGCTTCATCAATCTCAATATTAGAAGGTTCTAAAATGACATGATAAGACAAAATGTCGACATCAGATTAATTCAGACAGCCCTTCAAAATCTTAAATTACATTGGAGGTAAGCAATTATTCAAGATTCGTTCAGTGATAAGTAACTGATTCGATATTACTGTATGCCATTAAAATAACTAGTCAGTGTCAAAGGGTTTAATTACTTTTTATCAGACAAAAGAGATATGATGTTATGCTATGATTTTAAACCTATAGGCGTAAAGTACATTGGCTACTTTATCTGATTTTGAGTTTTGTACTCAGTGAAAATTGTCCTGCTCCCAAAGTACAGTATGTAAGAATTTAGTAATCCAAGCTTTACAGAAAGATGGTTTTGGTTTGAAACTCAACGGGCACCTTCACAGAGCTCAGGCACATTGTCTACCCCTCCTTAGAGTCACGTGCACAGTTTGTAAGACAAATATAAGTTGACATTTTAGGGTCCTCTAACACAATACATTATATTTGATCAATGTCAGAAATCATCTTCTTTCTAACAGTGTTTGTTAGTCTCAAAGAACAGCGAGGGATCTGTTTAGTGCCCTTCTGTCCTTTCTGTCTACTTGCATTCATAGGGACATGCTGCCCATGTGGTATAACACCTCCAGAGTAGTAGTGACTGGTAGTGCTGTCCTGCGGGCCAGGACAGACTGTTCTCTTCCAGGTGACTGGCTGGGTGATGACTTACACCAGAGCAGACAGACCCTGGATCACGAGGTAACTGTCACAGCCTCTTCACCTGCATGCGCTGAAAATAAAGCACGTCTAGACACACTTCTTGCCAGCATTCCCTGCTCTGGCCTGCGTTTCTCTGGGGGGAACCTCTGGAGCGCTGTAGATTATGAGTAATGGGATTCATCAATCAATCAATTTATATGTTGACACACAGGACTAGTGTCTATACACAATATAATTTTCATATTATTACATTATATCCTATAGTAATATTGTATCTCAGCGACACCTACGGTAAATAAGTTACATGGAAACCATGCAGACTATGAGTGATGTATTTATGTAATGTTAGTATGTCAACATCACGTCAATCAATATAGGCTGTCATCTGTGCTTTTTGACGTGTACTGTGTGCACAGGAGAGTCATTTTTATATAGCTTGCGAATGTTGCACCTATAGAGGCCAGGTGGAACATACATGAGATTATTTCTTTAAATCCCAAACTGACTATTCTGCACTATTGAATGAAATGTTTTTGACACCGCCATCAACGGTTATGCATCACAACATGGAATCAGTGTTCTGTCCTCCCCTTGAGACTCAATATACTTGTACAGGCCCTGACCAGACCAGCAGACAGAGATCACATGAACATCAGATATCCCTGCGGAGCAGTAGCTTTGGCTGCTGTTTAAAGCTGGATCAATGAGGGAAACACGACCCGCGTCTATCTCAGCGGAGTTCAGATCGACAAGAGGCTTCTGGGAAAAACGCATACGCTCCACCAAAGAGATAATCATTAAGAAAGAAGATAAATAGGCCGTTGTGTAACTGATTTTTCAACGCTTGTGGTGCCTTGGGAGAGCCGTTCAGCATATAATTTAATGAGTTCCTAACTTCCTGAGTGAATTGTTGAGTCAAGCGGTGATGCGCAAGAGAAGCTCGCCGAAGCTTGCTGACGTTGGAAATTCAGCTGACGTACCCTCAATGTCCGACGCCATTAGTGATTCTTGTACTGAATAAACGGCGCTTCAGGGTAACCATTTCCTTTCCTTAATGTCTACACTGCACCACAGCAATTCAAATGCTTATGCTAATTCCTCTGCCTACTGTTGCATGCTTCCTAAATAAGGCAATTTGGTTACTGAGTGAGAAACACAGTAAATCGCTGATATGTTTCAAAGCAAAAACAATTTATTATCAAGAACAAGAATATGAAACGAGAGAGGGGAAAAAAAGTTCACTTTCACACATTTTTGTTCACCGCGATCTGCTGACTTAAACATTTATTTCGGCACAGAAATAATATGTTGTCAAGCTGTGTTTTTTCTTTATTCACCCAATATTATACCTGTTGTTATGCTTTTGACACTGTCTTATGTTAACATTGATGTCGTCTGCTGAAACCAGTTTTACAACAGCATCAGGCTTGCTGTTCAAATGTGAAGTTTGTAAAGTGCTTCCGTCACATTTATAGTGTCCTCTGCATCGCCAACGTAGTGGCACCTTTGGGGTTCAACATCGGATCCTGGGTCCCTCATTGCCAGGCAAAGGTGCGCTTGACCAGCCTGTAGAAAGTACGGTTGTGCTCCCGCAGGTATGAACGCAATTGCTGCAGCACGGTGCTGTTAACCACCGGGTGGGGGCGGCCCTTGGATTCATGCAGGCAGCGCTCTCGCCCGTCGCTCCGGATACAGTAAAACCCCTTGGTCTGGTTGAAGTAGAAGTTGGAGGAAACTATCCTGGGGGGCAGGTTGAGGAAGCGCTCCACCTTCTGGAGCTCTGGCAGCGGGTTTCGGATCAGCGTGTCCCCATCCACGATGTGGATCTGCTCTAAGGGAAAGTGGCGCAGCCAGTTGCGCATATGGACATCGTAGAGGCTCCTCTGAATGGCCTTGTAGCGCGTGTTGAGCGCTCCGTTGTGGATCAGAAGGTTCTCGATGGCCTGCACCGGCTTGTGGTTCTCCAGCCGGTTGAAGTACACCTGGGTGTAGTCCGAGATGACGCGCTCGGCCGGGTCGCGCAGGATCAGCAGCAGCTTGATGGAGGAGTTCATGGCACAGATGCGCTCCGGCGCCAGGGCTGAGGTGAAGTAGCCGGGGGTTTTCTCCACCGTGATCTGGTGGGGGTAGGAGTAGGGCATCAGGTCACGGTACCAGTGGAAGCCCTTTGCGTAGTTCTCATCCCAGTCAAAGAAGTGTACCTCGGTGGCCGCAGCAGCCACCTCTGGGTGGATGTCCAGCATCTCCAGCAAGGCTCTCGTGCCCCCTTTGCGTACGCCGATGATGATGCTGTGTGGGGCTCGCTTGCTAGTCCCCGGAGGAGGGGACGGTGGGATATCTCCGGAGGCATTAGCGCCCACTCCTGGACCGATGTCGTATGGGTCCAGTGGAATGCTAACTCCTGAAGCATATGTCTGGAAAACCAAGACAAGGAGGGATGCCAGGAAACAAGTCATGGTAAACGTCTGAGAGATGGAGTACGGGAGCGAGTTGGAGAAGGATGTGTTGTGGTTTAACCGTGGACCAGGTCTGTCTTTCTGTGATCACGATGGGCAGGAGCTGAGCCGGGATGTGCAGTCTGCTTCTGCCATTTTATTTCAGCAGGAGGAGGTTGAGAAACCATAGCAAGGCCAGAGTTCATCTGCAGAGAAGACAAAAGATAAAACAACATGACTTTCTGAATGTCTCAACTGAATTATATTCTGTTTTACAGATTAAAACTATCCAGAATGTAATATGTCTGCCAGTTACATCATGGGACTATTAATTCATATTTTCTTTTTCTCTCTGTTTTCTCCTCTCATGCAATAAACACACTTCACATTCAATTGCTGCTGTAATCTGTCTGAAAAACATCTAGTTAGACTGCCGGTTAGAAAATGTGTCTTGAATATGCAAGAGCGGCTGAAGGCCGGAACACTTTGTCTTCCTCTACCAGGTCATAATCCTCATTAGAATCAATACGCTTATCCGCCTGGAGCCATGGAAATCAAGGTGTAAGGAGAGGCACAACGCCAAATTTACTGCAGCAAATCAAGCAAGTTCCCACTTCTAGGTGACTTTGATTTCCCATACACACCAAGGAAGATCAATATCAGAGCTCTGCTATTCAGCAAACACAACAAGTAGGATAGAGGGTATTAAGGGAGATTTATAGAATGGCTCTTCAAAAACGTGGGAGATATTAAAATTTCCCAGCACCCTGACCTTAAAAGGTTAGTTTCATACTAATTCTGGGTTCGTATTTGTCTTTGTCTCATAGGACCTTCAGTTAATAGCTGTGGCCATGAAGCAAAATAAACAATATGAATTGGCATGGCATGAATTGAAATAATAATAATAATATAACGTATATACTTATAGACTTATAGTCTTCCACGTGGAAAACAAACCAAGAAAGGCACTGCTTTTAACAGGGAAGTCAAAACAACTGGTTTTGGGTATGCAAACATCCAGATTCAACAGAAAAGGTCATGGTAAGGTAATCTAAATAAACACAGATGCACCTTGCCTGGGAACAGAGTGTGACATACACACATGCACACTAACAGTAGATATGACCTTATTTACAAGAACACACATTCACACACACACACACACTTAGCACGGTAGTATGTATTATAAAAACATGACCATTTCCATGTCTGTAATGATCTTTCTTTTGTTATTTCTTTTCTTTTCTAATTTTACCTTTGCTGTGTAACAGTGGTTCCCTTTTGGTTCAATTTTTGTTCTTTGAGACGGACTGTTGCTTTTGGAAAGGTTTTCATTATATTTAAGTGAGAAAGTACAAATAATTAAAAATGAATGCATTATTCGAGTGATATGAATGTTGTAATACAGGACAAAAGCTTTGTTTAGCTAAACTTTGCACAGCAATCCCTTCCGCTGTGCTCACCAGGCGCACCTATAGCTTCATCCCTGGCCTTCTTCCCACCCCAGCAGTGTCTTTGAAGCACACAAAGGCTATGACACCGCCTGGGCCGGGGAGCTGAAGGCAGGAGAGAGGGGCCGGCCCTGCCGTGCCTGGGGTGGCCCGGGGAGGCACTTATGTGCTGTGACAGGCGTGCCTGCCTGTCAGCGTTTCCCTGGCAGAGAGCTGCCAAGTCCAATGCTAACAGCCAGGCAGCCAGACGGGCTTTCTGTCTCGTCCAATTCCCCGCTCTCCCCTCACCGCACACCGCCACCTGGAAGGAACCATTGTTTCACATCCCACCGGGCCTTATTGCTTTATTCTGCACTTGATGCATATCTTTCCAATTTCTCATGCAGCACACAGGAGTCACAGTATCTGGCGGAGCACTTAACCAAGACTTTTGGGCTAAATACCAACAGGGCCGACACAAGGTTATTCAGCTGTGGCTATCACAAGCACAACCAAGGTACTGAGGAGGAGACAATGAAACAGCCGGCTCCTTACGGGGGTTTAAAAGCTGACGTAGCGAAACAGCATTTTCAGTTTGGAGAGTCCCTGACATAATCTTTTGGGAAAATGACTACATTTGCAAAACGCATGCAGACAAACACACACAGCCAGACACACAGTCTCACACACACACACAAACACACACACACATACACACAAATTCTTGTCATTCAACAAAGGCTGGCTGCTATCTAACCTGTCTAATGTAGTCCGCATTATCACACTATATATCATACTTTATCCTAGTGAAAGCAGTTCTAGAGTCCGGGTCACTAATTAACCCAACCAACCGCCTCTATATATCTAAAGTGGATAAGAACAGACCCTCATTTATATTCAGCAGGGCCCCTTAACTGTAGCAGGCAGCAGGTAGGGCTACTGTACAGGCCAGCTTTGCTTCCTTAATGGGGCATTATTAGTGAGACATTAATACAAAACAATTATGAGCAGAATGCAGTTTGATAAAGGTAAAAGGGTGGGAATGTGTACTGCATTCATTGTGAGCGGTTTAGGCCGGTTGAACCAAGCATTTGTGCCTCAACCATTCCCTGAATGTAGTGTCTGATGTGGTTTCAGGGCCATCATCATGAAAAGGTATGTCCTGGAACACAGAGTGCTCACACGTGCACAAGCACACATTCCCACACACACATGCACACACACACACACACACTACACACTAATTCCTGCTTTCTCTCCTAGCATCTTTCCTTATTTCCTTCCCTCAGCTTTTCTTTGTAACAGGCCCTCTGAAAACAGTGGGATATTTATATAACCCCCCCCCCCCACACACACACACACACACACACACTTACTCTATAAAGAAGCACTCCCACACACAGGACAGTATTAAAGTATTGGGTATATTTCAGTGCACAGTGGGATCCTGGACCAATATATTAGTATCTATCTAGGCTATATGGGAAGTGAAGGCTTCATCTATTCACAGACATTCCCTGAGCTTTGTTATACAGTACATCACTGATGTGACTCACTCTAACAAACAATACACTTTTTATCAGAATACAAAGCTTTCTGCTTTAGCCAGTCTAGTTTTGTGAAGCCCACGGGGAAGTAAGCACGCTTCAGATGTTAAACGCATTGATTACAGCAATAAGCGCAATAAATAATTTATGACAGGGAGTTTGAGCATGTTTTGCATCTTATATGCAAAGTGAGAACGCATCCAAAGCGTTGTGTGAAGAGAGGAATTTCAATCCTCCAACAACAGCAGCGCAGCCTTGAAGATCTGCAGACATGAGACATCTACAATGTAACTCCTCAATCAACCAGTGTCTACCATGCAGGAAACCTGGTCTGCTGGTTGTATGGTAGACATACAGCTAGTAGTAAATGTAGGCTGCAATGGGTGGCTGTAGTCCAAAGTACATTATTTTACAATTATGGGTGGGTGGCAGGGTCAGGTGACAATGTTAATATAATAGATAACAATTTTCAAATCCATATCTTTAGTAAAATAATATGCTGTGAATTAGGCTGGATGAAGGCATTCAGGCTTAAAACCTCACTATCTAAGGCAATCTTGAGTCTTGACCCATACTGGAATGTGAAATGGTAGTGTTAACCAATGACAAGAGGCAATTTATTCTCTACAATGGGGCCCCCTTGTGGATGCATACTAGTTATTAGCTTAGTGTGAAAATAAGTTCAAATATCAGTTGCCAAGTATTATTGTGCACTCAGTTTCTGCTGTTCTCGTATAATACGACAGATACAGATACATAGCATGTAATCCTACTTAAAAATGTCAGTTTTCATACTTTTATACTAGTGAAAGGCTCCTGTCCTAGTCTAGTGACCAGCTTGTACAAACAATACAGTACATGTGTTTCATTCACAAACCAGTTAACCTTATAATTATGGTAGAATACAGGCAGACTCACATAATGAATATTGTACTTAACACTTTATGCAACATGAAAGGTGGTGATGATTGCTTTATTTATAGAAAAATAGAGTGAGGCGATGCCTATCCTACACCCCATATGACAAGCATTCATTACAGGCTTGAATAGAAGGTAATCTGCTATTAACGGGTACATCCAGACACATGTGCCCTCCCACTACAGATGCTAATTGTAGTGTTTTAGCTGCAATGTAAACTCTGTAAACCAGTGCACAGTAGAGCGCTTGATAGCCCTTTCCCTTGCACATAGCTTAATGTGGAAAAACAGCCTCTTCAATTACATATATCTCTGCCCACAACCATCTGTAGCAGCAAGCTGTGTGTCTGTATGGTATGTGTGTGTCTGCGTATCTGTGCAAGCAGAATATGAGGCATGCAAATGCAACAAATTGATGATGCAAAGTGCTACAAACTCTGTCATTTTGGCATGGCAATATCCCCTCGAACTACCAAAACACATCATTGTTCATCGAGAAATAATGGCTGCACATTGAACTGACATAGGATAGGATAGCTTTAGTCTTCTTGGTTACCTCCTGCTTGCACTGCCCCAGTCATTCCCCAGTTATGCTTTGACATTTGTCAATGTTCTGTGATTTATTTTTGAGCATCAGCTGACACCGTCCAGATTCCCTGGAGATATTTTGGCAGATAAAATAGGCTGGCTGCCTCATCACCCTTGGATGCATGGAGGCAACCGATCACAGAGCTTGCTGACTCATGCCGGGAAGTGTTCTGTGTCCAGTCAGAAACAGCATGGACGATGACAAAGGATTCAATCAGAGCATCGCCTGATGAGTCTCATTCAGTCTGTCACCTCTGATAAAGCACCATTGCTTTCCATAGCTCAATTGTCCTCCCGGTGTAGCCTCAAGACCGATAACGCTAAAATAAAGCTAATTTTATTCCCCTTTTATTAATGGCACACTAATTCTCACATATCTTCCCCAACTTTAATTTATGAGGTTGAGCTTCCCCATCCCATCTACGCAATTAGTCCACCATTCATCAAAACATTAGCAATAAAAAGTGAGCTTAATCACAACAAATACACCCGCTCTGTTTTCCCTGGGCCAAAGTTGTCTCAGTCTCATGGGCATCCTTCCAACTGTAATACATACAGTACATTCATTATGAATGAATCACTCTACAAAAAAAAGATGGGCATCGTGTAATGAATTGTGAGTCTTAATCTTTGATGAGGCCAACCGGATGAATAGTTAAACAAGAAAACTATGGCAAGGAATGACTGTTGACAGACAGTCATTAAAAAACCAAAAAAAAAAAAAAACATTTTGGAACACTTTTATGATAGTGTTTTTATTGAATGTACTAAAGGCATTAAAGGTGCACTGTGTTATAGACCCAGCACACAACATTTGAAAATGTGTCTTAGTGTCTGTCTGTAGAGGGAGGGGTGTAAAACATTATGAGCTAATGACAGGTTAGGGGCAGGGGTAGAGGTTGGTGCCAGCCTCTACCCCTGCCCCATAAGGAAAAGGCCTCTTATCGAACCTAAACAACCATTTTGTAATGCTTGTTTCACCCACAAGGGCAATTCCGCACACCATCCACACCTATGGACTGCTTTATATGTGGCTATTAGCCACATATGTGCTGGACTTGCACCTCTCCCCTAGAGAGAAGCTAATAGTACACATTAAACTATGCGTATCAATGGGGGTATGCCACAATTCCCATGGACATATTTTATGTTCATATCGAGACTACAGCTGGTGTATGTCGGATATCCCTTGGAGCTTCTTCGCTGGCACAGCATGCGATTGGAAGGCACACAGCACAGCGATGCCAGTGTTTTCACACCATGGCAAATGTGTGTTCAGCACACAGCAGAACTTTGAAAGGCTTTAAGTTTGGACCTTCTGCGATGTGATAGCGGGCGGCGAGCGCTCAAGTGATTCAACTCCAGGCTGCAGTTAGCAAGCTGACAACTGTTTCCCTGGAGGGGCGTTACATCGCGCTATAGCAATACAGTGATAACAGATAACAAAGATTGACAGACAGAAGATGGTTATCACTAGAGATCAGAATGCTGTGATCGATATGGAGTCAGACAGGAGCTGTCCTCATATACAGATTCATATGAGCACACCGCCAAGGCTCACTTCATTTGTGGGGCAAAGCCACCCACTCATACAATATGTGAGGCCTGCGAATCAGAAATGGTATGGATTCAGGATTGGTATCCGATTGTTACACAAGCATTCTGTAATTCCGTTTACCCACAACAGCCGACCTTGAGGTTGTGCAAGCATGATGTTCGCACAAGTCTCAGTCTCATATTGCCTTGTCAACAGAAGAAATTCAAGTTGGGATTTAACATACTGGCTATTGACTGTAACTTAATCAGGACTGTGTAGGATGAGGTGGCGTAGCCAGAAGATTGTTCAGCAGAGTAAGCCGGCTCTTCCATTGTTTCAATAAGCAATGTGTATTTTACCTTCAAAAAGTTAGTGTCTATAAACAAATTGGCACAAAGTGCTTAATAAAAAATGTGGTGTTTTCTGTTCAAAGAGATTAAAATTTTAATGTAAAAAAAAAACAACAAACACAATATTGCTGAAACATACAATATGTCACATAAGAGATTTATCAAATAAATGTGCATTGCTTTATGTAAAATTATATTTCTGAATGCAATCTGATAAAGCTGCCCACGGAGAAGCTTGTTTGAGTATAGTTTCACATTACTCCAATTAGGAAACAATTAGACTCCAATAACGGGTTTGTATTGCCCAACAACTCAAAAACAGCACACCCACATACAAAATCTAGCTACAGTACAATAGATCACGCTTTAACCTGATGAAGATACCAGTGAAAATCAAAGCATTTCTGTTAATGAAGGTTATTGGATACAGTGTGAAGACCTACTTGCTTTCTATATTAATTATCTGTGTCCCCATAGCTTTCACTACCTCACAACTGACCTCTGGCGGTTCTACTAGCATACTGTATGTTTACCTTTCAGGAGCATTCTTGTCATTTGCAACTTGGAGGGCAAACTAGATGGTCAGGGAAGTGTTTATCTATAATAACAATCTCCAGCTCCATTTCCATCTCCTACCTTGTGCCCTTCGGGCTAGGAGTGCTTCTAGCGTCTGATTGGACAGAGATGGTAAAAGAGATGTATCAGAGATCCACCTGGCTGCCGTGGCAACAGACTGGGCTCTGTCACTACATTGTTCACACGCTTGCCTCGGTTCCACTGTACCAGTGGCTGCATAGCACTGGGCTGCCAGACTGCCATCAGTGCATTCTGGTGCCAGCTGGCCACAAACATCTGCTTTTATTGTTTGCCAGAGTGTTTGTGTGTTGGATGGTGACTAGGCCGTTAATGTGGAGATATGTGATTTTGCGAATATTTTAAAACTAATAGTTTGAAATTGTAATTTGCCTGCAAACAACAATTCTTAAAGGGCCACTCCTCAATAAGAATTGAAATAAAAGGAAAATTACATTTTAGCTGGGCAGTTGGTGTTTAGCTGGCCGTGAGGCCACAAGCACACATTTATTGGTCAGAGAAAAGCTGGTTTCTTACATGGATCGTGTGCATGTGAGCAAAAGGGCATAAGTGTACTGCAGAAGACTAAATGCCAGCGGTAAAAGGTATGCAGCTTTGGTCGAAAGTAGTTTTTGTCCATTCTACCTAGGAATGATTGGTGATTGGTGGCCAAAACACTCATTCTGCTCAGTATGCATTTGTACAAATAGAAATAGCCTTCTCTAAACAATGAGAAAAGAAGCCACGATAAACAGTTAAATCAGGTCTAAGCATTGAGAACTTTGCAACAATGTTCTACTGTACGGCATGAGAAGACGTCTCGCTCAATTCCATGGTTGCCCCTTCATGAATAAGTCATCCGTCTCATGCGTTTGCCCTTCGGCGTAGAGCTCCTTCTGTCACCTCCACGGCCCCGTAATGCCAGCTGAAGTGTTTATGGGAGATAAGAGGCTGCAGGGGTCGCACGCCCAATAACTGCTTTTATCACCACCCATTCTCAAGGAAGGACCATTTTACGAGAACTTACTGGAATTAATTTTTAATTAGCAAAGATTGTAGACCCAATAGCAGAAGCCTAATAGGGGGATAAAAAGATTCACCGCTATGTAGCTTAAGATTTACAGTATGTGGCCTAGAAGCAATATCAGTTAAATCCTGTTTAAAAGTGTTTGCATAGTTTGTTTTGTTATGTGTGAACATGGTGTTTATTTAGACAGGTCCTTTCTTAATTAGTTCAAGCCATTGATTTTGTGGGGGACTATCTTTATCCGGTAATGTACTCCAGTCATGCCGGAGCCACCGATGATGCCAGCTTATTCCAGTTCTTAATATTCTTTTATTTCCCCATGGAAGCAAAAATGGGCTGCATTTTGTCAATAATAAACTTGATCTCATTGGCTGACATCTCAGACAGTGTTTATCACAAAACCACAAATAGAACATTCAATACTCAAATAAAAGGCTTTAAATTGAAAAGGGAAAAATCCTGCCATCCTGAAAAATACAGAAATTATACATGAGCATGTTCCTCTAGACAAGATATGTCACCGGAGGCAATATGTGATAATATGTTTCTGATATACAGCAAACTCCAGCTCCATTTTGTTCCTACTTAATGAACTGTCTGCACTGAGAAATATGAATGGGAAATAGCTCAAGTTTTAATTAGCCTAGCAGGCAGAGATGCTTCACCGGACCAGACCAGATAATGACTAAAATCCTCTGTTCCCAGTTGTCTACATAATAACAGCCAGCCAGAGAAAGAAAGATATATAGTGAGAGACTCAGAGAGAGAAACTCAGAGAGAAAGACTCGGAGACTCAGAGACCCAAGAAGTAATTTTCCCAGACTGGGTAAGAGTGATCTTGTCTTTTTTGATTGCATAATTTTTAAGCTACATAATTATCTCAACTCCATAGCAACAATGAAGTCACTCATGTATGTATTTTATTTCCTCGCAGACCGCTCAGGCCTCTAAACTAGTTCTAACTATATGTATTCTGCACGGATGCACTTCACACACCAAACAGTTCTACTGCAGTGTGGTCTAACAAAGTGCAGGAGCCATTACGTAAATGAGTACGTCAGCAAGGATAACAACATAGAGCTCTTCAATACAATGCATTGAAGCTAATCAATACAAACATGAGCCATTAAGTGAGCAGTCTGATGCAATCCTGCCATCTACTATCATCAACCTCTGCTGCCCCGATTAACTATCTTTCACTTCATTTAGATAGAAGATTGTTTTGGGGATCAAATGATTTTATCTGTCTCAAGCAGCCACCTCGGCTCTATAGGTATTTAACAAAGATTAGCTCTAAATTGATGATTAACCTTTGTAATCCTGTGCGCCCATTGAAAATGGCTTGCATGTCGACCATGGACACACAAAGGACGATCGGCATTATCGCTGAGGGAAAAATGGAGGCTCTAGTAGCAAATGAGGCAGTGTTATCTGCCTGCTGCCCAGTTGGATAATGAAGACGCATCCTCACAGTAGAGAGTTCTCGAATAATGAATCCAAACAGACGATCTGTGTGGCACTGTGTATCTTTTAATAAAATGGCCATACACATTGTAACCCTGACAAGCAATTGCAGCCCTTATCTTGCAAAAAAGCAGAATTCACTTGTGTGAATGTAAGGCTAGAATTGTTTATATGGTTGTATTAGGGAGTAATCAGACATTAAATTAGTAATTTCTTCATATATAACTCCAACATGGGAGGGAAAGGTTTAATTTGCTGGGCAATGAGTTTCCCCATATGGTGTGTGGTTTACATTAAATCACAAGGCATTGCAGCAATATCTCTTACTCTAATAAACAGATACACACTACACGTAACTATCTGTTGCACACAACCCCTAGGCACTGGAGAATACAATTTAGAGTTCCCCTCCAGTGACCTCACCAACAATTTGAAGAATGTAATGTCTTGCAGAACATCATAATGTGTGAAGCAATGTCAAATACAAAATAGGTTTCTGCCAATTGAGACCAACTGGTTTACATTTTGGGTTCAAAAGTTACATTTGTGAAGATGACGGGTATTACAAAATCATTTTTTTAGACTATGCCACAAAACAAAAACAACACTGTTGTCTCAAAATGACCCAGCAATTCCAACATGTATACTTTATGAGTTACAGATAAGCTACTTCCTGCAGTAATATGAATGTGAATACACCCTATACCTTGAAATGACATAAATATTTCACATAAAAAATATTTTGTCAGAAAGTATCTATTATTATTATTATTGTTCACTACAACACTTTGCCATAGGTGATGGTTTTATGATATTAACTTATCAAATGTAAACGCTGGTCTGGTCGTTTTTTTGCACAAATATTTCAATGTACACTCGTCATCGTCAACAGTAAAGTCCTTTAGACCATCTGCTGTTTACACTTGTTTCATTTACACCCTCATTTATAAGAAGATTTAATACATAGTTGCCAAGATTACTTCAACTATGCCATCTTGGCAACTTAGTTTCATCAACAGACATGATCACATTTTAAGCATAAATAACACAAATTATCACTCCTAGTAATTATCGGTTGATCAACCATAAACAGCTTTTGATTACTATTTTGATAATATGATTACTGGCTGAAATTAAAATGTGTGCAAAAGCAAATACATTAAAAAAATATGAGCAAAAATGAATAGGATGCCGTAAGTCATTAATCAAATGAGTCTGAAATGTTAGTAATTAAATCAAATCACGATCGTGCTATCAGTTCCAGAAGGCACAATAAATCCTGATCCCCAGAAAATGATCCTGGACACGTTTTTTTGCAATCACCTTTTCCATTTCACGTGTCTTTGTGGACCATTGATATGGCAGATAAGGTCTAGGACACACTTAACTGTCTGCCTATGGTTAAGGGGAAACACATCATTTGGCTTGGTGCTTGAGCTGACTCATAGGCGGTACTAGACGGAACCCTGGGGGAGCCCAAGAATGCTGCTAAATACAACAGATATTTAATAGGGCCCCACATCAATCTTCCAACCAATACGGTCTAAGTAAATGAAGGAGGTGGAGGAGGACGTGACATGTCTGTTTTACTGGAAGGTGATGCAAGGGTGCTCAGAGACAGAAGCATGGTCATAAGGTCTTAACTAAGATAAGGTAAGGTAAGGTAAGGTATACTTTATTGTCCCGTAGGGAAATTTGTCTTGGGCAGAAATGCAATCAAAGTACAGGCAGGGTTCGGCCACAACGGAAAGCAAAACTAGTAAAGGTAAAAAACTGATATGTCAAGACTCGGGCAATTAGGGCAAGCAAACAAGAGCAGTATCAAGGACACTGAGACACTAAGCACTAAGCACTGAAACACGAATCTATCAAAATAATCTAACAAGCATGATCACATGTGTAAAATACAGGGAAGAACAAGTGAAAACATGAATAAAATCCACTGCACAAGCAATGAGCGAGAATGAAAAGCAGGACCAAAACAGCAGAGCATTGACCACAAAGAAAACACGGACTGGAAGACAAGACTACAATGATGACCTGCAAGGATCTTGAGATCTTACAAGAGATCTATGAGATAGATAAGAGAGAAGGTCTTCACCCTCAAGCACTAGACTCAGTGAAGACACTGCAAGGTATTGTATACTAGTGTAATATGCACGCTACAGTATATTCTACCACTGCCCATGTGGAACAACTAACAAAACAATTTTTAAAATCACACAATTTAATATATATATAAATTCCCCTACAAAGTCCCTATAGTACAATGACACAATATTTGCAATCATCCTTATAAGGTGCGGATTCAATCTCTAATGGCTTTCTTTTTCCGTTCAAAACTATCATCAAATGCCAAAGGTATTGTTCAGCATCACGGACAACACCCAAAGGGAAGAACATCTCATAAGCGGCTAGTACACAAAACTCATTAGTCCTCATAACAACATCATTGTGGTTTCTGTATCAAGCAAGCTCCTTCTTCTTTGAAATGTGTCTACTGAACCACTTCACAATCGCATACCCCAACGTGTCTTGCAGTCAGTCTAATGGGAGATTATGGTGTGTCACATCATGTGCTAGAGGTTTACTAGTCATATTACTGATTTGTTTCCATATGATTGACGAGAAGGCAGTTATAATGAGGGCCTAACAACAGCCTTGACTCATATAAAAATGTATAATTAAATTAGCAAATGCAACATTTAAACTATGTGTTTCCTTATCACCTTATTAAAGTATCCAATTAATAATTTTACCTCAACTCATTATCTTAAAATCGCCCAT
The DNA here is from genome assembly GCA_027564835.1 of Typhlichthys subterraneus. NCBI lineage: Eukaryota > Metazoa > Chordata > Actinopteri > Percopsiformes > Amblyopsidae > Typhlichthys > Typhlichthys subterraneus. The sequence continues at coordinate 124,787 of JAODUH010000007.1, forward strand.
TTATGAAGCGCAGTCTTGCAGATCCTCACTTCAGTCAAATTATTTCAATAAAATAACTACAATTATGTTCAAGCTTATGAAATATGCAGAACACATCAACAGAGATCAATGAACAATCTCTCTTTTCTCATTATTTATCAACCTCCCTTCCATATTCACACAGTGCAAACACCTTGATATACATATTGGTGTGGAATCGTAGGAACCCAAATCTCCTTAATGTAGGAAATATGACAGAACAGCCAATAATATGCCTGACACAAGCCTACTCATCTGAAGCAGGCCTAGAACAAAGGCAATGAATAGATAAATTGTAAGTCATCAAGTAGAACGATAAATCTACTTCATAAGGCTTGGCAGTGATGGCAGCGTCAGGCTCCCTTGAACCCTTGATGAAAAAGCCGCCCCGTGAAGTCTGTTGGGTGTACAATGCCAACGTCTTGCCTGTAACCTCCCTCACCCGCTCATACGGTATCCCATCATTCCAGCATGACGGGCGAAGCCAGTTGCCTGACAACAAGCCATTTAAATTAACTTCTCCTGTGGCCCCCAGCCCAACACTATGGCCCATTGGCTGTCCTCAAACTCAACGGGAACTTCAAACATAATGTCAACACCGCGCACTAGTTGCAAAATAAAGTGACAGTTGCAAGAATGCTTTTACCGCTGGCATCGGCTCCAGCCTGATAGCTGATAGCATGGAGATCGCAACGGCTTTCTGTGCTGCCGCGTGCACACTACCGCCTGGTGCACGCTCATGAATTATGGACCTCAGCACAAATATGCAAATGCTGGCATTAGCCTAGTTATGCCCCTGTACTGTAAGTTACAGTGACTTATCTATTATGTATGAGCCCCAGATCAGCGGGAAAACGGCCTGGCAGTCAGCTTCAAGGCCCCTCTCTCTTAGCTGCTCACTTTCGCATCATGAAGGGAGGTCGTTCCAAAATGCTAACATTATGTTGCTCCACATCTCTGACGACCGGCAGGGAGAATAAGTTAGCTGCCTCCTCACTTTGTTCCCAACTACAGTAACAACGATGGCCTCTGTGGCATGCAGGAGCCTGGGTATAAGCATGGAGTTAACGTACCCCCACATGCCTGCAATGTAAATTGAGTGATCAGAAACCAGTTCACCATGGGGTGGCAGGGTAGCCACCCCTGCACGTACACACGGGAACGCACACACGCACATACAGTACACACACAGAGGCACACGCACGTACACACAGAGCTCAGCTGCACCACAATGGGTCACTGGCTCAACTTGAGTGACTTAATAAACGCAGGGTTCATCACCATAATCAAGGTGCCAGCAAGAGTCAAGTAATGTAACATGTAAATCACAGACCATCAGGTCAGCTATATTGTCCCTGGGCCAACAGCCACATTGATGTGAGTCATATGGCTCATTTGCCTCAGTGATGAACAGAACAATCACCGGTGTGGATGAAAAGTAAAATAGCAAGCTGACAAACTTTTATTTAACACCCCCTCCAACCCACCCCATCTAATATAATGGCACCTGCTCTGCGATGCAGTCACCATGGTAACACGGTCGTGTCACACCCTCCCCGTGGTCCATAGAAACCAGGCTCTTGGCTTTAGCCCTTAACAAGTGAAGCAGCCAGACTTCCTTCTAACAGGAACATATTAATTAGCTCAGGAATTAAGGCATGCAGATTGGATCTGGCACATACTGTAACTCAGCTAAAAATGCTCAAAAAACAGCACAAACAGAAGGAACTGTGTCGAAATAAAAAAAGGCCCCTCATCCCTCAACATTTCATCTCTTAATTACAAACAAATCCTCGTCAAATATGTATTCCATTCTTTTGTTGTATTTTGTTGCGGCTGATAAGTGAAACTTGTGGAAAGAAAAACACTTTTTCTTCTCCATTTCCCTTTCCCATCCATTGTGGAGCCATTTGGGTATACATTACAGTGGCAAACACCACCCAAGGCCAGAAAAAAGCAGTTACTCTTTCTTTCTATTCTTCCCATCTTCTCCCTATTCTTCTATCAAGCCATCGTCCCAGTGTAACGTCTGCAGACCAAGCCAGTCATAAATCACAGAGACACCTTGACTCTTCTTTGGGGTTCTAAAAGCTTACCGCCTGCTAGAACATCATAGTCTTTACGACTAGAATCATAAACAGTTACTGGCAGGCAAAACCCACAAAGCCACCAGCCTCGTACCTTCTAATAAAGTAACCGCTGCTTGCTCGTGGGTGCAGCTCAGGACAGCAAGCGCTAACAAATGGCATGCATAGGTGTAGCGATTATGCTACGTATAAACACCTAGCTAGACCCTTGTGTCATAGTGAAGCTCTGCCCACCTTCAAGGCAAGCATACTGCAGGAAGCTTTATATGGCACGCTAGGAACCTGCTGAAGTCATCATATAGGTAACACACATTAACAGATTTAATTACATATTACATTATATATTATTACATATTATATATACAATCAAATTAAACATTACCAATAAAGGAATAGATGATGATGATTATTATTATTATTATTATTATTATCATCATTATTATATTAATAAATGATTATTATTACTATTATTTATTTTATTGATGCTTATCAAAAAATGTCAAGAGAACATTACAGCAGCAGCAATATTCTGGTTACAGATAATGCATTGATATGCAAATACAGTAGATATTGTTTAAAAAGCAACACACTAGATAATAAGGACTTTATTTTTCTCTATGTTCTGTATCTACAAAAGCTTTGGGTTGCCAGATATTACATCAGTAATGACTGAATAGCAGAGCATAATTTCAAAAATACAAATAAATGAAAAACCATATTTGTATGATGTCTGCTCCATGATATGCTGTAAAATGTGCGCAATCTTTTTTAGAACTTAGCCAGGAACTGATTTACACAGCTTGAACAACATACTGCAGCTTGAAGCATACAGTATATGGCATAGAATTAATGACGAATTACTTGGGCTATTGTGTGTTTACTTTGTTGAATGCTGCAATTTAACAGTAATTTAAATGGAACAGCAATGACCCACAGGTCTGTTCCATAGGTCTGTACCCAACTGATAAGATGTATCTTCATGCTAAACAAAGGAAGTTAACTTTTTCTATATAATGTCCAATAATAATAATAATAATAATAATAATAATAATATACAGTATATAGCTTACTGTATCTTCATTAAGATTGGATAATAGCCTCATAAGGAATATCAGCTATTGTTTATAAGAGTTTCTTGCTCTGTGCTATAAATTGTAAGGAAAGGACTCTGTACCCAAACAGCTATTATGCTAAACCTATTAAAGAAGCTACAGAAGATTTTTAATTTGTGATTTATAATTACATTTAGTTCATTGTAGATATTAAAACATTTCTTATAACAATACAAAATGCACGTTTTGGACAAGTCGTTTTATGCACCTTACCATAATGTTTCTGAATTATTTTTCTGAATGGAAGCTTGTAGTATTTAAATAAAATAAAAAATAACGTAGTCACCTCGTACGGGGTCGCTAATGGTGCGGGTCTTTGCTTTGGTCTTGTCTCAGCAGCGGATGATGAACGCACTTGCGCGCCCTGCCGCTCCAGATATCAGCAGCCTCGATCGCTTTCTCTCTCGCTGAGACACACCCGGAACATCAGCCACTCTCATCACTGATTCATTGGTAAGAAGACACTGGGGGAATCTGCGTCCTTACTTATTCAAAGCGGTAGGCTCGACTAGATCTCCTCCAGGAGCCCCACACTGACTGAACGTGTATCGGAACGCGGACCGATTGGTGCCTGAGCGCCGGGCTGCGTAGCAAACTCCACGGTTGGGCGGAGTCCTAGCTACGTCAGGTGATCAGGTAGGCTACATTAGGGGATGTGATCAGCACTAAAGCAAGGTGCTCTCCTAAGCAAACATCCCAGCCAGGGGAGCTGCTATTTGCATTGTAACACCACACATTTGAATTGAATAGAATAAACACTTGTGAAGAGGACTGAATATGTTACCATGCAGGCGTTATTCAAGGGCAACTTATAGGCTACTACAGCCTTCTACTTTTAGCACGTGTCAAATGCTACACCCGGAAAGAACTCTGGAAAATATATACAGGGATCAAAAGCACACTAATGTCTTTAAGTCTGTAACATAACTTAACTGCAATAGCTGCACATGTATTGAATGTTGCAACATGCACATTTACCATATATATCAACTAACAGCAAAAACATTTACATTTATGGCATTTGGAAGACACTTTTATCCAAAGCAACTTACATGTTTGTCAGATAGCTTGACAGGTCATACACCAGCATTTGTAAGCAAACAATAGTATATCACAGTTACAGCATCTTGTCATCTTGACTACCACCATGTCAATCATTAAATCGTCAATTTTGTTTTTTAAACAGTAGAGAAGAAAAAATAAATAAAAAGTTCCTTGAGTTAGGCTTGAGAGGTCGCTGGTCAAGCTATCAAGGTGGATTTTGAAGAGGTGTGTCTTGAGTCTCGTCGAAGATGGGTAATGTTTTGACAGTCTGTTACTGAAAGCTCTTTCCACCATTGTGGTGCCAGGACAGATTACATTTGAGACTTCTGTGAGCGAGTCTTGAGACCTCATAGCGATGGCAGTGCCAGCCGGCCAGCCGAGGTGAATATTTACCCATATTCCCCACCTCCCAACCCCCGACCAATCACAGCAGGAAGCTTGCTATATAATAAGTCAGTTTTAACTTGAGTCGGTTTCACTGCGTTTTGTGGGAGTGTCGATGGATAAATTATAGCTCAGTTGTCATCACTGATTTCTCCGGTCCTCAACCCAATTCTCTTGAAATTAGTCATTCATTATTTTGAGTTCAAAATGTGAAGCACTTAGTGAACATATTTTAGGTGGCAATGAGACCAAATATCTCATAAGTGAGAAGGAGGGCACTTGCAATCAAATCGTTTGTCCTACGTCTGCATAGGCCACCGGCCCATGCTGAGGGGCTAATGGCTTACCCTTCCACTGCCCACATCCGCCATTGAATAATACAAATTCTATGATAAACATAGTGTAAAACGGCTTGCCATACATTAATGGAAAGTCTCCTGCATCAGTGAAGGTTTTAATAGTGTCTCTATTATTACTAGTCAACTATACAGTAGCACAAGGCCGAAACCAATCACTGTGCAAAACGTAGCACAACATATCACAAGAAAGAATGTGCTGTAAGCTATATTGGTGCTTTCTTGAGGCCACCAAATATGAAATTGGCAGGCATCAATTGGAGTTCAGCTATTGTGGGTACACTATGCACATATGTTTGAGAGCACTGCTGCTGTTGCATAAGTACAAGTGTCCAGTGTGGTAGGGTGTACAATTTTATACAAAATGTTGATTATGTCATATCAGTAGATTCCTGAGGTTCTTTTCAATCCATTGTTGTACAGTAATCTCCATGCTTCAGTTAACAGTTCATAGAGTGAGATGAGCGTTTCTGATGTAAATTTAAAACATGCTTTTGTTTTAAGGCATGGAAGTCTTCATTTCTGATCAAGCCAACTATCCAAACACATCTACATCTCATTTAGGTTAATTTAGGTTCACCTGTTTGCGGTTAGCGGTGCTTAAGTGCCACATTGCCATGAACTACAATCTGTATTCCATTCACCAAACTATCACTCATAACATATATTCTACCCATACACCTCGAATGAGTGACAAAGACAGGGCAAGCTGAGGGCGTATCCATATTTCAACAGCAGTGTGCACTGAGAGACAGAGAGAGAGAGAGAGAGAGAGAGAGAGAGAGAGAGAGAGAGAGAAAGCGATATCATATACTGTACTTGATAGCTAAAAGATGTATGGTGTTTATAAGGCTGCTCATGTAGATTTCTCTCAGCTCCCATGGTACAGACAGACATTTGAGTGTGTCATTTGTTTCTGAGCCCTGTCTCAGGACAAGTGATAGTGAAAATAGCCCTTGAGTGCTGTCGGTACAGGTGACGGCACAATGGGTCTCATGCAAGAACATTTTCCTATTTTTTTCTTAAAGGTACACTCCTCGATCCCCACATTTCTGTATGTTTGTAAAGGCAACAGCCCACACGCATGGGGCAAATCAGGACATGTTTGTAATCTAATTATATGCAGATAAATTAGAGACTTTAAGTTTGGCACATAAACAAAAACACATCAAAATATATTTTCTGATGCTAAAGGTTTATTTGAATTTAGTTACGTTTATTTTCTCAATCCATACATCATCCGTCACAAATCCCTCAGAAGTTTCTTCAGTTTATATTGTTCTACCAAAATCTACTAAAAAACGTTTTGAAGCCCTGATGTCCTAACTGTAAAGTGTTCCAAGAATGGATCACACACTCCAAAGTCATCCTTATCATCGTTTATGTCTACATGGAGCATGAGCCTTCGCTTCTTTCAGCAAGTGGCAACAAAGTACCTTCTGTGCATTTAATGGACCCTTAAATAAGTAGTTATTATTGTCCAGGGGGAACAGGGGTCCCTCCCTACAACAAAAGGCCACCAATATGGTGTCAGCATATGGCCATCATTTCTGGTCTTAAATTAGTTATTTATGATTATTGGTGGCAAGATACTAATTATTTTCAGGCATTATGTGTGTACACTACACACCACATATGGCTGCCCAAAATGAGAGGTTCTAAAATAGACACCACCATTTTCACAATTAGGTAATTTAGCAGATACTTTGCAAACCTGGAGTGATTACAATTACTATTATACTATAATATACTGTACATGTAACGGGGTATTCGTGGGGAAGGAGTCAGGCGCAGAACAAGGTGAGGAGAACAACCGTATGTTTTAATTTTTAACAAGCAAGAAACAAATTATTGAATGTGCAAATCAACCTCAGCTGATGTTGTGGTGAAATATGAATTCAGGTTAATTCATTCAAGAATATTAACTAGTAGAATGTCACACCCATCCATGTTTTACAAGTCTTGAATAAAGGGGCGTTCACACTACCGGCGGCAACGGCGGCATGACGTCATTAAATCCTATTCATGTGTGTTGGTACCGCGG
>JAODUH010000007.1:131931-154287 GCA_027564835.1 Typhlichthys subterraneus
TGGCTGGTCAGGTTGCTAACTGGTTCATGTTGGCTGCTGTCACACTGGTCAGGTTGCTAACTGGTTCATGTTGGCTGGTCAGGTTGCTAACTGGTTCATGTTGGCTGCTGTCACGCTGGTAGGCTATTTACCGTGAGTTTCTCAACACTCAAACACGGTTTTAATGATTGTTAATATTGGAACGATAATACTAACCATCGGGAATGATGGTTTATCGTGAAAACGGTAACTGTTACATCCCTAGATGAGCAAATGACAAGTCATCCATCTGCTGGTGTACAGGTTCGTCATGGTGCAGGCACTGGTCTAAGAGAAATTCTCAAGTCTCATGGTGCTGGAGGAGGCAAGCTGGCTGGCTCCACCGAACAACAGGTAAACTACGGTCTGTAGTTCCTGTTTTGTTCACCCACATTAAAGTACCAAGGCAACCATGCATGTGATCTTTGACCTGGGTAGATGGGCCGGCAGCACCAGGAGTGGCTGGAAGACCTGGTGATCCGACTGCTCTGTGTCTTCGCCCTGGACCGTTTTGGAGACTTTGTCTCTGACGAGGTGAGTGTCTGCTCAGAAAGGACCTGAATTCAGCAAGATGTTTCCTCTCACGATAACTACTATATCGACTTATCTTGCAATAAGTGGACATGACCTACATTTGACAGAAGTCAATAATATTGGCCTGTATGTTGCTGACATAAGATGGTTGGCCATGTGGTACTCCTGTACTTTCATCTGCCTGCTCACACGCACGCACGCACGCGCACGCACGCACGCACGCACACACACACACACACACACACACACACACACACACACACACACACACAAAGCAGATAGTGACTGGTGAAAGAAGTGTTCCTCAAGGTTTTAATGTGTTTTTTTTCCCTACGACTGCATTATTCCAGCCAACAACATTTGGAAGAATAAATGCAAAAATTTGCCTTTTGTTAGTTTTTCACAAAGTACATTTTTATACTTGAAATTGGTTAAACCAATCATAAAGAACAATTGATGTCGCATAACCATAGCGGAACAACATTGTTTACATGATTCTGACAAAAACGTTTATCACAATTATTTCTGGGACCATATATCGCCCAACAGAAAGTGTTTGACAGGCCTACCTATAATTTATATCCTAGACACCAGTAACTGTTGGAGAATACATGTCATCATGTTGTTTAGAATGTTCTAATGTTGTTGTTTGCATGCAGTATTGGCATGCAGCTGTTGTGTCCATCTTTGTGGCTGCATGTGTTGCAGTGAGCTAAACATGCGCTGGCCCCACCAGGTGGTGGCCCCCGTCAGGGAGACGTGTGCCCAGACACTGGGCGTGGCTCTCCGCCACATGACGGTGGGCGGCGTGTCCACGACGGTGGGCGTCCTGCTGAAGCTGCTGACGGAGGCCCAGTGGGAGGTGCGCCACGGGGGCTTGCTGGGGATCAAGTACGCCCTGGCCGTACGACAGGTACCTGGGCCCCCGGCAGCGCCGCCCGGCAAGCCACGCGTCCCGCTGTTGCTTTCCCCACGCCCCTACTGTCTGCCTCTGTCCTTGTGCCTCAGGACCTGATCTCCGTGCTGCTGCCTCGGGTGCTGCCCGCCATCACGGACGGCCTGCAGGACCTGGACGACGACGTCAGGGCCGTGGCAGCCAGCTCCCTCATCCCTGTGGTGGAGGGCTTGGTGCAGCTGCTGCCTAATAAGGTGCCTGTCTGTTTGGTAGCCACTGTATGTTCTCTTGTTTACCGCCTCATGCTCAACTGACTGCATATTGGCCAGGTTCCCTTTATAGTGAACACACTGTGGGATGCTCTGCTGGAGTTGGATGACCTCACAGCCTCCACCAACAGCATCATGACCCTGCTGTCCTCGCTGTTGACCTTTCCCCAGGTCCGACAGTGCAGGTGAGACCCGGTGGAAGTCTGCTTGTATCGGTGCCTGGAGCTCTTGGCCTTAACGTCTTGCTAGGGATGCACCGATTGGTCAGATGTATATCTCTATCGACCCATGGTGAAATACGATGGCAGTGGCTGACGAACGCTGACCACATGCCTCTTGTCCCTCCAGCATGCAGCAGTCACTAACGGTCCTTGTCCCTCGGGTGTGGCCCTTCTTGAGGCACACCATATCATCCGTCAGACGGGCAGCACTAGAAACTCTCTTCACACTGCTGTCTAAAGCTGACCAGGTAAGTCTGTCTGGGTTTGTGTGTGTGACTCAGGTGCAGTCTATGTGACTGTGGCACGCTGGGACTTCAGAGTCTTGTGGATCTGTAGCAGAGAAATAAAAGCGCGCACACACAGGATTATCTTGCACTGCGTTTTTGTGGAAATTCATGGCAAATGTTGGTATCCTCCCCCACTTCTAGAACTGTGCACTTTGGCTCAATCCTATCCTACAGGATATGCTGCGTCACATTTTCCAGTCCTGCATACTGGAGAGCAATCAGGAAATTCTGGATCTAATCCAAAAGGTTTGCAGTTTTACACTAATTCACTCCTTATCTGAAGTATTTGTTTGTATTTGCTCTTATGGAATTGCTTTTTGAAATGAATCTAATGGGGCACAAATTGCCAGTGTCTTGGGTAACTCTGCGTGGCATGTTGGTCTGTGTTCATAGGTGTGGATGGAGCTTTTGCGCCAGGCCCCACAGCAGTATGTGGTTGCAGCCAGCTGCCCATGGATGGGTGCCTGGCTCTGTCTCATGATGCAAGCCTCTCACATCCCCATAGACATTAACATGCTGCTGGAGGTGAAGGCCCGCTCCAAGGTACCATTGCTCTCTCTCTGTGTCTACGCTGTCTTGGTGTAAGATAGTCATGCAGCTAATGGTCTTCTCCGCCATAACCTTCAGTTATGGAAATCCCACTTATGAATGCTAGGCTGCATAGCCAAAGTACCCAGCACGTGCTCTGAACAGACACGTATGCACAGCTGAATATGCAGTTGCTTGCTGCAACGTTTGACGGTGATCTCTGCTTGTGATTGGGGGGTGTAAAGGCAGGTGTGAAGGCCCGTCAAGGGACCAATCAGGTGAAGGAGACTGTGCAGGAGTACATAGCTGGTGCCGAGACGGTGGGCGACGACCCAGTGACCAGAGACTACGTGGTGGTCCGTGCTCGCCTCATGGCCGCCAAGTAAGACTGTCTCCTGCCGCTTAAGATATGTCCTGAGTCATATTTTATTTGTCCAAGAACAAAGAACCACATTCAGAGTAGTTACATGGCTGAGTTTAAACCAGTGACTTCCACCTGTCTCTGCCTACTGACTGCTGTAACGTTAGGTTGTCAGTAGACAGAGCAGCTGTTCTTAGTATATGATGACATAACATTAAGCTGTCAGTAGGCAGAGCTGCATTATGGTGGTGGTGTAATGTGAAGCTGTCAGTAGGCAGAGCTGCATTATGGTGTAATGTGAACCTGTCAGTAGGCAGAGCTGCTGTGTCCCCATGGTGTTGGTGACCGCGTGTGTGTGTTGCCCTGCATGCAGGCTGCTGGGAGCACTGTGCAGGTGTATCTGTGACCCGCAGCTCAACGCTGCCTCACAGGAGATCCGTCCGGCAGAATCCCTGGGCCAGCTGCTGCTCTTCCACCTCAACTCCAAGTCTGCCCTGCAGCGCATCGCTGTGGCCCTGGTGCTGTGTGAGTGGGACGCTCTGCAGAAGGTGAGGCCACGGCCGGCGGTGTGTTTAGGAGAGCTGCACCCCCCTCCCCTCTGTGTCCTGACCGTCCCAACCCTGCCACCACTCTCGCACTAGGAGTGTCGGCTGGTGCCCTCCATGGTGCAGCCTCGCCTGCTGGCCATCCTGTCAGAGCAGCTGTACTACGACGAGATCGCCATCCCCTTCACCCGCATGCAGAACGAGTGTAAGCAGCTGCTGTCCATGCTGGCCGACGCCAGCGTGGACCTGCGGGAGCGCCACACCTGCAGCGTCTTCACCATCGACCAAGCCAACCAGCTGGTGAGTGGGAACACGCTGCCCCCTCTGCCACCCCTTACTCACTCCAGCACACGTCCTTGGCCTGCTGTGCAGCGCGTCATGCATGTTGGTGGGCAGAACGGTTTAACCAGCGCGTCATGTATGTTGGACAGAATGGCATCACCAATGTCTTGGATGCTCTCTCCCTCCTTGGTTGAGGCATATTATTGACCCCACACAACTATTCCATTTCTCAATATGCGTTCTTCACTGTACCTGCGTTCTATTCACAGCCCAAGTACTGTTCCAATACACAAGTTCGCATCTAGCACGGACAGAATTCCCGGAAGTGTTCCCGATTAACGTCTTTTAGCGAGTATGCATCAGAGGTGACTTGAGTGAACGTTTGACAGTGGAATATCCCAGAATGCATTTCGCACACCAACAAGTGGCAGAGAGGAGGAGAATACATAAAACTGTACAGTAAGTAACTTTCAAAATGCTACTGTTGTGTCACAAAATCTAGTTTTTGAAGTGATAATATAGTTGTTTTAACTTCATACATGTTGTAGATTTATCAAGATGGAGTCTAGTTTAGAACTTGCTCCCAAGGTTTGGGAGCTGTGAGGGGCCGTTTACAGCCATCATACCTCACCGGTCCGCAAGCGTTCATCCTCGGCAAGTCCTTCATTGGTCGCTAGCTCTGTAATAGTGAAACATTCCATATTATTAGTTTTGGGTCTATCTAACTGGCAATGTTTAATCAGGGCAATTCTACTGTAAGCTGTAGCAAACAATATTTTATTTTTAAATGCTTTATAGCGGTGTATTTTACTTAGACAGAATTGTTTGCTTGTGTTTTTCCTTATTGTACCTCTACGGTACAATCGTCATTGTAATATAGCCTACTAAATTAAGAGTTACATTTTAAAGCAACTGCGTAGCTTTAGTTTGCCTAGTGTTGGACTACAAGCAACAGACCCGCCATGCCAGTGCAAGACAAAACTTTAATGCAGTAGCATTACAGACTGACAGCATGTCCCCTAGCCTTCCTCTTGTGTTAATGTAGAAATGGCTACTTTTTCCCCCAGGTTTTCTACTAACATAACACCTCTTCTGTGGCTCTGCAGGAGGAAGGACCTTGACGTGGGACCCATCGACGGCGTCTACAGCACAGAGGAATGCCCCATGACCAGCAAGGCAACCAAACCCAGCCACCACCACCATCTCCTCTGGTGATGGGGAGGGGGATTAATTGCTTTGAAGAGGATGGTCGTAATTTCCTCTACAACACTGTGACTGGTCCTGCAGAATAGCTAATTGCATGGCAAACATATCTGCAGTAACTTTTGTAGGAGGCTTCACAGGCAAGCCAGTAGACCATGACCAGCACCTACATTTTTTTAATTGTTATTGTGTATTAAATGTGTTTCTTATGTTTCTATTTTTTCCAACTATTAAAAGATATTACATTTTATATGATGTGCATGGTTGAAGTTTACTGGAATAATTTGCATCTGTTTTGAGATGTTTAGTTGTGTGGTATGAGTGGTTAGACATTTTAATTGGGTTAATCATGTCATTGTTCCTACTGAGCTGTGGCGTTATAAAGGAACACCCTAGGTTAACTAGATTTACTAAATACTCATTTTGATGTGTACAATATAGTAAGGCTTCTAAAGACCATCATTTTCATATTCAACTGTAAGAACACATCTGACCATAAGGATGACCCAAGAGGCAGGTAGGTCTATGGAATGTAGGTAAATAATAGAGGATTTTTTAACCAAAACCAATAATTGGGTCATAATTATGAAACATCAGCAATTATTTAATTTCATTGATTTGTAATTCATATTTTAATATTTTCAAATAAACAAAATGCAACTATAAATTAAGCTTGTTGTAGTAGGCTGTTATTATATTGTAAATAACTATTAAGATGAAGGTCAAAATACAGGGTAGGTTTTCGAGCTGTGATGTGATGTCATCAAGAACGCTGCTGTCTCAAAACTCGGATTCAGCGTACTTGCCGACTTCCGAACTGAACTTCTCAACACGTAACTCCCAAGAACGCGAGTACGCAGTTTGAGTTCGCGCAGTATTGAGGAACGGCCCCTGTCTCAGAGGGATTTGTAATGGTTTTTTGTTTAATATTTTAAATGTTTAATGTTTTTGACTAACTGTTTCCACCCCATTACTTGGTTTCCACCACATGCTTTACCAGCTGCCTTGTTGAGGAGCTTCATTATCTGCCTGGCAGGGCATCACGAAGCCCCTAAATGAACAATATGTGGCCACTGCAGTTCACATTGCCTTTATTCACTGCAGCACTCTCCCATTTTGTGTGTGTGTGTGTGTGTGAGGCGGTCATCTGCTGACTTAATGGCATAGCACCCAGCTGATCTCTCCACGCTAGAAGTTAATGGGTCCTCCACTCTATTAAGGATGCTATTCTCTCTCTCTGCCGTCTGTTCCCTAGGTGACCACCATCTTCTCAGAGGCCACAGGCAGCCTGCGTGCCAAGTGTCCCCAGTGGCAGGCACTGGATGGCAAGCGGCAGCAGGCCCAGGCCACGGTGGCCGAGACAAGCGGCGAGTGGCAGCGTCTGCACCTGCGCGTTCACACGCTGTGCGCGTGCGCCGTGGTCAACCTGCAGGCGCTGCCCGACAAGCTCAACCCGCTGGTGCGCCCCCTGATGGAGGCAGCCAAGCGCGAGGAGAACACCCTGGTGCAGGGCTACGCCGCCTCGTTCATAGCCCGGCTGCTGCAGCAATGCGCCGGCCGCGCCCCCTGCCCCAACTCCAAGGTCATCAAGAACCTGTGCGCCTCGGCCTGCGTGGACCCTACGGTCACCCCCAACTCCGCTTGCCCTGTGCCCCCCTCACAGGAAGCTCTTAAAGGTTCGTCCTGGTGGTGTGTGTGTGTGTGGGGAGAGAGAGCTGCACGTGTGTTGCCTTGACGACGATTTGCATCCCGTGCTCTTTTCCTTCCCTTCTCACCAGCGGCTGGCTCCGATAAAGACTGCACACACCACATGGTCAACAAAACCCGAGGCATCATCACCTTGTACCGCCACCAGAGGGCGGCGGTCGCTGTCACTACGAAGAGGGGGCCGGCCCCCAAGGCCGTCAAGACACCAACCACCGAGCTTCCTCCCGGATGCTCCATCGCCACTGACAACGACGAGGTACAGCTGGTGACTGGCTGAGTGGGCGCGTCTCGGGCTCCACGCGCATCGCAGCGTCTCACACTGTATCTGTTTGCAGAGTAAGAGGCCGTGTCTGATTCAGAGGCGAGGGGCGGAGTTCTCCCTGACTACCATCGCCAGGCACTTTGGCGCCGAGCTCACCAGGTCCCTCCCTTACCTGTGGGAGAACATGGTGGGCCCGCTGAAGGCTGCAGTGGGTGACCATGAAACCATTGGTACGTTGTACCAGACGCTACCCCGGTTGATTACCAGTGTTTACACTGCACACAATGAAGCCACCGTTGTTCTTCTACATTAAATGAAATGCCTTTATTGTATTTGCACATACTGTGTAATCCAACCAAATTGGCTGTGCAGCTCTTTACACGGTATACGTCATGGTCTTGGATAATGTTAAAGCCATTGTTCAGTGATCTGTTAATAACAGGTGTGTATATGTGCATGAGCTCTCCACGGATGCAATGCGATGTCCAGTGTGTCTTGGTACAACAGTAGGGTGGTTATCCAGACATGTTTCAGGTAGCTAATTGGTATATCTTGGCATGTCATGTTCAGATGGGCAGGCTCAGCTGGAGAGGGGCGATGCAGCTGCCCAGGAGCTTGTCAACTCACTCCAGATCCTGGAGGTGACAGCCGGGGCCATGGCTCTGGAGCTCAAACCTGCTGTAAGATGATTGGAGCCTAGAAGCCATTTTTCTGATTTATATTTAAGCCTTTATTGACGTTTGTCTATAAAAACTTAAGCGGTCAAAATGGCCTTACAGTAATGGTAATCCTCTATTAGGTAGTGTAGTAGTACATGTACACTAGGTAACATATTGTTGGTGCCATGTGTAAGTGGAGGTGAGCACTCTAAATCAAAGTGTTCCTCTTGCTGTGCAGCTCCTGGAGCACCTAGGCCAGCTGTTCACGTGCCTGCAGCACCCATACACGGCCGTGCGCCACATGGCAGCCCGCTGCGTGGGCGTGCTCAGCAAGATGGCCACGCTGGAGATCATGAACCACTTCCTGGAGAGTGTGCTGCCCTGGCTGGCTGCTATTGAAGACTGCACCAAGCAGGAGGGCTCTATTGAGGCCTTGGCCTGTATCTTTCACACACACACACACAGACTTATTGCGCTAAATGTTTAAGGTGACTTGTGCCTGGAATTACATTGTTGTGGTTTCAAACTCTAACTGCATGAGGGCTACAGATGCACATGCTACCATGGATGGCGTGTTTAAATGTGAACTGAGTTGTGGCGGGTATTTGTGGTTCAGTTAGGATAGTGAATTGTACATAGAATACTTGCGTGGTTTGTTTCCTTGACTAAGTGTGTGCAGGCGTGATGGAGCAACTGGACGTGGACATCGTGCCCTACATCGTGCTGCTGGTGGTGCCAGTGCTGGGCAGGATGAGCGACCCCAGCGACAGCATTCGCTTCATGGCTACGCAGTGTTTTGCTACGCTCATCCGCCTGCTCCCCCTAGAGGTGAGACTGCACCTCACATACTGTACACTACTGAAGAACAAGTCCCACATCACTATTTCATCGAAGCGGCTAAGAAGGTTCATATGTAATGTACTGTGTGACTCTTACATGTGTCAATGCATTTCAGGTTGTGACCAGAATTGTTTCTGGTGTAATTTGATTATGTAATATCTTTTTAATAGGTGATCCTGTTATTGCAGTACAGCGTAGCTGCTAGCATGGTGACACACTGTACATATACGCCTGCGCCCTATAGATTCTACTAGCAGTTCATTAGCTCTTTCAGAAGGATACATTTAGAATAAGATATCAGAAGGCTGACATCTTGCTCTCCACGTTTTCTTATCTAATCTTCTGCCTCTGGTCTTGTCAGGCAGGTATACCAGACCCTCCAGCTATGTCGGCTGACTTGATTCGACAAAAGGTGAGAGAACGGCGCTTCTTGGAGCAGCTGCTGGACAGCAGGAAGTTGGACAGCTACAACATCCCTGTGCCCATCAAGGCTGAACTCAGAAAGTACCAGCAGGTAGGCTATGTTTTCATGGTGTCTCCAACTGCAGGTTGCAGTCCTGTGATTATGACCTTCTTTTATTTATTTTTATTCATGTATTTATTTTTTATATGTAAACAAACAACTAGGAACAGATCAGAATTGTTCTGCCACTTTTCATTCCTCATGTTCAGTCTTTCTACAAACTAGAAAATTGCTTTTTTTTTCTTTTTTTTTTTTTAAATGACTGCAGAGGAAACTGAGGAAAGGTGTTGCAAACAAATTACTTTCCTGACAGAACAAAGGGGAGCCCTCTCTCTAATAGAGTTCTGCATGTATCTAGCAAGACTGCTGCTGCCACCACTCTTCAACATGCAGGCCCTCAGGTCTTTCTATTCCTATCTTGCTGCCATTTGTGCATAGAGAAAATGTCACTCAGACTATTCTTGCTGGGCCAGACGTAATAAACTACCATATAAAATGTCTGGGGCCAGCTGCGAGACACTCTTGTTGGGCCAGTAAACGTTGTCAATTTCTAAACCAATTATTCTCACCAACAAGGCCATGGCTACTAGTTGTCTTGCTAGTGAGTTACTGAAACCCTATTCATTTTATTCTACAACTCAAAAGTGGCTTTTGTGGTCCAAAAGCACATATGCATTCTGCAGTAACTAAACCTCACTTTTGGTTCTTTTACAAATGCCAAACATGCCAATTAATCAAGAGGAAGCTTTTACCTTAAGTCAATGAATTCCTATGGAAACCTCTGTGATCTCCAATGTGTTTGCTATTCTCAGTCTTCAGTTTTTTTTTTTCCTTCTCAATATGTAATTTGCCTCGTACATAGATACATTTTAACTTTTGCGGCGAGACCGTATGCGTAGTGGTTACAGGAAGTTAGCTTGGTACTTGTAAAAACTAATTAGCTAGCAGGCTCTCCTTAAATTCAGCTTGACGAAGTTGATCGTCAACTTGTGTAAATTGTATATCCAACTGTTAAAAAATAAATGAAGAAATTCCGTTTATAGTTTCACACAGAGTAGAATGTTGTTCTGCTACTGTTTGCTATGTTACACCACCTAAAATAAGTCGTTAAATAAAAGTGGGAGTGGAATGCATATTAACTTATATTTTGAAGAGAGAATGTGCTTTTGTGTTGTTGCTGTGTGCTTTAACAAATAGGCCAATCTTAAAGCAGACCTTAGCATTTTCTATCCCTTGTTTGACCATTAGATGGCAGTACACGTAGGTTAAAAAAAGTGTGTGTGTTCAATAGGATACTTGTAGATTGCCAATTAATACTCAAATTATTCAGAGTTCTGTCGGATCTGCTGCAGACTCAGTAGTGCTCATTGGCTCTGATACACGTCTGTCCATATAAGCAGAACTTCCAAATTCGGTCAACAATAGTGAGAGGTGGTCATATAGTGAGAGGTGTTGAGGTCCTTTTAAAAAAAATATATTAACTATTTCTTTAAACATTTTTAGCGTGTCTGTCCCTAGAACTGTCTGGTCCAAATACACCTATAGTCACGGCTGGCCCTGCTACACTACAGGGACCAATATGGCAACAATAACTGGTTGTACATACACTGTTACAAATGGCTGTAAAAGCTGTCTGCAGCTGCACAGCTATCACAAACCACACTTGTAAATCATATAGCGTTATTAGTGGAAGGAAATGGTGTGCTGTGAAACTACAATGTCCATGTCAGGTGGGCCCTGATTGAAACATATTGCGCCACCGTCATGACTCTGCCCTGCCAGGACGGTGTGAACTGGCTGTCCTTCCTGAACAAGTACAAGCTCCATGGCATCCTGTGTGACGACATGGGCCTGGGCAAGACCTTGCAGTCCATCTGCATCCTGGCTGGGGACCACTACCTCAGGTATGGATCCTAGAGCAGCGCTGTTCAGTCAGTGTTGCCGGTGTCCCTGTTTGAACGGCATGCTGTGCCACTTGCTGCTGCAGAGCTCAGGAGTATGCCAAGAGCAAGGCAGCAGACTGCAGCCCCCTGCCCTCGCTGGTGGTCTGCCCCCCGACGCTGACAGGCCACTGGGTGGACGAGGTGGTCAAGTTCTGTCCCAAGGAGTACCTGCACCCACTGCACTATACTGGACCACCTCTGGAGCGAGTGCGGTAAGACAGGGCCAGGCCTCGTGCCAAGGATGTTGGTCAGTGCCGGCAAATGCATGAATGCTGAATAAGAACATCCTGTTCCGCCTCAGATACTGTACCTCAGTCACAGACACACACATTATCTTCCAGGCTACAGCACCAGGTGAAAAAACACAACCTTATAGTAGCCTCCTATGATGTTGTACGGAACGACATTGACTTCTTTAGGTGAGTAGTGAATGTGACTACAACTCTCTGGATTGGTTTGTGTTTATTTAGTTGGCTTAACAGCTGCTGTTGTTTTTTTTCCAGGAACATCAAATTCAACTACTGTATCCTTGATGAGGGCCATGTTATAAAAAATGGGAAGACCAAGCTGTCCAAGGCAATCAAGCAGTTGGCAGCCAACTTCAGAGTCATATTGTCAGGGACACCTATCCAGGTGAAGCGGCCATGTGAATCAGGAGGACTAGATATCTGCTCTATTAACATGGCTGTAGTGCTGCTGTAACACCATGCTCACATTGTGATGGCAGTAATGTTTTCTCTCTCCCCCTCCCCACTACAGAATAATGTGTTGGAGCTGTGGTCGCTCTTTGACTTCCTCATGCCGGGCTTCCTGGGCACAGAGCGGCAGTTCGCTGCTCGCTATGGCAAGCCCATTCTGGCCAGCCGTGATGCCAAGAGCTCCTCGCGGGAGCAGGAGGCGGGTACGTCATGGTGTCATTAGTGTGACAGCTGTGCTGTTGTTCCAGTCTATAAATGAACCAGAGCTCTATCACCTATATATTTGAAGGCCAGACTATGATGTGTGCTACTGCTTCTAGGGTTTAATTTGACTTGTGCTAGGTGTTGGCATGATAAAGGGTATAAAACGCTGCGTATCGTGGACCGTGTTCCCCAGGCGTGCTGGCCATGGATGCCCTCCACCGCCAGGTGCTGCCCTTCCTGCTGAGGAGGATGAAGGAGGATGTCCTGCAGGACCTCCCTCCGAAGATCATCCAGGACTACTACTGCAACCTGAGTCCCCTGCAGGTGCTGGGTGGGGTTGGTTGCGATTGGTGACGTTCATGGGACATGGCCTAACGCAGAGCTCTCGCTCCGCCCACAGGTGCAGCTGTACGAGGACTTTGCCAAGTCTCGAGCCAAGGTCAGCGTGGAGGACACGCTCGCCACCGCTCCCGAGGAGGAGAAGCCCAAGCTGAAGGCCACGGGGCACGTCTTCCAGGTAATACCCCAGCACGTCTCCACCTGGTGAGCCGCCGGTCGGCCCGCCCAGTGCTTGACCTGCGTGTCTGTCCCTCCCAAGGCTCTGCAGTACCTGAGGAAGCTGTGCAACCACCCCGGCCTGGTCCTCACCCCGCAGCACCCGGAGTACAGCCACGTGTCGAAGCAACTGTTGGCCCAGAACAGCAGCCTGCGGGACATCCAGCACGCCCCCAAGCTGTCTGCGCTGAAGCAGGTACGCGGCTAGCATGGAGCACAGTGGCAGCAGTGTCGGTGGGTCCCCGCCGTGTGTGACTGCGTTGTCTCTCTCTCCCGACCTCGGCCAGTTGCTGTTGGACTGCGGCCTTGGCGGGGGGGTCGTGTCCGAGGGGGGCACGGAGGCCGTGGTGGCCCAGCACCGCGTGCTCATCTTCTGCCAGCTGAAGAGCATGCTGGACATCGTGGAGCAGGACCTGCTGAAGCCCAAGCTGCCCTCAGTCACCTACCTGAGACTGGACGGCAGCGTGCCGGCCGGCCAGCGCCACGCCATCGTCTCCAGGTCAGCTGCTCCTCTACCACCTATAGCACACACTGTACCTGGTACAGCGGGTTAGACCATGGTGGGACTTGGCTAATGGATTGGAATGACTCAGCAATGTGTGAGTGTGTGTGCGCGCGCGTGCGTGTGTGTGTGCGTAGTCAAGGAATTTAGCTGGCAGCATGTCTCAATATGAGAGTTGCCATTCATCAAAATGTCAATGTACATATTGGTTCCATTTTGAGATTTCTGGACACACCCTGAAACCACTTGTCTGTCTGTCTGTCTGTGGTAGTAGTATCAGTAGTAGTATAAAAAATCATTGTTCATTTTCTGCAGAATGACACAGGCATCATTCAGGTGGCCTGTCTTCCTATTCAAATAGCTAATGGGAGTCCAGTGTTTAGTCGGGGAGCTTGGCGTTTGACTTGAGTGCTGTGAACCATGAACATGACATCTGGTTTCGGTGGTGATTCCCTGATGACTGGGCTGTAGCCATAGCCGTGGGCCGCACCATGATGCCTTGTCTCAACTGTCCATCGCCAGGTTCAACAACGACCCCTCCATTGACGTGCTGCTGCTGACCACCCACGTGGGGGGGCTGGGTCTCAACCTGACGGGCGCAGACACGGTGGTGTTTGTGGAGCATGACTGGAACCCCATGAGGGACCTGCAGGCCATGGACCGTGCCCACAGGATAGGCCAGGTACTGCCCTGTGACGAAGTCGCCTGGTAGCGGCCACATGGCCCTGGGCTGAACGGCAGCTGTGAGCGCCACACTGTGTTGTGCCCCACAGAAACGCGTGGTCAATGTGTACCGGCTGATCACGCGAGGAACGCTGGAGGAGAAGATCATGGGCCTGCAGAAGTTCAAGATGAGCATCGCCAACACGGTCATCAGTCAGGACAATGCCAGTATGCAGAGCATGGGCACCGACCAGCTCCTCAACCTCTTCACCCTGGATAAGGTTTGTGTTGGCAACACTTCTGGGGGTTTTTCCACTGGCACATTTGGCTGATTAGCTTTGCCATTGCCAGTTTAACTGCCAAGTAGGTCTGTGCCGCTCCTGAGATGGGCCAAATGAATGCAATACAAGCAAGGCAGACAGGTGTGTGTGTGCGTGTGTCTTTACAATTTCAAGATCAATTGGGTATAGCAGGGCTCCAGACTCCAACCGTTTTTTAAATGTATTTTTTGTTATCAGTAGTCCCACCAGTGTCATTTGTGGGCCGCCGCTTAACAATTATTGCAGTTTTAAGCAGCGCTGTCCACTCCACTACTCAAACGAACCATTTCAAGTCCTCCTTCTCCACAGCAGAGTCAGTAGCCTGCATCATTTTCTCCTCAGAAAGGCATATGAATACAAACCCGGCTAACTAGGATAAAGGTAGATTTAACAAGTCAAGATTATATTTTATTTTACAGTTCAATGTTCTTCATTGATACTCGTGGCTATATCGTCAGCAGTCACACCTACGTATATGAACCAAACCAGCGGCTATAGTGGTGTTGTAGACCGGGGAGGTCAGCAACGTTAAGCACTATGGTAGCCAAGAAAGGACTTGCGTTCACATTCTCATAATCTTACGTAACACAACTGGCTAATCATACGAATTAAAATGAGTACATTTGTTGTATCAACAATAATACATATCCTGTTTTGGGTTTGACCGCAGAGTCCTACAACAAAAGAGTTCCCGTTGTTGAGTTTGTTTACGTAGTGTAAATGGCTTGTTGCTAGGCTAAACTATGGAAATACGGTAAAATAGAATTAACAAACATTTGCTCTTCAGCAGACATTTGTATTACAATTGCTGCAATCTTGCATAAAAATTATAAAGTGAGATTTCGTAATGCCCTCATCCCACTGCTCGTGCACGTGAATAGCGGAACCGTAGATGACATATGGCTGTTTATGTGAATTTACCCATACTGTAAGATTATTATTTTAAAATAATGTGGCTGGAGGAGATGGAGAACCAACTCAGACAGAACTGACGAGTGTGCATGTTAAAAAGCACAAGGGCTAATGCAGTAGCCATACAAGTTGCGGTAGAAGGGGGATGTGGTCTATGTGTGCAATATAGGCAATGCGGCCCATCCATTGTAGGAAACTCACCATGCCATTTCTAATAAAATAAAAAGATATGCGACCAAGATGTGCTAGTGCGACCAACTGAGAAGGTTGGTAGCTGGTAGTCTGGAGCCCTGAGCCTACTCACAATGAATGGAGTGTAGGCTAAACGTAGTGAGACAAAACAACCAGGAACTCACTCATGTGGAGAGTGAACATGTCAAGGCATAGAAAAATATTATTTTAAGCATATCTATGTATTACACAGCGTTATGTTATGCTTATGAACCTGTTTGTGTGTATTTATATACCTGTACTGGTAATGCTGTTTTCCGCACTCTCGTATCTTTTGCATTTGCTGTAGGAAATGCTGACACGCCCACATGCTACCAGCTCAATGCGCCCTGTATGAAAATTCTCCAGACATATTGCGCGTCTACTAAAAGAAAAATTAAAAGATATACTAATTTTCTTAGTCTAGGATACATTTAAATAATCCATGTCTGATTAATAGGCAGTGAGTTTTCACATATAGGACTAGGCTATATTAATATTATATATTAGACTATAGCCTAATGTGTAGTCAGGCATAGTGGCCAGTTATAAAATATTATACTATAGTAGCCTAAAGAAACTCAATGTTGACAAATCGCTCAAAGATGGTGGAGGCCGGAGTCAGCTGCATAGTAGAGGCCATTGGTGATTTTGACTAGAGCTGTTTCAGTACTGTTTGGGACGGAATTCAGACTGAAATGGTTCGAATAGGTTATTGGAATTTAGATTATCATAAATTGAGAGTACACCGCCCTCAAGTGTTTTAGAGATGGGGTGGAAGTTGATCAGATTATTGGAGTGGTGGTGGTGGTGGTAGTAGTACCTTTTTTATATAGCACTTTTCATACAGAATTGCAGTTCAAATTGCTTCACACACGAGGGAATGCATGCAGTTGTGCTTCCCATAAACAAATGAACATTTAAAATGGGTGCATAAAAGAATACAATAAAAATGCATAATATGATACTGAAAGTACATGGTTAATAAAAATGGTTACAGTCATATAAAATAAATTAAAACCTCATACTTTTTGTTGCTGTCAGACTGTCAGCACCATGGTATAGCACCATGCTAATCTGGTGGAGGAAGTGCATGTTCCAGTAGCAGTTTAGTTATCAGTAAATCACTTTTATGCATGGTTATATTCCCTTGTACCCACTAACCTCAGTGTAAGAATTACAAAGACTCCCTCGTACGCATACCAGGGTGCTGTATACCCTCAGATATAGATGTATAAAATACAGACCCTGCATGTATATTCACCAAACTACCCCAGGTGCTGCACAGCGGCTGCCCACTGCTCCCTTGAGGGAAGGGTTAAATGCAGAGGATGATTTTTACTATGTGTATGTGACTATAAAATGCACCTTTACTTTACAGAATACAAGACTATGCTTGTTCGGTGGGATTGATACAATACTGTGATCGGAAATTGGCCCAATACTGACTTAAATAGCTGAATCGGTCGGTACAGATTGGCTGTAATTTACTTTGCAACTTACCTTAAAACTTAATTTAACATTGGGATCGGATTGGTACTTGGTATCGGCCGATATCCAAAGTGCGGGTATCTGTATTGGGACTGAAAAAATTGATCATGCCATCCATAATTGATACTACTCACTAATGTCAGATAACCTTAGTGTTCTGGGGGGTATGTAGTTGACCATAGGTTGAGCGATATAGTTTGGTCCTAGCCCATGTAGCGCCTTGTATGTAAGGAGAAGGACCTTTAAAATCAATTCTGCATGCTGCTGGTAGCCAGTACAGGTCGGCCAATTATAGAGTAATATGTTCTCTCCTTAGTTATTGTTAAAAGCCTAGCTCTGCAGGGTTTTGACTGAGCTGTAGTCTCGATAGAGGTTGTTTTGGGAGGCCGGTGAACAGCGAATTACAGTAGTCGAGTCGGCTAGAATAAAAGCATGAATTTCTGCATATTTTTTACATAAAAATTAAAACATTTTATCTATTTCTCAGATGAAAGTGATATGTTCACTATTTTGTTGATGTGGGACCTAGAGCTGAGTCCAACACAACTCTGACGGCCAGGCTACATCGGCCGCGTAGCGTACGTTCAACGTAATGTAGGCTACATCTGCTACGCACGTAGGTCGTACAATTCAAACATTTTCTGGCCTGGGATAGTAACTATAGAATTCGGACACGGCCATTCGTCTTCCTGCACATCGCTGTGAAAACATCATCTTCAACAGATGGTTGTGTAATATGGGTACGTTAATATACAGACTACATGTAGGCAGTTAACAGATTGTTACCTAGCAACTGCCAGCTGGTAGACGCCCGGTCGACAGTTACTTTGTAGCCTAGTGGCAAAAGCGATGCGGGGGGGAACCTTTGTATCAGATGTTCAGGGGGACAAATAAAGAGGTGGGGAGAGACCGGCGTTTATTTTAAAATACAGCAATTTGATGACCCATTTTCTATGTAAAGTGCAGACTACACCTCGTGTAAAAAATATAAATAGAAGACTGTTCTATTTTTACCCTTCTCCGCAGCATATACTCTTCATTTACAAGCTGCTCTCACGGCCAGTGTAGCCGGTTCCATTGATTAATATGGAAGCGTAGTGTTGCATCATGCGCTCCGCCTACGCTACGTGATCGATGTAGGCTCGCTGTAAGACTGGTAACCTCCGACTTTATCCAGGGTGTTAGATTTCCTAGATTAGCCAACAATTCCCGTTTTACTTTAGGGCCGACAAGTAGGATTTCAGTTTTGTCCTCATTTAACTTAAGAAGTTATTACTTGACTGTTTATTGCCAAAAAACTGTCAGTAATAGATTTGAAAGCTGCAGGATAATTTGAGCACGAGTGTGTTCTCCTGACAACTCGACGTTTACAATGTTAGCGCTAGGCTATATAACGGTCCAATACTCCATTTCGCCATAGTTTATGGAAGCAGGAATGCAAATAAAGCAGAGTTGTGGTAAGAGTCCGAGGGAGCTCTCAAAGCAGAAAGCCGTTTTCCAACCGTGATAGTAGCTTACATTAATGTCTCTACTTGTTTGCAATTGAGATGGGTTATTCCGTTTTTCACATTACATTATCCAAGGTCTGAGTTGCCTTGTCGGTTAGTCTGGCAATTTGGAGAGTTGGGTTTTCTGAACATTCTAAAGATGCAACCAACTACTGCAAACTTTAGAATGTTGGTGTCAGTTGGACACAGTCTGGGCAGTGTGCCTTTATGCAGCTATTGACAAAGTACTAATTGAACGTCTGTGGCCATCTCTCCTGCTGCATGCTGTACATATTTCAGGACGACAATGACGAGGCATCGACAAGCTCGACAAAGGCCTCTATGAAGTCAGTGTTGGATGGCCTGGGTGAGCTGTGGGACCAGCAGCAGTACGACACTGAGTACAACCTGGACAGCTTCATGACTTCACTGCAGTAGACTCCCTGTACACTGCCTGCCTAGCAGGTGGTGTGACCAGCAGG
Source organism: Typhlichthys subterraneus (assembly GCA_027564835.1). Taxonomy (NCBI): domain Eukaryota; kingdom Metazoa; phylum Chordata; class Actinopteri; order Percopsiformes; family Amblyopsidae; genus Typhlichthys; species Typhlichthys subterraneus. The sequence continues at coordinate 150,473 of JAODUH010000007.1, forward strand.
AATACAACAGGCAATGCCCTCGCCCCTGTCTGCACAGGACAATACCATTAAGATCGTATTTGGTCTGCTAGCTACTGTTACTAGCCACCTTGGTCACTGGCGTTCCAAAGCAATAAGCACAGCCAAATTTAAATTTTCTCTTGATCTAGACATATTTAAATGCTGACATTAACATTTTTATCCATGTTTCCTCATCTCTAAAAGAGGCGAGCAGACATAATTACACAGCAGTGTTTAGTAAAGTGAAACTTGTCATAAAATATCTTTAGCAGTTAGATCTTTTTCTGACACATCCACCTTTATTTATACAGTATCAATGCATTAGTGTAGAGCTATACCACTAAATGCTGTGTTGTAAGATGGCTTAAGTTATCAGTAGTGTCAAGTGCTAGCTTTAGCACACATGCATTTTTCAGTATACAGTGTTACCTGCTGCACCTGTTTGACTTGTAAAAACACTCCATAATAGGGAGTGATGAGCTGGGTGGCCGCAAAGTGATTGTACCACATGACCAGGCTGAAATGGTGAATGTGCTGTCACTGAAAGATTCCACCCTTTCATGTGGCGCTGGCCCCAGTAAGTACCTTTACTGTTGAGGACATGTGCCTTTTTAACTGGAGTAAGGGAGTCTTGTGTTCAAGTAGACATGGACTGCACTGATGCAGCATTACTGTACAGGACAAAAATCTTGATGTTGGTACTGTACCTAAGACTAGTCACTAAAGTATTTTTAAACAATATAATGCAGTCTTGTAAATATTTTTGTTTAAGATGGTGGAATTGTAATAAATTCTACAAACTGTTTTGTTGACGTATGCATCGTTTGTATTTTATTTCTGCTATCCATGTGTTTGAATGGTGGTGTTTGTCTGTCCAGTAGCGGGCGCAGATACAGTATAGATGGCAATATTGTTGCTGAAGTGACTAGGACGTGATTATGGTGTTCAACTGTGGATCTAAATGACTGCTTCCTCCTCTTTAAAGCTTGACCAGAAAAGCAGAAGGAAAGGCATTAAATTAAGTTGTCGAGAGGCCTGGTGCAAATTTTAGCTTGATCTGCTCAGCTGTGGATACATGACATGTTGACTTTCATGTGGTAGGTAGATTAAACAATATTTTCTCTGTGTGTGTGTGCATGTGTGTATATATCAAAATAATAATGGATCAGCATATGTCCTGAGCCGAGAATATCACTGTTGAAATGAGTTCCTCTAATGCTTTCAAAGCCAGACCTTTCATGTTGCCCATAAAGCACTTGGTCTGTTGGTGCTTATTGTGACAAGCCAGTCAGACTATCATGCCTAGTTCATTCAAGGTGGAATAATGTATCCAGTGCAGTAGCTGTCTTGAAAGCTCTGGTACATCCACATGTAGACTTAAAATAAAGGGCTACACAAGCAAAGTTAAACTTCCATGAAGTATCGGACCACTTTTAGTATAAAACATTGGATAGAATTTGTAATGTATGTCTTATATACACTTTGAAAAAGGGATGGCAGAGGCCATGCAAAAGACCACACCATTTCACAGCATTGTACAACTATGTTTAATAAGATTTGCCTATTAGTACAGAAAAGGGGTGGAAATAATGTAGGAACTACAAACGTTGAAGCATTTAGCAGCGTTGAGCTCCATGTTTCAAAGTCAGTTATGCTGTAAAATTCAGACAGGCAGGTCCAAGTCAACAATCTCAAGCCTTGCCAGTATTCAAGTCAGGGATACATGAACCTATAAAATAAAAGTATGTCTTTAAAAAAGAAAAAAAATCTATGGAAAAAAAAAAGAACAATCTTTCCATCGACCCATAACTAGAAACACAGTGTTACCTACTCAGAAGTGAATATACAGTAATACTATCCCAGTGTTACCTGATGAACATAGCTATGCATATGAGGAATATATGGGCCATCATAATCACCTTCAACATACTGTTGCTTTGACATTATCATTTTATGGTAGATATTTCCCGAAGGAGGCTGATAAATACCTTGTGGTTTTGTGCATAATACTGGCCCCGTGGGAGATGAACCGTTTATTGTATTGTCACCTCACCTGTATAATACAGGTTAAAAACACCAAACAGAAATTATTTTGGTTTCTATCTTCAACAAATTTATCTTAAGGGGTTTAAAATCATATGCAGAAATTGTGGCTTGAAGAAAAAAGCAGAAAAACTAAGTGGGTCTTCAAAATCATGATCTCAGAAAATTTGGAAATTGTACAGTCCAATCATGGCATACTGTAAGCCTTCTCACTTAAACACAACAGTGCTTTCTAACATTTACATTCAAACTTAAATCCAATCACACTGCCAGTTTGCCTGCAAGCTAAGTATATTAGAATTGTTTTGGATTTAACCAATTTGTTAAATGTGACACGGGTTAAAGGGTTTTATTCAAGAATTGTTTAATATTACACATATCCCAAAGACGTACAATATTTATGCACAAGGTTTGGATGGAGTGTTGCCTTAATGTATTAGTAGTAATAGTAGTATTTAGCTGAAGTGATGTAAATGCTAAGTGATGTGCCCAGATTCTATAATCATATCACAACATAATGCATGTATGCTTCATACTGCCATTTTATTTGATTGCTCATTTGTTTACATTGCCAATCACTTAACATTATCAACAACCATTGTGTTGTTTTGTGTGTACTGTGTACTTTTCGTTTAAATTATATTCACACTAATGTAAGCAACATCAGCAAGTTAACACAAAGCATAGCATTTCAATAATCTAGACACTTTAGTAACATATACATATTCTTTTCAGCAAAGTGGACAAACAAAAAAATACTTTGTAAAGAAATAGCATAATAAAATTAATTTATTCCAAGTAAAAATACAAAATAATATTAACGACAACCAGATACAAGTCTCCCTCAGAACAAAATCACTAATGGTTGGGAAATAAATCTGTAAAGAAAATATGTTTCAATTATTTTTTTCTAGCAAAACCTTCTAAAATTAATGAAAATGTCTTATTACAAAGGCTACATTACTACTGGAAGGTACTAGAAGGTAGCGTAGGTAAATACATAGTACAAAATGATTTTAGTGAATCACAATGCTTGCAATGAAAATAATTCTGCAATAAATTTACACTTCTTTTTCTAGTTTTCTTCTTTTTTACAAACAGTACAAACAGTATTGCACATTACAACAAAGAATCAAGGTTTTAGCCTTAAAAAATGTGACTAATTCAAGTCTTGCGTTAATAGAAGGCCACCATTTAATTGATGCACCTTAGGGGCTTTCGTTCAAGTTACAGGTGAAACACTATTTTCGCTACTTCTGGCTTTTCTGTGACTCACAAGTCTCTAATTTTCCAGCAATGTCAGGTTAACAAATCAGGGTATGCTGCTTTTACAAAACAAATAAGGAGCACATACTTTTAGGAAACATAAAAAAGTATTCTTTAAAAAAATAACGAACAGAAGATCTCTCACAATTCTGGTCATTATAGTAAATTATTGACTATAAACATACAAAACGAGGGATGTATTTTCAGTTTGCTTTGTAAGCACCTGATATTTAATATCTCCATTTTTGGATAGGTAAAGATTTTGTTTCCCTAGATCACAACTGGTTGGTTTGTTTTTGTGACACTGGGATTTATTCCACAGCAAATTGACAAATGGGACACTCCTAACATCCTCTATAATAAAGTATACTGTACTTTCACTAACTTTCATTATGTTAAAGTTATAAAGCTCTAGATCCTTCAGTTGTTATTCTCGAAAATAAATTTAAGATAAAAGCAAATAAACATGGTAAAAAATAAAAATCACAAATCTGTTAAATAATCTC
>JAODUH010000007.1:154387-168766 GCA_027564835.1 Typhlichthys subterraneus
AAATTCTGAATAAACGTACTTAGAAAATATAGTTTCTCTCCTAATATATTTCAAAATTGAGGTATTGCAAAAGATCATGTCAGTCAGAAAAGCACTTTTTTTAAGCTTTTTTCCTTTTAACAAAAAAAACGACTGACTGTTGAAAACTATTCCGATACAAAGTAGTGCATAACAAATGTATATTATAGATTATAGAGAAGGAACAAACATAGAAAACCCATCTGGGTGGTAAAATAAAATGACACAAAAAAAATAAAACAGAATTTACTTTCATAAGGACTTATTACTCATTGTTAGCCTTTATTTGGTCAGTAAAAAAAAAAAAAAGAAAAATAAATATTTTTTTAAATTACATTTTTTTCTTTCTCAAGAAACAAAACCTTTATCTTAAAGCGAAAAGTTTTTGCGACTAAAATATGAGAGAGAGTAAGTGTGGGGTGCTAGCATGTGACTATCACAACAACTTGCAATGATGTAGCATTTACAGTAGTTGGATCATCTACAGACTGCTAAAACTAGTGTAGCCAGCTCGCTCCACGTATCACTCGCAGCCACCCCACATCAGCAGCCAATTTTCCTCTGTTTTCAGAGAACTATAGGGTTAGGTCATGTAACCTAATGTTTCTATGTATTGCATTCATACCAAATTCCTCCCATTCAACTCACCTTTCAACGCCCCCCAAAACATATGATAGCCTTTTGATAAAAAAATATGTCTACCATTTTAGCAGGTCAATACTCTACTTCAAGCTTTGCAGGACAAATCTGGCTATATATGGTAATCCAGCTAGCATGTTATAGTCTGGCAATGTTGTTCCAATCCCCTAGCCGTGTAGTGAGATGCACAGGATGAGAGGGAACTCGCTTTATCAACCTCAAGTCTCCAGTAGCTTCAATGTTTAGTTTTCACTCAAATTGACTGTACAAAATAGCCTTCAAATATGAGGTGCTCTTGTTTGTGCGGCCTCTCGTAGGGGTAGCTGTATGTATGGTTGACAATGCTGAACATGTGAGCTCTTTGGTTTTTTTTTTTTGGGGGGGGGGGGGGGGGGGGGGAGATTATCCTGCATCTCAAACAGCAGCTGTTTCTCAGTTAAGCTCACATTGTTCGGTCTTTTGTATTGTACATATAGGGAAAGAGTGTGTTTGTAGTAGTTGTTGTTGTAACTGTGTGTGTTTGTGTGCGCACATATGAGATAATTTGTGTGTACCGGTGCACGTGTGCACTAGAGAACATATAATACTAGTTAGGAAGCTTCACAGGACTTCTATGTCGGACATCAAAGACAGTTAAAGCGAATCACAGTTCTAGGTATACTCAGACCTAACTATATATGGTATAAAAAATTGCACAATTATATCAACAATCACTGCAAAAAAAGTACTTCACCTATCATAGACGGTTTTAAATGGTATTCCTACATGTATATGAAGTCATTCAAGGTTGTTTTTCCTTATTCCATCCTAACATTTTTACTTTGTCATTTACTTTGCGATGTGGCTAGTAAACCACTGTGATTCTTTTGAACACACTTCCCTGTTTCCAGACTCACTGTATGTTCAACAGTGTGTTGTGCAAAACGTGGGCAGAATTGAATTGCAGACATGATACTGAACATAATCTATTGCATGCAGCAACCTGACTGAAATAAACATGCAGTTACAGAGGTGACCCCCTCCCATATTGTGACAGCTTGCCATCCTATGTATATATGTATAGTATATTATTTTACACCCTAGCCTTGGTAAGATAAAGTACTTATGGTATCTGTTCATACCATGGATCATAGCAGCAAAGCTATTGCAGCATTACACTTACATTAAATACACTAAAAAATAATGCTATTATAAAAATAAAGACCTAGAAATTTTGAGCAAAATAATTAAATCACACTTACTAATCTTAGCATTTCTGGAGTCAAAACTGAGAATATAACCATAGTAATATACTTTTATATCGGGCACAATAAGCCCACTACTGGATTGTAAAATCTTGCTACATCTTATGCCACCTATATTGATTTTTTGTATTATTTACTTTAATATTCCTTTGGTAATTACTTTCACTAGGGGCAAAGAAACTACAATATTTCAAAATAAGTGCATGCTCCTTTTACATAAAATGTCAATTATCTATATACCTATAGATATAAAACAAAAAATATATACTTTTCTTTTTAAATATATGAATGGTTCACATCTGTCTTAGTGAGTCCTATTGGACATACCAGGCCATATGGTGGACAGAGTGGGGAAGTGGACACAGCAAGGTTGCCAACATTCTGTGTGTTTGGTGAGATGTGCCACAGTGCAAATTGTAAGATGATCGACATTGTCCCACCCCACCTGGTTTCACTGCAGGCGTGTTCTAGACAACAGAGCCCACGGCGGTGTAATATAAAGGAAAACAAATGTTCCATGTATTTGTGGTCATCCTTTCATGATGTGGTTTGAGGGGAGCAGGGTGGTACAGCTTGAACCAGGGGGGGGGGGGGGCACTGTCCCAGGTTGTGGAGGAAAAGGGGGGTTGGGGGGGATGTTACCGGGAAAGGACTGGTCCCCACAGACCCCCTTCAGCTCCAGCGGAAGGAGACGTGTCGAGGGCGGTCGCCCCCTTCCTTCACCAGGGGCTTGTGGAACTCCCGGCCGGCCCGCGAGTGGATGCTGGCCCAGCAGTACTCACAGTAGTACTGCAGGCACGTGACGTTGGCACAGAAGAAAGGGGCAAACTTGCCCCCGCAACGCGCCCCCTGGCACTCGTCACACATCTGGTCGTCCAGGACGTACGGCTTGACTTCCACCTGCGCACACGGAGGCAGGCGAGACTGCTAGCACGTGTAGCATGTGATAGCACATACATTATTTTATGACACCATGAAGCCCGTTGCACACTGCAAGCGGCGCTGATCCGGAGCAGAAGCGTGCACGTTGTCGGGACGGTTTCTCTGCTATGCTTTACACACTGCCCACAGACGGACAGCTAGCAGATATTATTCCCCCCGCCCACCAGCACTCTGTCAGTTGGTCATGATAGCCTACTGGTTGTTGCACTGCATGGATCATTCAGTATGAACATGATATTATGCTTGCTGTAAATCAGTAAATGTATAATCACAAATATATGAACATTATGACAAGTCAGACAACAAAGTTATATTTTTATGACGTCTGTCTGATCGAGGAAATGGTGGGCATGGGGGTGTGGGTCTAAGAAACAAGCAAACCGTTTTCTTTTAAATTAATATATGTAGTGTTTAACCTGCTTCTACAACATATTTCCATTCCATGTAAAAAGCGTTTCAAAAACGCGAGGCGAGGAGGGAAAAAACTGACTCCAGGCGGGAAAAAAAGCGTTGGGTCCGCCTCGGCTCAGCGAGCAGCGTCGGCCTGGCTTGCAGTGTGCAAAGATTATTGATTTAAATGGGAGTGGATCCAAAGCGAAACACGCCGCGTCACCCTTGCCTCAGCTCCCTGTGCAACGGCCTTAAGGGTTAGCTATCCCACTAGCCAGATGTAGATGGTAAATGGACTGCATTTATATTGCGCTTTTATCCAAAGCGCATACTCATGGCGATGTCAGCCATGCAATGAGACACCTGACCACCGTGAGCAGTTAGGGTGTCTTGCTCAAGGACACCTTGACACTTTGTGAAGAGTTAGCGGGGTTTGAACCAGCGAGTTCTTGATCACCTATCAAACCGCTCTACCACTGCGCCACTTGACGCAAATGTGGCTACTGTCGACATCCATTGGGTGTCAGCACTGTCACTCACAATTATTTATACGTAATTTCCGGTGCTACACTAGTGCACTGCTTTATTTACGAATTTGAATGTAAACATTTATTTTAAGCAGAAACTGTAGCCTACTAATTTCACAGATTTACAAGACCTCCTGTTCCTGACCTCCTGAGTCCTGTTCTCCAACATATTCCACTTTGCAAGTTTAACTTCGGACTTCGGTCATAGAGTTACATAGTTTGTCATCCTGCATGTCAATCAAAATACCTTGCTTGTCAAGTAGGCGGGTACTGACGCAGTTAGCCAGCGCTGTGTCCCAGACTTTACGCATGTAAAGGCTGGCTTTGCGAGACTACCTTTGAGATGCCTCGGGATACTCGATGCATGCAACCTCACTGCAGAAGGACAGTAATCTATTCTGCTGACTTTCAATCTGCCCTTCACAACTACAGTGCAGATGCAGCGGTTGTAGCCTTCAACAAGACAAATGACAACATGGAAAAGACAGTCAGGCTACAGTATGTAACACCAGCTGAGGATGCAAGGTTGACTGAAGCTTTCTTTGCTTTCACTAGGACACTAGGCTAATGGTGTGCTTGTACGGAAACTGAGATAACCAGCTCTGATCTACACCTGCATTTTTGTATCTGTGCTTTTGAACACTTACTACAGAGACCGCTAGGGAAAAAAACAACAGGTTCAGGTCTCACAGTATGAAACCAGAGCTGCTGAGAAGAACTGCGGCTAGCTAGGCGGAGGAAAGATACATGGGTTGGGGGTGGTGGTTAGACAGCCCAACGGCTCTGAGGGCAGGCTTTCTGGCAGACAACCAGTCTCACTTGGTCACCATCTGCCAAGCCGCTATTGGCCGACGTTCCTAAAATAACCCTTCTGCAGTGCAGCCGGAGTGGTTGTACATGTATAAGGAAATACTATAATTAAAACAAATCTATGTGTCTGCAGCTCACAACATCTGTCCGGCCTCCAATAGCCAAAAGGCGGCAGTTATTACACAGCCAGATCCAGGCTATCGTTATTGTAGGCCGCGCTGAGCCGTCGGCAGGAAACCAAGCTATAATCAAAGACCTGATACTTCAGGGGGTGCGGAGGGGGTCTCAAGGAGCGCTCACACCTACATAAATGTCTCCGCCACTCGTCTGCGGTCAAGATTGTTTCTCTCGTTCACCAATTCCAGGACCCTCCCATCCGCTGTAATCACAGTGCTTTAACTCACCCTTTTATCAATGTCATTGTGCTGCAGCTGAACGAACCGGGCGCTGATGGCGGCGATGTAGCTCTGCTGATTGGAGAAGGCCACGCGGCCCGCCCCCTTTGGGTACTTGAGCTCTGGGTCGGTGTCAATGCCAGCGTAGCAAACACCTCCATACAGCCGGTCCATGATCATGGCCAGCTCCACTGCACAGCGACAAAATGGAGGTGCATTTTATTTATTATATATATGTATATATATATATATACACACACACACACACACACTATAGGCTACTGTATCTTTATTTTCCCCTCTAAGGCCTCTATTTGGACAGAAGAGGAGGAAACCTGAAATCTTATCTTAGGCTTATGTGTTAGTAGAGCCATAATTAAACAAATACAACAATATTCCAGTCCATTCACCAGAGCAGCTGCCTGAAACAGCTGATGTAATTAGTAGGGATCACATTGCAGACCAGCCAGGGATGTTTATACCAAGAACAGAGAGATTGAGCCTTCTACCGGACCATAAATACTTAACATGATGACTCTTTGGCTGGAGTCCTGGAAACCCAATAGATGCTTGCTTTCTCGCTGGGGAGAAACTTTCATTAGAGCCCCCAGTCTTCTGTGCCCTATGCCGCTCACCTTGGGAAGCCAATTTAGTAGCACGCCAAAAAAAGCAAAGCTCACTCACCTGCACGCAAAGGCCGTGGGACTCCCCCAACAAAGATGGTCTTGCGAGGGTCCAGAGGCTGGGAGCCATCCATCACAAAATCACTATCGCTCAGGTTCCAGGGGCGGATTTGGACCTGTGGGATTAAAAGATGAATTTAAATAATAAAAAATAAATAAAAATGTAATAGTTACAGGTTTCTGAGTACAATCCAAAACATTTGTCTTGCATTAATGCTTGAAATATGTGCTGTGCTTGTTTTAATATAATGACAAGACCTTATAGCTGTATGTAACACACATTCTTGTTTCAAGCAATCCTATCACGTCAAGGTTTTGATTTCATGTTTTGTTTGTGTGCAGTTTAACAGCGTCCTGGAAGAGGATTGTGAAAACAACACTGACTGACTCCAACAAGGATGTTAGATTACTGAACGGACAAGTGTCTTGGCTCTAATTCAGACTGTGCTGACAACAGCTCCCGCTCACAGGCTTGTCTTTGATGGTGGGGCTGGACACACATAGATAGAGCTTGCCATCCTCCTCGATGCAGGCATCTATCAGCGCCTGGACCGAACTCTCTTCCTGGAACAGCAGGAAGGCGTATCCTGGCAAAGACAACAGACAGAGGGCACCATCATAACCCTGTGACCATGACTTCCCTCTTTCTTAGAACCATTTATAGAATCTCCACACAGTGTCTACATTGTTGTCATTATCTTATGACCAGCCCTCTAATGGGTTTCCTTTCTGGAAATTATTCATAGCTTAAACAAGACTTCCCGTAATCAAACGTCATCGCTGCAGTAGCCACCATACTTCCCGTACCTTTCAACATGTACTGACAAACAAAAGCGCTCCACTGTGAAAATAGGAGCATGCAAAATGTATCACCCTTTCTGAAATCTGGATCTGTTGAGACTTATAAAAAAATAGCCCTTATACTATTCAATTATTTAGACCAAGGTCACAAGTGAAAGCCATATTTGGCTCACTTCATACAGAGGCTGGCATGCTGTGACAAGGCGATAGACAGAAGCTTCTGGAATAAAATGCATACAAAACATCAAAGACTGATGCGAGGTTTGGACTTGAAGCAGGACAATACGTCACTGGAGACCGACAGGTGGAATGCACTTCCATGCCTGCAAAACACTCTGTATACTATTAGCATTAGCTATGATAATTATGTGAACACAACTGTGGCTCCACCTGCGGCCAGAGAGAGTCAGGGGAATATGAGCTGCCACCAGAGATAGAGAGCAGGGAGGACGAATAGCTGTGAACTGTGAAGACAGGTGTACGGAAACACACACACACACAGAGGAAGAGAGACCTTTACTTAGGAGACGTACAATCCTTCCAGAACTTCTTTTCTTCCCTTCATCCTTTGTTCAAATTATTTTAACTGTAAAGCACGTTGAGTTGCACATTGTGTATGAAAGGTGCTATACAAATAAAGTTTATTATTATTATTATTATTATTATTAACTTTGCTAAAATACTTTTACGAGATAATGTGCAATTTAATAACTGCAAGCTTGTCTTGTGTATAAAAAAAAACAAATGTCTGCAAATGTTTTAATGAATGTTGCAAACATAATACATTTTACACAATTATACATGCGTGAAAAAGTAAAATTACGGATTTGCCAAGAGAGCCAGTGTCATATTCTGAAAAACCACACCCACCGGGAGGAAACCATTGACTTTGCATTGCGTTAAGCTAAGCTAACATAATTTCTGACATATATAAAACTGAAACCTTTTTAAAAGCTGTTATGTGACAGGATGCACTACCCACAAAGTGAAGAACACCGAACTAAGTGTTCATAACCTGCCAAACCAAAAAAGTTAGTGGAGAAGTAGAAAAGGACACCATGTGGATACAGGCAATAGAGACACACGTCATATTGCATTGACAACAACAGACACACAAACAGTATTCCAAATGCTTTATGTGCTTTTCTCTCCTCAAAACCAAAATAGGCTATGCAGACTTAGTTCTGGGATCTTTACCTTGTGGGTAAACAGCTTTTAGGTAGAAGTCAGATATGAAGTTAGCTTAGCACAATACATGGAGAGCTATGGAAAGTTTTCCTCCTGGCATGGGTGGGACTTAAATGCGCTCTGTCAATTCTCAATTGATGAGCAATCCAGCCAATCATACTTTTTTTTTCATGCATGACAACAGTAGCAAAGGTTTATATTTTTAATGTTGTGTTTGTGTATTATTTTTTTTGGCTATAAGTGACTATTTGCAATTTCATTTTGCAAGATTGTATAATGGTACGGAAGGGTAGATATATAAAATATAATATAAAAATCACTTGGGCCACCAAGCCAACTGGAACAAATCTGCTCAATACAAGGTTAAATGTGCTTTTTCCAACAATACAAATTTGAAATGTAGCCATGTTTTATCTTGAAACCAATGACGTTATCAACCCTATTATACTTTTTATGGTAGGCTAGTCTACAATACTATAGCTTAAAATAAGAAATTGAAAGGTGGCCACTGGCTGTGCGTTGTTGGTGGCCAAAATGTATGGTTACATTTGTAAACATTTTTATTTTTCATATCATGATAAAAGCTTCAAATATGTAATTGAATGTTTGTGAACATTCACTTTATATATGAGAGAGAGAAAGAGAAACAGAGAGACAGAGAGAGCAGTGAGCCAGAGCATCAAGGAGGTCAAGTGTGTCAGGTAGCATGTTGACTGTATCCTCACGAGGCCAGAAGCTACTGCTCTCCCATGGGAACGTGCTGTCTGAGTGTGCAAAATGCTAATTTCTTCAAGTTCATCGTCATGACCACACACAACGAGACTTCATGTTTTAGAAAGATCTGTTGAAGGGTTGGTCGACACATGAGCACATGCCCATTCTGATGATAGAAACATGTCTACCGTACGCATGCACAACACCGTGTAGGATGATGCATGTTTGTATAGGACAACCACTAAATTCATTGTTTTCTAAAATGTATATCGATTCAGTAACCAAAAGGTGGGTCACAGAAAGTGTAGATACTGAACGTGTACTAACAATGTTTCAGACATCGAAAATGCATAGTACATACTTCATTTCCTGATAAAATGGACAAAGGACACAAAAACTACTGCGTACATCTTTCTCCTGTTTCACATGCATTTACAACGTAGATGGTAGATGGTAGCATTAACGCCTACTCTAGTCATTCTAGTCTTTAAGAAACATGTTTGTCTGCGACATGAGATATGTAGCGTATGGGCTGCTGTGGCTCATCTTCCTCCATCTCCGGCAGTCTTGCGCAGTGCAGAGGCTTACGCCACAGGAGGACAGTGCACAACTGCAGTGGCTCGTGCCTGAGATTCACAGGGCTTTGCTGAAGAGCTCTCGGCGTTGTCCAGGGACAAGGGAATATACAATACACCCACATCCTTCGCACCCATACAGAACTCTGTCTACAAATAGCTGATGATCGAGGCTGGGCTCCCAAATGATGATCTTGTGCCAAATCCAACTGAACAACTATGATACATGGGAATGGAACAACCAAAGGCCATTATAAGCTATCAACAGAATTCTGCCACCATGCTATGTCCTGCATGCTAGTAGAAGATGGTAGATTTTTAAACCAAACTCCACATTCAAACAAATGCACCTCCCTCAGAAGCTCCACCCCTAAACTGAACATTCATTGCCAAGACTGGGACAGAGTTATGTCCACATTACTTTCTCTGTGCTCACATTCACAGAGCCAGGGATTATGTAGGTACCATAGACTGTAGAACTAAATTTATCAATCCTACGTGACGTCACCCATAAGTTTTCTGAAGAACAGGTTTGAAGCCTTTGGCCGTCGCTATCTTGGCGCTGCTAAGAAAGGACCAACATGCATTGCCGAAAAGTAAGGTTCAGCCATTCCAATTAGCCGAGGTGACGCATAGCAGACAGCTAGCGGCTAGCTACCTGGACAGCACCGAGTAAGCTGTCACTCAAATAATTAATTATGAATACATGTATGGCTTAATATAAATTAAACTGATGAGTTATATAATGTTCACCCTTCACAATGTTGTCATTAACAGGGCCATTCACTATAGAAACAAACCTTTCTTTTTGTACCAGGCTAAACTCGTGTATAATCCCAAGGAGAAATTCACTGAATATCATTGGATTACCTCACCTTCCCAAAGCAGTCAAGCAGATGGTGTTTTTAAGTGCAGTCTACCATACTATACACAATATGCACTAGTAAAGAACTACCACTAAATATCTTAGATTCCATTGAAGGGTTCAGTTAACAAAAAATAGAATAATAAAAATAATAGAAACAGAATAATAGAAGGTGTAGAAATTATGTCACCAGGAAAGGCCATCACTTCTAAGATGCTAATCAGAATAATGGTAAAATGACAGCTGTCAAAGCAAAGACAACAGCAGCAAGCTTACAACAACCACATGACTAATAAGGCACCATTTTGTTTGTTCTGCAGCTGAACTATGCAATAGAGCAACAACAGGTCTAATCTCACTAAACTGAACATCAAATCTCATCTTAAATAAGCAGGAGGACACAGTTCATAGTTTACCATCATGGTACAATATCCAATGTATTTATGAAACCAAGGTAGGATGCTGATATCAAAAGATATCACTGGTGCAGAGCCAATGTACAAAGAATCCCATAACTAATGTTTTACATAGCAGACTGAGGCAATCCACTTCTGAGTAATAAAATAGACTGGACCTGGACATCTAAATATTAAGGGAATAATATTCAACCCTTAATTCGGTTTTATACAATATAAACTCCCGGAAAATACTTCTTCAATCTGTCTGTTCTGAACATTATGTTCAGAATTCAATAATACAAAAAATCTAAGAATCAGGATCAGAACATTGGATCAGAACATTGGGATTTGAAAATAAGGGAAATTTTCCAGCGCAATTATCCATCCTTGCGTCATTAAATCACATGACAACTAACTTCCAATGAAAGTAGCAAGCACTAGCCATGATGGATGTTTTATTAGAGCTATAGCTCCAAAAGTCTCTAGAAATCACCAGTGTACGTATGTCATGCACTAATTTGCATATTGATGATGTCATCTTGTATTTATTTGCATAAAGCTTATTTGTTGTGTTCAGAGTATTGACACAACTCAATGGCTCTGGTTTTGACGATGGCGGAAGGATGAATACAATAATTTTAACTTCCTGAATTAGATTCAACAAAACAGAAACGATTTTCATAGTGAGAGCATCAACGTAACGTAACCATTGATACACACTACAACTAGTCATTTCCCACTCCAGAGGCATCCTCCTGCCTGCCCCCTCACACACATTTAAGACGCCGTTCTGGACAAGCGCTACGGCGCTGTATAAAAATATTTCTCGCCTTTTCCCCAGTGATCTGAATAAGTCACTAATGCTGAGTGTAGCGAGAAAGTCGCCAAGTTGGAAGACGGCATCCACCAACAAGAGAAGAACATCATGACGCTTTGCGTCCTCGACTTCCAGTTTCTTCTTCTCTTATTTTGTGTCAGGTGCCGTTTGACTGAATTATTTCTGTCACTAGTGTTACAGCTAATGTTCTCTACTGACCCCAGGAGGCACCTGCTTTACCAATGGGAATGTAGAAAACTGGAGGATTGAAAGCTATGGAATAGGATAGGTAATAATTAACGCCAGCACACAACATTTTCATTCTAATGAATGTGAAAATGTATTTGTAAAGGTTGATAGCAAAACATACAGGATTGCTGTAACTAAATAATAACTAATAACTGAAGAACATGAATGTTTAGATTTATGGTTCTTGGCAAGGGGACAAAACTAGAACCTAGAACACCAGCCCCGTGACTATACCAAAGCTTTATCAAGTCATAAATCTGCCACACACTATTAATAACACATTGAGCAGAAAGGAGAGCAAACACAGTGGAAAAATTGAGAGAGAGTGTGAGAGAGAGAGAGAGAGAGAGAGACTCCATCATAGGTAAACAAACGCAAGGCTACATGATATGGGCAGCAGCGGGAAAAGACAGTCTAGGTGGGGTTGGTGCAGTGAGACACAAACATCTGCTCTTCTAGAAAACAAATATGGTTAATCATCACTAAACGGTGTGTGTGTGTGCATGCTCAAACATTGTATTTCCTATATGGCTCTAAGGTGTGAGTGGGCACTGTAGCGGCCTAGTAAAAATATAACACAAACATCATCGTTGACATATGTTGACAGATGTTTGTAGATGTGCGTGCGCAAGGGTGTGTGTGTGTGGCATCTAACTTCCGGGAAATATTGTGACGAGCCACGATAAGGAAAACAATGCATCTCAGTCCCAACCAGAGACTACTTGGCGGTTTGCACCTTTTTTCAAACTTAGGCTTCTCACTTTAGGCTTGATAGATCACATTGCATGTAGCAACTTAATGTATTTGCATGTTCCCCTCCCGTTATTTTTCACATTAACATTGAAACGCCCTAAACTGTATATTCATTAAGGCAAACGTAGCAAATGAACTATATGTGCTATCTTTGCACTTCTGAAAGACGTCATCCTTCGTGCACACCGTTATCAGCTTACATGATATTTGCAAGTGATATCGAGTTTGCACACACAAACCTTTAGTAAATCTGGCCCCAAGTCTCTATCGTTAAATAAACAGGGTATTTTGACTACTTCCTATGTGCACACACATTTGAGAAGCCTGGACATGAGTCATAACAAGCTAGAGATGTTTTCCATACAGTTCACTCACTACACATCTCTAGGCATCATCCCTTACATGGCAGCCCCTGAATACTCATACCATAACCTCGTTTTTGTTTGAAACTCCACGCAGAGTGGAGTCCTCTCTGCACCTCCCCTAGAGAGCTCCTAGGCCAACACCCTTCTCTACCGCTGTGGCTACTGCCTCACACTGTTACAGTATTGCGGCATCATTCACAGCTTTCCCAGATGCAGTGCATTACCATCTGTGTATGGAATGCCAGTTAGCTTCCCTAATATGACACATAGCTTCTCCTGAGTCAGGCTCGACACCGGGAGGAAAGGCCTTCAATCTCCTGAGGTTCTCGTGTAAACAACCGCCTCACTGGTCAAGTTGCTCACAGCAACACACACCTAATGAATGTGTGCATGTATGCTTCGCAGGTCTGACCGCGGGAGGCTTGCTCCGATAAACACTCTTCCGCACTTCCACAGCATGAGCCGTGAATTATTGGTAATCCAACTCTTTGCAAAACGTCAAGAAGGTGAAAGATGACAGAAGGAGATATGGGCAGCAAGTACTGTTTGCTATTCAAACAAAGTACAACGCCACCCTTTGACTGGAACAGCCTTAAACCAGCGAGCAGCGACATGAATTGCTGAAATAAGATGGTGTGGCACAATACTATGAACCTCAAAGCTGCTGTTTCAATGCGGCATACATCTCTAGAAGGGGCAGCTGTGATGGGGAAAATGCACACCAACTGGAATGCTTACCTTTAGGTGGAAAATAGGACTTGCTCTCCGCTTTGTGTGGCCAATCCACCACCAGGTGCCCATAGCGACGGAAGCTGTTTGTGATTTCATCTGTAAGGCAGGGAGAAGAGGAAAACAGCAGTTAGATAATATGGAAACAGAGTGGCCACAACACAAAACGCTTTGCACGGGAAGTTGCGTAGTCCGATTTACTTTTTATTTGTGCTGTGTTGGTGCATGCAGCAGTAGCCACTGCATTAAACACAGGTTAGGGCCAAACACAACCAGTATTCACTCGGATCCCTACGCCAGCAGACTAATATTTCAGTCAGGAAGAGGCATGAGATCAGTATGTTGGTAGGTCCATAGTGTGCTCAGTGTGCATGTGGTATGTGCACGGTAAAGTCAACATTCCATGTTACAGCGTCAGCCCACAGGCAGAGAGCACAGCTGTACCATGATGTGTGATACAGATAGCTCTATATCACACACACAAACTGACCTGCTTATGCGACAGCACAATCTGTCATCCGTCAGTCATTCTCGAGAATGCTTGCTAACGTCGAGCTCAAATCAAAACAATATCGCATTGTGAAGCAAAGCGTTGAACTCTGGTAATGCTATGGTTTTGTTGTTGCGAGAGGTGTTCGCCACTTTGTTTAGCTAGCAAAACTTACTGAGATATTTGGAGAATTTGACATCATCTTACAATTAGCTTGCAGTATCTGACTATATATGTAAGTAAAGCCCATTTATGGTTACAGTAAAGCCCATTTATTGTTACAGTAAAGTGTTATTAATGTTTCAAAGACAAATACAGTCAACCATGTAGAACCCATGGGAAAAGAATGAGTAACTGGCCCTTGTACAACAGCAGGGGGTCAGGTGGTGCATGGAGGAGAGAGAAACTCTGCACCTTCGTCTATGTCAGGGGGAAGGCCTCCAACAAACACCTTCCTGGAGTAGCGCTCCATCCGCTCCCCGTTCTGGCAGCGGGTTGGAGAGTTCAGGCCCGGGGTCAATGAGGGGTCGCCGTGGCAATCGTCAAGGAAACCATCCTCAAAGGGGAACAGAGAGGAACGACCTGGCAAGATGAGCAAGAGACAGGTAGAGTAGAGGGATGCAGGGAGATGTGGGAAGAGAGATGGACATGAATCCTCTGGATAGTGATGGAAAATAACACTGTTCTATATCTACATCCATACATCTTCCCCCGCTTATCCGGAGTCGGGTCGCAGGGGCAGCAGCTTCAGCAAGGGACCCCAAACTTCCCTTTCCCGAGCAACATC
>JAODUH010000007.1:168866-210021 GCA_027564835.1 Typhlichthys subterraneus
CGCTTGGCGCGCCATAGGCTTTTGATCTTGCGCTATTTAATATGCTTAATTTAATAATTAATTAGTCATATTTTCCATCTGATATTTTGGCTCAACATCTGCCGGACAAAGTTACACATGATTACCAGTAGGCCTACTAAACTGGTAGAAAGCATATGATTTTGCACAATTGTCTCACCAAGGACTTAGATCACGTTGTCTATAAATGCCCCAGAATCACACTATTTCGGAAGCTCTGCGCAACTAACTTGACCATTCAAAACAAAAACAAAAAAATGTCGATAATACCGCAGACCGCGGTATTGGGGCACCCTTAATCACCGCAAGGACATTTTCTTCACCGCGACAGCCCTAGGGGAGATATGAACGGCCCCTCCTATGTTGGACTGATTCTTGAAATTGCGAGATCTGATTGGCCCAAGAGCATTTTCACAATAACAAATAGAATGCAAGGTGGTGTAAGAGATATTTTTTTCATTTTAGTTTCTTATCCAAATATATTGAGTGCGGGGCAGAGAAATAGATACGTGTGAAGAAAATTGAAAGACGAGCACTCTAAGTTTTGGTGTAAAATGTAAAAGACAGAACACACAGGCCTAAGGTGCATCCCAAGCCAAGTGACAGTCAGCAGCCAGGAGACGCAGTACATGCTATAGCCTATAATAGATGTCAGGTACAAGCAGCAACATTTTCTACATTTAGATAAGCATAATTCAAACATCCAAAATATAAATAGTTTTAATTTTTCTAAAGTTTACTCTGTTGGCTAGAATTGGTAGGCTAATAGTCTAGCTAATAGGATTATGTTGTTAACATTGGCAGTAAACTCTTTATTGGTGCTGAAGCACACCCAATTTGCTTTTAATAAGCACTCCTAAAAAACAAGAAGAAATTATGATTATTTTCTGTCTGGCCTAAGTTTTTTCCCTAATGTTAGATTTTGCATCACTGGTTCCTGAATTTCTTTTGAAAGCAATACAGAATACCTGACACTTTTTGCATTGTATTCTATTATATTATATTTTGAATTACATAAATAAAGACTAACAAAATAGGGATACAGAAAAGGCACACATGGTTGCATATACATTCCCCAGAATTAAGGAAAGTAAGTGTTTTATGGAAACATGAATGTAACCTGTTATATAGTTAAATGTGTAATTTAGAAGGCTTTGTACAGTATTTCATAATCCCCAAAAGGTCGATTCACCCCAGCTGTTTTTTAATGTACAGACTAGACTACTGATTGTAGCCTAAATGTATATTTAAAAACTATTAATGGTCAAAATAAAAGGCCAGGCTATCTACAAAATTTAATAAACTACTGCGCATCATAGTTAATTACAGTGGATGGTGTGTATACTATTTCTATTTTCCAACCAGGTCTACTCTAGACAGTTCTCAGGCCAGTTGGTTTCAAAGTCCAGGGCTGTTTTTCAGTCCCAATCTTACCCTGCCACTCACCGACCCAATTTTGCTCATGTCTGCTAAATTGGTTATTAATCAACTGTAGGGCTACCCATAAAGAAAATACTACACAACGTGTAATCCAACGTCTAATCCAACAATGTTAGGCGATGAATTGCACACATGCATAATATAGGCTACTGCAGGTCAATGCAGTGTGTGCAAGAATGCTATATATCTTGCAATATAGGACTAAAACTGGACTGGTCTCGGTCTCAACTCGGTCTCGCCCTGCCTTGGTCTTGGTCTTAACTCAGCCTCGACTTCTCAAAGTCTTGGTTTTGTCTCGGTCTCAGAACACGCTGGTCTCGGTGAAGACTTGGTCATGGATCATGGTCTCGACTACAACACTGCAGTGTAGTACTAAATGTGTAAGTACATTATCTGGAGCTCTACTCCCTCTGATACGCACAGTGATGCACACCGACTGGAAAGTTATATCGGGCTGTAATCGGGTTCGGGCTACAGAAAGCCATACACGTGCAGGTTCGGTTCGGGCAGTAAACTGGGCATGCGCGTGCCGGTGTCAACAGAAAGCATTTTGTCAGAACAATTAATACCAAGGAGGAACAGCATGGTGAAAAATAAGACCAGATATGTATTTCCTTGGACTGGATCACTAGAACCTTTACTGAAAGGAACCCTTGAGTGTAGGGCGGTCATGGCGATTTTAATATTTTCCCTTTTGTGCTCCGAAACGGACATAAGAAGATCATCACATCGCACATTACGACATTAGGTAGGCTACCATTAGCTACGTTAAACATGCTTAAAAAACAGATGCATCCATCTACCACCCTAATGATAGCGGCGTTACAGACCATATGCCTATATGTTTACCTGTAATGTATGCCGGTGTGCCAACATGTTTGCGCCGCAAAAGATGTTCCCTCGTAGCTTTTATTCTTTAAATATAGAGACTGTAGCTACTGTATAAACGGTCACGGTAAACACCTACAGATGACGCATGTCTGCAGGATTGTCTATTCTATTTAGTGCCAGAGGAAGATTAAGTTAGGCTACTCGACATTCACACATTGAGCGTCAATATCTTTTCATATGAAAACGTGCAGAGCAAATCTGTTTGAATAGGCCAACTATTGTTAATCTGAAGGCTAAAATAATATCAAAACAAAGTTACATATCTTATTGTTATCAATAAATCCTGTTAAACGGACGTTGCCTTGTAAAAGTGTCAACATTAAAAATCCCAGCGCTGGTGGCTAAGGGACCGTCAAAAAATGACTATGATGAGTGACGAGCACTGTGCAAATTACTGTGAATCATTATAATTTGAATAATAATGAACAGAAATGAGTAATAACCAGTTCAGAACCATTTTAAAAGTATTGATTTGGAACCGGAATCGTAAAAAACCCAAACGATACCCAGCCCTACTACTACAGCGAATATACAATATTTTTATTCTACTTCTTATATTGGCACAAATGCTTCACAAATCAAATATTGGTGTATCTAAGAGATCCGCTGAAAATATATTCACCGTTTAGCAGGGCTGTAAGATAGTGGGAGTCTGTTTTTCAAACTCTGGTGTAGCGTCCTTGTTGCCTAGACACATGGTGAATATGCGCTGCTCTGTATGCTCTGTGCCTTAGTCAGACCAACACAAATGCTTTGCACGGACGCACGCACGGAACAGAACAATGCTTTTTGCTGCCATGTTAAAGATATTTTTTATATCTATCTATCTCCCGGTGGTGCCTTTGCAGTGAAAAGCAACTGCCAAGGCACCACCTGACCACCTAAAGCAGTTAGTGTTAGGTTTCTTGCTCAAGGACAGGGTTCAAACCAGCAACTTCTTGATTACCTGTCGCCCCGCAATACCCACTGCGACACTGTCACCCCTACAATTAAGGACCTTTAGGAAGATGTTCAACACTTCTGCTACACCCTCTGCTAATCACATGGTTACTCATCGGACCGTGCTGTGCTTGCAGTTCTTGTTTTCCTCCTGATAAAAGCAAGCTTGTCAACTCTTATCCAATGACCGATGCTCCTGTCAACAAGCCCACAAAGGCAAACAGCACAATGTATTTACTTTGATTACTGGCTGTATTGCAAGTTCCTTCTATCTGTAATAACATTATGCTTCAGCTATGTCATTAACCCACATTTCACAAGAAGACCTCCCAACATGCCCGCGCACACACACACGCACGGACCAATCAGCTGTTTCTTTACATTCTACACAATGAAATAATCTATATTTATATGAGTCAGAAAACATTACAAGCAGAATTAAGTATTAGCAAGCATAACAGATACATTGGCATTATTTGACAAAGAAGGGACTGTGTGCATTTTAAAAATGGAAAGTTAGAAAGAGCGCATGTTGTGGATAAATGAGAACTCATTATTTTTGACGATGACTTATTTTGAACGTGTATGTAACCCAACCAGCCACAGCAGGGATAACAGATCCCAGGTCAGGAACCAGGCCCACCAAACTTATGTGCAACAAACACCCAGAGACTGAGACTGGGAGGGCTTTACAGTACATTGCTTTGATTTGCATGTTAAAATCACCATGCTCGTACCCCATCTTACAGTGTGTGCGACCGTGTGTGTGCGCACGTGTGTGTTTGTGCATGCGTGCGACAGGTGTCAGGTAGAGGCTTTTCACTGCACTAGTTGCAGTGATGAAGTCTGTCGTCATATTGCTGGTGTTTTTCCAGGCCAAAGGGAGGTTCTGTGGTGTGTGTATGTACGTGTCTGTCTGAGGTGTGGAGGGTTTGCGTGTGTGTGTGTTTGTGTGCGTGTGTGTGTGAGAAATAAAGAAGAGGAGCGTGTGTTCTGCTGACCCAGTTCAAAAGTGATTGTACTGCTGGAAAAAAGTTTTTCCCTGAGTAATTCATAAACTTTTGCAACATGACTGACACAGGGGCGGCCATTCAACAATATAACCAATAACAGTGATAATAGTTTTACACCACACCAACCTACGATTTGATGATGTTATAATAAGAATATCTACACTATATGCAAGCAGTACAAAAGTCCAACTAGTGTCTTTTCAGATGAGAATGAGTACAGCTGAAAAAACACAAAGGGTGTGTTCATTCCTAAACAAACTGAGCCACAGGTCTGTTTAGTGTAGAAATGGTTTGCATTAAAAGAAAGTGCATATTAAACCAATAGTGATGTGCAGAAAGACTCTCCCCACAAGAGGAGATGCAAGCAATTAAAGTGTTTCCTAAAGCATAAGCAAATGTTTGAGTAGTATTATCTTCACTGCCAAAAAATATTAACAATAAACCTCAGACATTGTGACACAATCTTAAAGTAATATCACCCACCCCTGGCTACTAACAAAACAAAAGTGCACAAACAGACAGTGTCTGATGAAACAGTAGGTGAAAATGACCATACTAGACCTAGTGCTTCTCAAAGCAGTTGGTCTGCCACAGTAAGCATGAAGGCTGTGGTTGTATGTGCGCATGCATGCACAGTTGGGAGTGCTAACAGTGGTTCAGAGTCAATTAAAGCAATTATTCTTTTGCAGCAAATAGAGCATTAGGACAATGGCAGAGGCCAAGGCGTCTGACATTTCGCAGACAGTGTGTAGGTAGGTAGACATTAGGTGGATATTAGTCAGTAGTCAATGGACCCTTTTCACAGACACAAAGTGTGTGCAGTCTATGTATTAGCAGATGCTGACAACTATTGATTCACTGTCATTGCCTCCTAATCAAAACACCTACTGCACATCCAACTGACCTGCATTTAATAAGTTTGCTTATGACAAGTCTGTGAAAAGTGCTCATTCTGTCAAGATCACATGTAAACAAGGGAGCAAGCAATGCGCCTCCGGATTTGTGACAGCCACTCCCTCTCTTTTCTCTCCCTCTCATTTTATAATCTCAAAGGAAGGCTCGCCGGAAGATTCCGGTCGACATCCCATGAAGTGAAGCCAGGTCAGGATAGAGCTTTTGGTGAAACAATGCCCTCTCAACACAAGACTAGAAAACCAGACTCTATGCATGAGTAAACAGAAATGTTCATAATATAACCCCACCCCACGCCCCGCCAAATACACACACACACAAAATCCATTGTTATTGGTGGTAAAAAAATAAAAATCCGAACCTGACTGAGGCCTATTTCACTCCAGTGGGTCTGAAGAATGACACATGACTTATGTCGGCAAGATAATAGCTTGATACGGCAAACCTACATTGAACAGCCTCACAATTATTTCATTTCAAATGTTAAATTGGGTAAAGACTTAGTAGGGAATCATTATGAAGTGCATTATTATGATCCGTAAATATGCACTCCAAGCTCCTTGGCTTTACAAAGCTATTTAAGTGTATTAAGGTGGTGCTTGAGAGCCATGTATGCACACACACACACACACACACACACACACACACACAGAGACCAGATTTTGTAGGAAAAGCTAAATTATTATTATTTATTACCATTATAATAAAAAATGATTAGTCCTACATTTTTGAGAATTTGAGAAATGGGACATTACAGCAAAAGGAAAAGAGACAAAAACATTTGACCAAATCACATTTCCCGTTAATGCTAAATAACCCCAAGTAAGCATTCGATAAAATTATAAAACAACCCATAACATATCAGTGATCGACATGGCTTGGCCACCAGCAAAAGTGTGGTTTACCTTTGTCATGGTCAGTCCTTATCATATCCATTAAGGAATTCTCCAGAGAGTGCAAGCTAAATGAATCGAAGGGCCGATTCCGGTCCTGCAAGATAAAAGAAAGAGCAAGTAATTTAGCTGACACTACAGGAGAAACATAATGGGGACATTTTTAATAAATTATTTTTATTCAACTTGCATTATTTGTAAACTATTTTCTGAACATTATTGCAGATGCAATTGTAGGGTATGCCACTCGTATGATTATTTTGAGTGCTCCAAGTAGTACAACTGTATGAGAGTTGTGTAATATTTGGACATAGACAATGTCTTTAGAGAGCTTTTTTATTTTACTGTATTTAACAAAGCTATTGAGCTACAACCATATATATACATACATACATACATACATATATATATATATATATATATACATATATACATATATATATATATATATATAAATTTAGTTTTTTGTTTCTCCCAGTCCTAGATTCTTTCTACATTTTGGCTATCACTTCAACAGACAAATGCCTTTCTGAGAAAAGACCTTTAGTGTAAATGGAAACACTCAGTCTTATCTTTTATCTATAACTTTAAGTAGATTGTCTTCTATAGAACCTTTTTTTAATGCTGTAGATAGGACATGACACAAAACACATACTGTAGCTTCAATGGAGACCAAACAAAGACGTACACATTCATGAACACATGCACACACAATCACGCGCATCAGTGTATGGCTGGGATTTATGTTAGTGATTTTTAATTGGTTAGTTTTCTCAAGTTGCAAATTATACCGAAATAGGTTGGGATCAATTCTGCCAATATTCAGGATACATTTAGGAAAATGCAAATAAAGTATTCGAGAACAGACAAATAAAGTATTCGAGAACAGACTTTATGGTCAAATGTCACAAATTGATTAGGCTACATGTCATTCCTGTGCAACAGTGGCTACATCTCAACTTTTGGACCTTACAGAAAAAAGAAAAAAAATTATATTTAAAAGAACGAAACAAATGTAAGCAGTACAGGAATAATTACAAGGCATTCCTCAATTAATTCATTATATTAATGCAATTTTATGACATATTGGATCCGCTAGTCACTTATAGTTTTGCCCATATGTATGTGGCATGGTATTTGTAGCCAATCGTCTCCAATTTATCATCCCACTCCCCAGTAAGATAGCCAATTGAGGAAATGGCATGTTAAAAATGTGCAACATCAATTTAAATGGAAAGTTAATCTCGGAGAAAGAAATGCCCGACCAAAATGACACTTTGAAGGAAAATTAAATGATATGAGGCCTTAAAAGCACCACAGCCACTGAATTCATGAGAATGCGTGTTATTAGCATGGTTATAAGCCTGACTGTAGGAGCTAGAGGGAGAGCCTTGGCCGCTGTGTCCTGTGTTTGCTGTTGAAGCTGGGGCCACATTGTTTGCACACCATGGCTATTGTTGTTCATTCGGCTGAGCATTCAAAAGTGTTATTCCCCGACTCTGTACCCAGCAGTGTGGAGCAGATAAAAATCTGCCCACTTGGTACAAATGGTAAACACTTAAAACGCTGAGCTTTTTATTTCACCCAGAGTAAAGCAGATGAGTGGTGGGTTCCAACACTAGTTAAAAGATCTGGATAATATATGTTGTTAAAGTAACCACCCCCACTTCTAGAGATTTTACAGGTACGATACGTGTGAGAAGTACTGTGATATTCAAGATGATAGGCTTAGGCTAGACAAGACAAAGCATTAATTAATACAAAGACTATACTATCATATTGGAGGGATAATAGAATCACATGGTTAAATAAATATTTTAGTCAACTGCTGTAAATTCAGATTAGTATAGTTTAAATATTAGCTATTAAACACGAGATAATAGGTTTTGATTGAGTTTTGTGGGCAGCAAATAAAAAAATATATAAAATGGTTATATTAAAGGTTAAAAACATTCAAAATCTAGCATAGCAGATATATTTGACAGATTTGCAGAAACACAAAGTGAGAAAATAATATGCAAATGAAGCAAAGCAAACTACACAGGAAAAAAATGCAAATTCTACTGTTCAACTCATGACCATATGACAAGCCACTGATGAACTCGCCTGTCAGTCAGCAAAACCCTGGCAATCTGATAGGAAGCAATAATTACGATAATAGAAGACGTAACAATCGCCGCCATGGGTGTCTCCTGAGATGCTCATGTGACTGTGTTTCAAACCTCACATGGCTGTGCAAAGTTGAATTCCATGCATTCCTTACTCTTGGAGCAGTGGCCAATAGCGGGCAGAAACCAGCAGATAAAAATCTGCCCTGCAATTGTCTTGTGACTTTGAAAAGGAATCTTAAAATTAACAGACTGCAGATCCAAACCGGTTGTCAAATGGACAGTATTCAAGTAACGTCTCAGTGCTCAGCTCTTCTAACGAGCTCAGCCTTGGTTTTACCTAAGCAGACAGGCCACCCTAAGCATGACATCTGACCTTGTGTCCTGGTGACTAGCTTTTGTCCGGGGCAGGGGAAAAGAACTAGGGGCTTTGTGGCAGAAACACCGAGCTAAAGGAAAGACAGAATGACTCACACAATTATTTTCTCCTCAGAAGGTTATATACTTCATGGAATTTCACTCTCTACTTGACTGTTTTATTGGCACGTTCTCTGAAACAGTTTAAACATTTTGGCTTAGATCTGTTCTCCTGGGCTCCTCTTTTAAATTGGTGGACAAATACTCCTTTAAAGCAAGTAAACTAGTAATTTAAGTGCATTTATTCAGGTTGTTTTATTTTTTTATGTTGGATTGTTTTTCCATTTACAGAGGCCATTGAGGGAAGGCACATGACTGATCATGTGAAAAAGCCATATATGGTGTGGGTTATAGACCACATAAAATAAAATGTCATATGATTTAATACTAATAGCATGCAAGATAAATGAAATACAAACCAAGAAAATGTTTTTAATTAAATTAAGTTATTGTTTTAAGATTTTCAACATATACCGTATCTGGCTGAATATCAGTGTTATACTGAAATTACATCGCCTCACTATTTACAATATTTTGCTTGAGTTAGCCTAAATGTGATATTGAATTGAAACAGTGGTGTTTCTGGTCATTAACAGTTGAAGAACCAAATTAACCAATCAAATGAGAGCTATGTGCCCTTTAAACCCCATGAGAGTGAGCTGGCAATATGAACAATTAACCATTCCATGCAACAGACTTCATAAATATTATAGCCTATACATATTGCCTAGAACACACACACAGAACAAACTCACACATGTGCGTGCGCCCACACACCCCTATTATTCGATATTGTGTATATGCATGCAGTAGGCTATTTCAAATTTCTACTCTGTTTACAATTAACAGGCTACAGCATTTAGGACTATCGCGGAAACGTGTCAAAATCATAATTGAATTCGAGCTAAGAAATATACAAAATGTATTTGAAAGTTATTCCCCGTAGTTATTATAGCCTAAGCCTTTGAATACATATTTGACATCATGCATTTCTCAAAATATTTAGCAATTGTTCTATGGAAATATTATTTATAAAACTGACCTACACATGGCTTAATCTATACTAATTTGGATAATTAGGCTAAACAAATGCTACAGTCGTTTTCTGCTAATCCAAACCAGAGCCAATACTTAGGTTATTCGAGTGCGATTACCTGAAAAGGCAGTATATTATTACTGTTGTCAGTCCTAAAGGCGCTGTCTTCCAGCCAAGACTTGGTGGTAAGGGGTCCAGATCTTGGGAATTTTGGGGGTGCTATGACGTTACTAGAATAGGGTTTTTTCATGGGAGAGATGGGATTTAGAGGAGATGGCACCCCGACACCGACCCCAACCCCGACGCCCACGGCTCTCCGTGGGTCCCTGCCTGCCTGAATGCCGCTCCAGGGATTGGACGCAGTGCTCCAAGCAGCATTTTGGTGATTATTCCAAGCAGAAGACGAGGCAGAAGAAGTGGGCCCCTTGCTGTTTATTATAGTTTGATAAGAGTTTCTCTGGGGAAAAGAGCCCTGGTTAAGGCTGACAGGGGACCTCCTTTGCTGGCCCTGCTGTTGGTGCTGAGACTGTGCCAGACCCATTTGAGGAGAAAAATTACCTCCAAAGACAGGATTGACGTGGTGAGGAAAATTTTGAAAAAGCATCGTTCCGTTCACTGAGGGTATTCCTTGAAAAAAGCTATCGTCCACGGTGTTCGTGGTTCCAGTGGACCAAGTGCTTCCGAATGAGGGCGAAAGGTTGCCACCGGATTCCTGTGCCTGGTGAAAACTCAAGCCGGGCAGGATCGGTGACTCCATCGGCACTTTTTCTTTGTTGTTCAGTGCTGAAGCTGCTTGGTTGGTCACAGGCAGACTCTCCTCCGATGAAGGGTGTTCCGATAAAGGGGTCTTGGTGGAGGGAGGGTCTATGTTTGTTGGATCTTGTTGATTATGAGGCTGGGCTTTGTTTTTGTCCATCAGTAAATCATCCTGCATGGTTTGATGAGCTGCAGGGAAAAACAGAGTCGACGAGTTATTAGCCTATTTAAAATAGCCTGTCATAAAATAGGCTATAATGTCGCCGGGCTAATAGGCTATTTTAACAAATTCGATATGTTAGAAGAACCAGGCCAGCCAAGGCGAATTCGTTATCACCAATTTTGCCGAAAGAGAAAAATAGACAAATTAACTGATAAAGTGGGTAGTCTAATTCATTATCAATTACTCCATTTTAACGCTATAGCCTACATACAGTACTGCAGCGCTTTATCCGCATACTGTGGGCTACTACCGATAGGCTATTCACCAGAATTCGCCACGTCTCGTTTTCCCCTCACTCAGGAACTCCGGACTGCAATGTGAAACTGATTCTACTTTTTCCAAGGACCTCCCCTTTAAGCATTTGCATACGTCAATAAATACAACTGTCCTTCAACAAGGTTAAATACTTTTTACATTGACGCACCTTGCCAGGCACTAAAACGGATAATTTTCAACAGTCACTACCAAGCCACTCCAAACTGTTTTTGCCCAATTCACCAACGTGCACCACATGACGCATTTGGCATTTGCAAGCACTACCGTATAGCCTATTCATTTCAAGCGTGATTTATAATAGGCTACGTAGCCTAGGCTATTTTAAATCAGATGTATATTTTAAATCCGTGTATAACATAATGTGTTACCACATTTAAAGGCAATGTAAAGGCAACGCGCAACGGTGTGATCAATTTAGCTAGAAAACATAAGAGCTCCACCCGGCGCATAATCGCCTACGATACTTGAAAGCATTTGAATATTTAGTTTACAAATCAATATGCATTTCAGAGTGTAGCAAACATCTCAAAGGCCTACCTCGAATGTTCTGTTTAGAGTCGAAATGCATAACAGCCACGTGCGGATAATAGGATATTGCCAACTTAAGTACAGCGTTTTCTTTTAATAGACCCGATCAGCCAATCTATAAAACATTTCTTATAAGGCATTTATTTCTTTCTTATGAGGCATTTCAGGAGCGCTCTGTCATTAAACAGCGTTAACTCATTGAAATGCGGGAGCTACTTAAAGATAGCCTACAAATAAAGCTACAAATAAACGACCCTAGTCACCTAGCGAGGCTGCATATTAGAACAAAGTTACCGTATAGGCTAAATGCTTGCTTCGTATCGTATAGTTAGTCTAGTGTCGATGTTACAGGGCAGAAATAATATAACATAGAGAGGCCATAACTATCATAGCAATATGCTAGTTTACATACTTTCAAAATAGCATTCGGCTCTAAAACCCGATGACAACCTAAATTATTGCTGCAACTGTAGCAAGATGGTCATGACATGTTAGACTGACTGCAAAATAATCGCAACAGACACTATAGCTACCATAATCCTTGATATATGTCCGACGCGCTGCGTTTTCCAAGGTCATCCAAGTAGCCTACTGCCCAATAAATCGTGAAAATCTAATCTCGCCGCCAATAAGTAGGTCTACTGACAAAAAATGATATTTAACAGACGAAAAACACATGATTTGCCTTAATCGGGACATACGACACAAATCTAACTTGCCCTGAAATTAGTATCAGATGTAATCTAATTTATGTTCCCTACAAAATACACATACCGGAAGGTCTACACTGTCACACATGTCACATTACCTTATCGTTCACCGTTAGAGACTCTGTGAATAAATATAGACTATATCTAGACGATTTGCTTCGTCTTGGTTTATAACAAATGAGCTACCCTTGTCCAGATAGTCGGCAGTTGCCTCAACAGCTGATTGACTGCGGCGCACGGATGATGCAGAGGATACAGGGAATTGTAGTTTCGCAGACAGTGCACAGTAAGCGCGTCAATGTAAAAAAGACAACCTATACATCTGGAACATATATAATGCACAGCTCATATATATGTTCCCTTACGTATGCTACTTCAGTAACAACTATGTAGGCTACATAGCCCATAAAGAACAAACAGCCATATAGGCTACATCGTGATTAATGTATACTTTTGAATTAACATAGGATTATACCGTAGAGAGTAGAAATGCCAAAAAACATCTAGGCTAGGCTCATCATAATTAAAACACATATCTTACCACGATAAGAGTTTTTTAGCCATATATGTAATTTCATGTCCGTATCTTCTTAAGAAGGCTTATAATGTTATAGGTAGTTCAGCCACAGGAGATCAGCCGATTATTTTTGTATTTTTTGTCACACGAAGGTGGTAAGCATTTTGAACTACATGTCCCATGTTTATATTCAACGCATTGCCATGCGACACCATACGTGCTGTTGTTTTGATGACGTAGGACGTCAAGCCGTAGTATTTAGCGCCGCTTCACTGACAGGCCGTCAATGGAGTCAAACTGGCACGGGGCTTTGATAAAATTGTCAACAAGCTAAGTCTTAATCGGTGTTAACGACTTTTAATTATATTTCAAATTATTTACTGGCCATCGATTACCGATACGACGAATGCTATGAATGCGTAGAGATAGTTCTATGGATGTAACAAGTTAATGTTAGTTCGCATCTGACGCTGTAAGTAAGGCCTGTCTAGCCCCTTAGCTCTTCAGCTAGCTGAGAGTTATTTAGTGATCGAACGATCGCATACTTTTAAGTTTTATTATTTTTAAACCCTACGAGTAGTACATACATTTAAAGCAATTCCTGTTAACCGCATTCGCTAAACGGTGCATTCCACCAGAATGGCGGAACAGGGTGCAGTGGTAATGCAGCAGAATTTGGACAGGTGAGTTCAAGTTCAAGGCCGTTACCGGTAGCTACGGTACCGTACTGTAACGTGGACCCTATATAGGAAAAAACAAGTTACCGTACTACTTGGTTTGGTTTGTCAAAGTAAGACCTGCACTTGTTATATGGTTATACATATACCGGTACAAGTTATTAGCTAATGGCCAGAGGTTTCATGATATTCCTGATGTTAGAGAGGAAGTACACGTTAAATCTCAATCGGCAGACCTATTTTAGTGAATGAGACCGATACGCTGGGATATATTTATTTTGTATACACTTAGATGCTGAACATATGCCATCACACTCTAACTATAACGTCACAGCCAAACATGTGTTTTAGGTTAGCCCTGTTCTTTTGCTGGAGGTGGTTCTGTGCTGCAACAGCTTTGAAATGTGAAAGCGAGCACTAAGTCAAGCAGTGCGGACACACCCAGCCAGTGGTCCAGGAGTTATCAGCCAAGGTCTTTATAAATGGCTGTCTGCCCCTGTCTACAATATAGGCACGCCATCCAGTCTCCCTCTCTAGTGGAGGTGTAGTTTGGCATGTATGCTTGTGGGAAATGTTGTAGAGATTAGTAAGACTGGTTTTTAATAATGTGAGCTATGTCATTAATATTTATTTTGTGACATTTTGGTTTAAGAGATTGTGTTTGACTTGAACTCTGTGGTTGTTACTTTTGAATTAGCAATCCAAGTAGGACTCTGTTAAACAACATTAATTTACATTAGCTAATAGCTACACCTGGCTGCAAGCCTTGCTTATCAAATGGCAGGTTGACATTTGAGCATGTAGTGTTGTCATTTTAAAAGCAGATTTTCTCAACCCTCCTGTCCTGGAAGCCCACTGCCCTGCATGTTTTAGATGTCCCCATGCTCCAACACACCTGATTCATATTGAATGGGTGTTCTCAATCTATGCAGGAGCCTGATAACGACAGATAAGACACCTAAAACATGCAGGCCACTGGGCTTCCAGGACCAGGTTTGAAAAATGCTGCTACAAAGTGCAGTATGCTCTTTACAAAGTATTTTTGGTAGCTTGAACATCTGTTTGGTTCACACCCATTCCCCTCAACCAATCCCCCTATCTGCAATAATGTTGGTTTATTGGTTGAAAGTTTGTGGTTGGTGTTAATACAGCTGTTATGTCTCTAGAGATAAAGTGGCTGATTAGATGTTTTCTCCAATTGTTGTGACTGGTGCACTTCGTTATTAATGCCTCATTTTCAGCTGTGGTTAATTGTTTACTTGACAGTAATTTACCCCTCACTTTATTAAAAATGAGTGCACAAAAGTGTTCACAATCACATCGCATGCTGGAATTGGCATTAGTCTTTTATTGATATTTTTCCCTTTTCCTCCTTAACATTCACTATGAAGTGGATAATTTCCTAAAGGTGGTGGGGGGGGGATGACTTTGCTTACAAGTTGCCTATAAATGAAGACTAACTTAAAATGGCTTTCTTGCCCATGTGTCACAGTGAGTGGGCGGTGACATATGTGACATGAAATATGCTTTGTGCTTTTGTCTGCAGCAACAAAGTCATGACACAGGTGGCAGGAAAATATGGCATGTTTGCCTGCTCGTAGACTGTGGTGCATCCAGGCTGTCTGACCAATTCAAGTCTCTTATCTGGGCCTGCCTTAAGCAGCTGGCGTCCTCTGCATTGCAGTGTTTTGCAAATGGAGGCAGGAGAGGTGATTCCAATGTACTGTTCCTCTTGACCTTTGTATTGATTCATGCACAGCAATTTTGTGTGTGTGTGTATAATGTGGGGAAAGCAGTCCTAGTGGAGACTGGTGACAAATATCAATACTTAAAATGTAAAATTGTCCTGCATAGGTGTTATAACTGTAACCTCGCAAGACCAGATAAGCTTTTAATTTCACTTCGCCATGATCATCAGTCTGGAGAGCTTGGAAATCAAGGTGATTCAAGCGGGTAAACCCAGAGTGTTGCCAATCAGCATCATAGTTTAGCTACGGGCGTGGTTTAGGTGTGACAGGTGACTTGGAAACAACTTGAGTAAAGCGCCTAGAGATAATGCAATATAGCAGGTTTTATTAGAAGCGCAAAGTCTTTTCGCAAAGGAAAATGTTTCCACTCTTCTCCTGACTTTTCTACTGTAAGATTGGATGATGACAGACTGCTGGTTTACAGGTTCGTCCAATCACATGAATTTTTTTTTTTTTTTTTTTTTTTTTCCCTTAAGTGCCTGCTCTCTTGAATCAATTTCAATGCACAGCTCCCCAGATATATGTGTCTTAACAGATATCTGGTCTTTTCAGGTTATTATAACTGAACCTGACTATTGAAATGCTGTTGGGTGAAGGTGTTATATTACTGGGATACCTTCCTTGTGGACCAGTTCTGGTGCTCTGTGCACTTTTCTTCCCTCTGTAGAAATTCACATGACTGCTGTAGATTGAAAGGAGTGTTTGTGGTGTGGCTTGAGCTCTTAAAGTGATTTAAAATCCAATGTGAGAGCAAGGCCCTATTCACCTCCTGGCAATGCAAATTACCTGCCCCACTTGTTTTATTATTTTATTATTGTCTCTAAAATGGGCATTTCTCTCTAAGATAATGACTATATAAAGATGATGACTATACCTTCATGTAAAGGCGCACAAGGTTTAATTGTTTCTGGCAGATTGATTAGCCTTGGACTCACTATTTGTTGTCCTGTCTAAGGGGGCTGCGGTGACAAGAAGTGAAGCTTAAGGTTTCATGCAGCAGATAGCATGTCAGTGCCTTTTATTGGCCCCTGTCATGCAGCAAGGCTGGGTTACAAGAACAGTAGTCTGTGAACTAGCTATTTGCGTTTGTCCTGGTTGCACATGTGGAGAGATCTGTCCACTGTCCTCAATCAGCATCTTGTCCTCAAGTTTCATATATTCTTGTTTCTATCTTTGCCTACTCTACAACGTGTTGTCCCATGTAAAATAATGTAGTCTGCTAATTGGAAGTAAACTGTAGGTTAACCAGGGAGAGGACGTTGTTTGTTTAGGGACTGTTGGTGGCAGGAAGTGCAGGTTAAGGTTTCTGTTGTCTACTTGGCTCCAGCATGCAGACTTGCACCTTGACATGCTGTTACCGGAGCCCCTCACCACATCTCCTGGATGGTTTATGTTTTATTCAGTGCCGCTGTTGGAAAATCAGCCTCTATATGCAAGCAGCAACCTGAGCAAAGAATCTAAGATGATCGCCCTTTGCCTTTCATGAACCCAGTGTGTGTGCGAGGCTGCGGGCATTCACACTCCTGCAGCCTTGGTAACGGCACACAGGGTTGGGATGCTGATGACGGAAGGCCAGAGATTTGACATTAATTATTCAACTATGGGTTCAGCAGGTTGAATTATACATTCAGTATATTACCAGTACTTGTTTAGGTCTCCACTGTCTGTGCTGTAGGTGGGTCATATGGCTTGAACCTTCATCTGATGTAACAATATGTTCTATAGTTTCTCCTTAAAAGACGTGTGTAGCCTATGTTGAATAACCATCTGGCATTTGGTTTTAGTGAATTAAATGCACGTCCACTGCCCAAATGTTAAACTGTAGAAAAGAGAGCTGTCTAACACTGTAAACAAACCAAAATTGCCACAATCCCAGGTGTGTACAACAGTGACTAAAACCAACTTGAGTAACTTGTACATTCACAATTGATGGGGGAATTGCCATGTAGAACGGCTCTGCAGGTTGTTTTTGAAAGACTGACAAATAACCTGGCCTGCTATTCTAGGGCGGGGGGCATAAAAAAAAAACCTACGGCCACATAGTTAAAACATTCTGGTCAGTTTGACTACCAAACTAGGTAAAGCAGTGGGTGTGTGATGATGTAGTAAGAAATGGCGTGAAAATGTCATATGCCTGCGCTGACGATTTGCATGCATTATCATTTTGAATCCACTCTGCTTTGACGTGCATGTCTTTGTATGTACGTTGCTGTGTTGGATTTCAGGGCCAGTTCTGTCTGTCTCCACTAAACGTGCGTCACAGTGAGAGTACACTGATGGCATAGTGTTTGACGCAGGACTGCAGTTGCACCTAAAATATACTTGTTAACTGTCCCCTGGCCCTTGTGTGGGCTGTAACTGGCAACCCTGGTTTCTGTGTAGAATAATTCTAGTGATTGACAATGCCATGGTTGCATGTTCTGGTCATGCCCATTTATGTGTTTTACAGTGAGGTAATGATGTTGTGACCAGCATTATCTGTGCTTGAGAACTATATGCCATTGCCATCGGAACGTGTTCAATATCCATAGTCAAAGCATTTGGAGGTATCTAACCTGTAATTGAATTGTTGCCTGTACAAGGGAGTTTTCAATTGTTTAATGTGTCTTGAAATGCCAGATGTTGGAAGTTCTGTGTAATTATGTAAATCATTATGCAAATGAGCAGCGTGAGTGGACAGGTTAAAGCTTACGGCAACAGTCCCTGAGCAGAATGTTCTAGCAACAGCTCAGTCATAGAGGTATTTGAATGCAAATGAGATTTAAAGGCATAGCTTTACATTGTTTGGCTGCACTAGGCTATAGTGTTGGTGAAACGGCTAGCTAGTTGCTAAAAGAAGCTCCTCAAATTTCAAGCTGTCCCTCTGAGCAGCCCATCTCCATGAACTGGCAGCGGGGTATTACATTTTGACTTGATAAAATATTGATGCTGTGCAGGAATGTCACATCCAGGGTTTTGTACTCCACCCCGGGGAGCCACAGCTATGGTGGAGCAGTAGTGTTTGCATTACTGCTGTCGTAATACTATAATCCCCTATCTAGCTACACTGTACACTAAGGTCAAGAGAGGTCCTCCTGAGGACTCTCAAATATTTGCTTAATATGGAGTCGTTCTACATATTACTTAAAGGTGTAGCTCTTTAATTTTTTGGTTTCAAAATAAAAATCTCCTTGCATTTTGCTATCTTACCGTTCTGTGTGCTGAAAAATGATCCAGTATTCTACACAGCCCTAACTCTGTAACCCTATGTTCACACTGCCTGGCGTCCGCTCGATACAGCTACAAAGAGACAAGCTGCCATTAATGTTTTCAAACATTTTTTATGATGAGCCAGCAGACGGTGTGAACGTACTCGACGTAGTGTAAATGGGAACATTAAAGTGGTGAACACCGTACTACTTTGCGTCACAATGCATTTCAATGTGTGGGGTGGTGTGCAGAGGGATTGCTAGCGAGTGTTCTCTATAATACCTGACCCTGCCTTTTTAAAGTGTAGCGGCATAGGTGGCACGTCTTACCTCTGCATGCAGGTGAAAAGCTAGCGTAACAGGGCTGCCTTCCTGTACATCCACTTGGAGACATGGGCTTGCTATTGTGATGCTGCCATCTCTTCCATACCTGACAGTTGTGTTAGTCTCAGCCTGATTCATGCAGCCATTGGATTAGAGTGCTATTGTAGTGAAATGCCAATGGGTAGTATCGCTCAACATGCAAGCGGCAGTGCTTTGGAACTTGAATCAGTCGAAAATGTCCTGCTTGTGAGAATGGAGGTGGCTTGCTGGCTGTGTGCCCACAAAGGGGAAGTGATAATGTCTGTGCTTTAAGTGTTTTCTGTCTTTGGATGTCCTGTATGGCGGTATGATCTAGGCTTTATTCAGATCAGAATACAGCTGCAGCAGCCAAATTAGTTCCTATTGCACTAACTGTGCATCTAGCAGACTTGTTTCAGCTTTGCCTTTTATATTGATGACCTTGTGAAGGAGAGTCTTGGCTATTCGCATTTGGAGATGCGCCGTACTGGGTTCCTTGATGTAGTCTCATATTAATTCTGATCTCTTACAAGTCAGAGGCATCTTGATGGTGTAGATGTATTTTGCGGTAGTCCTAGCTGGATGTATTTGACGTTTGCCTTGGATATGAATCATACCTCTTGTATTCTGGTTGCCAGTCCCTGCTCATCATGGTGTTTGTGTATGCCCAGGAGCTGCTGGGTGTGCTTCGCTACAGATGAGGACGACCGCACGGCAGAATGGGTGCGTCCGTGCCGTTGCCGCGGTTCCACCAAGTGGGTGCACCAGACGTGCCTGCAGCGCTGGGTGGACGAGAAGCAGCGGGGCAACAGCACGGCACGGGTGGCCTGCCCACAGTGCAACGCGGAGTACCTCATAGTGTTCCCCAAGCTGGGTAAGTCGTCCCCCCCCTCCCTCCCTCCCGCACGCACGCACACACGCACACGCCTATGTGACCTCTCTATTTACTACACAGCCCGGGTGTGGATGTATGCTGCACTTCTCGACTGCAGCAGAGCGCTCTGTTGTGGCAAGGGCTTCAGACTGGCTGACAAATGTCAGTTTGTGGACGTGCCTGCACTAATTGGCCCCTCACGCTAGTGTGTGGAGCCACCAGTTGTCTCCAAATGCCAGCAATGAGTCACATATTACAGTAAGATTTGAAGAGTTATTTTTAACACTGTTTCAGATACCATTTGGTCCCGCTCTACGGTGTTAAATTAACTCTTGCTCTAGTGTTAACATTTTAGAGTTAAACTCTAAATGGTGTAAACTTGCACTGTATAGTGTTGTTTAAGCTTAACACTACAGCTTAAATATCTCTGGACAGTGCAAATATTGTTCTCTAGTGTTAATAATTGACTCTTCTGTGATAACAAATTTACTTGAATTGAGTTAACTTCTAATTGACACTGCATTTAGTAAATAAAAGTTAACACTATGGGGCAAATAACTCTGGAAAGTGTTTGTTACACACTACTGTTTATCATTTACTCTTTCCAGTGAGAAACAAACTCTGATAAGTACCCTTCTAACACGACAATGTCTCTGAAACTGTACACCATTGAAAACAATAAATATGGATATGGTAGCCTAATGTGTAAACAGTTTTACAATGGCTAGCTGATGAGCTCAAACTCGGACATGAGCGCAAACTAAATGAGGTTTGCAAAATAAACGGGCAACAACCACTCATACAGACTACAAACCAGGAAAATTAGTTGTGTGTGTTAACTCCTGTACTGCCCACATTCATGGTCCATCTCCTTGTCAGTTTCCATTTGTGCATATGTGACCACAGCCTCAAGCTTAAGGTTAAAGGTGTTGATGGTTTGGTTAAACAATCATATCTGTTGTAAGACCAACTAAATGACTAAATATCACTTCTGTTACTGCTATCACATGTAGAAAAACATTGTGTATAAATGCTTCTAAAACACTGTATTCAAAACAAAGTTTTCATAAAGCAATACACGAATACGAAAGTCGCACCAAGCGGTCAGCAAAAGGCAAAATTGCCAAAATGCATGTTGAAAGTGGAGGCAGGCATGCGAGTAGATGGCTGTTGGATTTGGAAAATGTAGGTGTGGTTAATGCTGGGTGTTAATGTAATATTGATATTAACACTAATCATTAACACCGTCATGAATTATAACACCAAGATGGATGTTAATTCACCACCATATGGTGTTAAGTCAACACTGCACCTGTCACTTCAAAAGTGACACTGGATTTTCAACACTTGTGGTTTTGCTGTGTAGTAGACATCCAATGGTGGCCATGTCTTGTCTGCTGTAGCTGAATGTTGCCTTGCTCCACAGCATCCTCCAATCACAGCTGAGAACACTCTTCCATATATAAATAGAACCACAAAATAATTTAAGGGGGGGGCTTGAAATGTGTTGTGTGAATGTGATGCAAGCAGGTAGGAATACTTTGTTTTTTTGTTAGACATGCCCATGTGCCTGACGCTATCTGAAGTCTAGTGATGTTCTTTGCTCCATGACGTGAGATGTTGGCGTTGTCACTGTAGTGCTGGTAGTCCTGGTGTTATGATGGCTGAGCCAACGGTTTGTTTGGAAAGGACACTTCCTCTTCTTTGGCTGCCGCTGAATAAGGTGTCTGGCGGGAGCAATTGGCGTGCACATCACTCATTTAGAGGTCTGTATACTAGCAACAAGAGGCCATGGTTTGGCTGTGTCAGAATGGCTTCCTGTCAGACAGGCCTGGTAAGATTCACATCATCCCTGCATAGCCTACGTTAACTGAATATTTTCCTTCTGACTGAATTGAACTCCGGGAGGGGGGGCTGAAGGCTGTCATTTTGACACAGAACACTGAGGGCAGCCTGCCATGACCTTTTAATGTGTGCATATTAACTGGTAATCTTGTCTTTGGTCCCATGTGCATTACCTTGTTCTCAATCTGGCTTTAGTCACAGTATTGGTAGACTGAGTCCTGTTTAAATGAGATGAAGAGGTCTTGATGCAGTGGAGGATGAAGGACAAGCGAGTGAATTTGGAATGATCTTGGATATTCAACAGCACTTCACATGCTTTGTGGCAGAAGCAGACTACAGCTGCTCTGCTTTGTACAAATGCTGCAGAGGCTCTCATGGACAGTTATCTGAAAAGTTGAATTGGTAAATAAGACAGGCAAGCATTAACATGAAGAGTTACTGTATGGTTAATATTTGCCCTCTTAAATGCATAAATGTCTTTGTATGTAAGAGAATAATGGATGAAATGGTATTACCATAGGAGCCAACCAGACCTGGGTCACATCAACTGATAATAACTTGCTGTGGCTCACTTGGCAGTTCACATGTGGAGTGGACATTCTATTTTTCTAAACTAATGCGCGACTTGGCCTTTCATCCACATGTAAATTGTGCATTCGATCATTAAAACCGAAGGTTTAGGAGAACTCCTGCCAGGGTCAAGATATGTTAAAACTCTGTCCTCTGCGTTCACGTGTAGACAGGTAAAACTTCGTTTTGGGCTTGTAATGTCATCTTGTGCACCAGTCTTTTGTTTGATGTATGCTGTTTAACTCAACAGATGGCACTTTCACATTCGATTTTTGAATGGAGCGGGGCGACTTTTCTCAGACCAGAAGCATTGCATTTATACTTCCATTGAAATGCATTGCAATGCTCAATCTTGCTGTACCTCTTTGGTATGTGCAATGGAGGACGTAGGCAAAACGGTTTGTTTTAACATTGCTATCGGGACGTTTACATACTATTTCTATCAACTATGACGAGCAGAGGTTCAGAGTGCACTATGGAGGTCATTGACAACATTGCAGAACCAGTAGTCAAGCTTCTGATTTGCCAAACCGGCTTTAAAAGTTAGGATTATGACTACTGCTGCTGTTGGCATGCTCTTGACCGCTTTTCAGCGTGTTCTTGCATTTCCGTGTGGACATAATAAAAAGACATTATAAACAAATTCGAAATATCCCCATTTTACATACGTGTGGACATGGCGATGAACTGAATCTAAAGGGTTTATAAGATGGCTACTAAAAAGCCCCTGCCTTAATGCTTTATACAAACACTGTGTGTAGCTCCTTCAAGAAGCCTAATCGCTGACTAGATGGAGGTGAGGGTCAGCCTCCCTCTTGAGCTTTGACAGTCTGTCATGCTACATCATTGCTGCAGTCTTCTGCTGTGCCGTTGTATTGGGCTATGATGCTCCTGCAGACACAAGGACATGGTTGACTGTCCGGGGGGTGTACAGGCCAGCTATAACTGCTTGTTATTTAGTGCCTATATACTTCTACTCAGTATTCGGTGTATATCTCTAAGCCTGCAAATCACCAATAATTCATTTATTTCAATAATAAAGCAGTAAAGCCAGACAGGTTTATTTGTGTGGCAGACATTACACATGATGGTCTGCTCCCAGGGCTGATGGGATATGGAGGACTGACTTGTACCAACCTGTGTTCTGATGGCATACTGCCTTGGCAGATGGCTGTGTAGCATGGGCAGCTGCTACAATGCATTACCAGGTGGAGCCAGTGTATTATGCTAATGTGACTGGCAGCATCGATGTGAGGACTGAGTGTCCTTGTCTGGCCACTCCTTCCTCCACTGCCACTTGGGGGGGGGGGGGGGGGTAGTTTCACTTTTCACTCTGCTAGCTAGCTACATATGGGCACATGTATTTACAAGTATCTGCAGGTTTAGCTATAAAGCGTATATTGGCCTCAGATGCGCTGGGCACTAGATCCATCCACTCCCAGCTAGGGAGACGAGTCCACTGTAATGCGCAGCGGCTTGCTGATGTTTGGTACGGGCCGGTCTTTAGATGCTGTGAAGCAACACTGCTTCATTGGCACGGGCCGGTCTTTAGATGCTGTGAAGCAACACTGCTTCATTGGCACTGGGAATTCAACATTCCTCGTCTTGCCAGTCAGTGCTGGGAATTACAGCAGCCAACACCTGTCTGAGCAGAAAGCTGAAGAGCAAGCCTATTAATTTGCTGCATCATTCATAGTTCAGTTTGCTTATGCTGCACTGGAACAGTGCCTAGTGAAAGCTGTTTTGCACATTTCCTTGTCTTAAGGCACTTGCCTCTATAACAGTGACCATAAATCTTGAGTGAAGATAAGTATTCTCAAGCTACACCTAATCCATGCTATTTCATAATGTTAAGAGGCCTTTACACTATAGGTAAACATGAGGTGTAAATGGTGTTGTGGGTTGATACCTGTAGAGTGGGCAACTCATGACCCCTGCTGGCCACTCCAGGTGTTACTGACATGGCTGCTTGCTGTTGTACCAGTAGAGGGGCTAGCTACATACCACTTCTCCCTTCCATGTCAGGCCCTGTGGTGTACGTGTTGGACCTGGCAGACCGCCTCATCTCAAAGGCAGGGCCTTTTGCTGCAGCAGGCATCATGGTGGGCTCAATCTACTGGACAGCTGTCACCTACGGAGCGGTCACGGTCATGCAGGTACGTCTGAGGGGCCAGTCTAGTTTATGGAGCACCTAAGATGGATGTTGGGGCTCATTGGAAGGGTTGGTTTTGGGGGCGGGGGGGGGGTAGTTGAAATGAGACCCTCGTTAGTCAGGACTATTACAGCAACACCTTGACTATGCTTTAGATGACTCTAATGTCTGAGCAGACCATTGCCAGGGTACCTCTCGGGTGAGGGAAGCTGTCACCCTGTTCCATTGGTTAGGCTTTGTTGTCTGATCAGAAGCGTGCCACCGTCCTCCAGGTAGTGGGCCATAAGGAGGGCCTGGATGTGATGGAGCGGGCCGACCCCCTGTTCCTGCTCATCGGCCTGCCCACCATCCCGGTCATGCTCATCCTGGGCAAGATGATCCGCTGGGAGGACTACGTGCTGCGCCTGTGGCGGAAGTACTCCAACAAGCTGCAGATCCTTAACAGCATATTCCCAGGTGAGGTGCACTGGGCTTTATTTGCTCTGTGGGCACCAGCACGATGTAACAAACATGTTCTGAGTCGCATGTCGATGGTATGGTAAGGCCCCGCCCTGACTGGCGCCTCACTGCCTCCCTGTGCAGGGATTGGCTGTCCGGTTCCCCGGATTCCAGCGGAGGCCAGCCCACTAGCGGACCATGTGTCAGCCACGAGGATTCTGTGTGGAGCCCTAGTCTTCCCTACCATCGCCACCATCGTGGGCAAGCTCATGTTCAGCAGCGTCAACTCCAACCTCCAGAGAACCATCCTGGTGGGTCAAAGCGCTAGTGCAGAGGGAGCTATATGGTTGCCGTAGTAACACAGGACCCTGCTTGAGATCAACCTCCTCACCGGCCTAATCCTGCCTTAACCGTAATGCAACTGCTATAGGCAAACTAGTGGCTTTGTTCTGCCTAGTGAGTGCCCTTCAGCGCAGGACAAGGTCACCTTGCATATCTGCATATTGAAACTGTTCAGACACATGCAATGAGTTGAAGCTCTCAATTAAGGCCACTCTGCTGCTGTTTTGTGTTTCTCGCAGGGTGGCATTGCCTTTGTGGCGATCAAGGGGGCGTTTAAGGTGTACTTCAAACAACAGCAGTACCTAAGGCAAGCCCACCGCAAGATCCTCAACTTCCCTGAGCAGGAGGAGACGGCCACCTAAGGCAGTGGAGGGACATGTCTGTCTGGAGGTGGGTC
Organism: Typhlichthys subterraneus; assembly: GCA_027564835.1. Taxonomy (NCBI): domain Eukaryota; kingdom Metazoa; phylum Chordata; class Actinopteri; order Percopsiformes; family Amblyopsidae; genus Typhlichthys; species Typhlichthys subterraneus. Next base: position 194,117 of record JAODUH010000007.1, read on the forward strand.
CGACTCGGGCAGGACCAGGAAGGGTTGATGTACTCTTGAAAGCGGCCCCACCTCCCACTCGGAGCAACTGGGCACAGACTCTCTTATGACGCCCGCAAGGAATATTGTTGCCACCACTGTTTTAAACCGTTCCAATGCTTTCACAAGAACACTCGTAGGACTTGCTGTATGTACAGGAGGCGTGTGCTCTGAGATTACACTAATGTATGACATGATTGTTTTCCCAGCAATGTGACTGTGGTGTCAGAGTAGCAAGGACAGAGGTTTCAATCTTATAACCAGTTTAATGTATTTTAAGAGTAAAAGAAATGCAGGGCATGTGTAATTAAAGTTTTATAAAAATTAAATTGTTGTTTTATAGCTTGGTAAATTTGAGGACTCTGCTAATGTAAAGGGGGTTTATGTTGATTGGACTGTATTTGTAATAAAATGAGTTTAACAATACCAGGTGATTTATGTAGCCTAATTGATGCATCACTGGGGGAGACGTGACTAGAAGCCAACCATTAGTTTGTACTAATGTCAAACCTGTTATGAAAGACTTATGAAAATTTTCTGCTTTACAAAGCATCCTGTTTTTTACACGTCTTTGTCTTGACAGTCTAGTTTTAGATGTTTCTTAATATGTAAAACCTTGTATGACAAAGCGCTTTAGGGCAGTATAGAGATAAGCTAGCCTGTTTTTTGATGTTTCAGGTTTGCTAATGCAGAAAACAATAACGTTGCTGCTGATGCCAAAATGATGAGCTGGCACACTCTCCAAAAAGAACTCTGCAGCACCTAAACAGGCATGGTATAATAGAGTACTGTTGACTGTTTTGTATTGCTTACGTGTTCACTAATCTAACAGTTTGTGGCACTTTCAAATCTGAAGCACACAACCACCCCAACTGTGAAGGTTAGCCATTTACGCTAAATGGGGGATGGGTTGGGGACTAGACATTACGTTTACCAGCTCAAACAATCATGTTAAAACCTAGCTTGACAGTTCCAAGCTGTGCCAGCGCAACATCTGAAAATCCACTCAAGCTTCAATACATTAACTAAATACTAACGACAAAATATATATTTTGAAAAGATAAATGTATGCTTCTCAATTTGTCAACTGCTATATATGAATAAAGGTATTTTTCCAAACCTCAAGGTGTTAACTCTGTGAGGGGAAAATTGATACTCATTTATAGAAACTGCATAAAATACTGTTACATGTTCACGTGGTCTAAACAAAGAGCCCAATTACCAGTATCAAATTATGGTTTTGGAAAAGTAATTTGCTAGGCCTAATCCACTTTATTTTCTGCCATGTCTAGTTTCAGGCCACAAAACTGTCTTTATTGCACTTCTAGGGTGCTTTTCAGAAACAAGTTTTTAGTTCAGATGGATAGGAGTTAATTAACTCAGATTTTCCATCTTAAGTTTTATTAAATTCAATTATGTTTAAAAAAAAAAAAATGTTTTTGCGACCTTGCTGCAAAGCATAACAGTACAATCACATAGGTTGGACTGTTCTTGTAGTTTGCCACCAGGTTTGCATACATCCCAAGAGGGATTTTGTCCCACTCCTCTTGTCAGATCTTTTCCAAGTCATTAAGGTTTCGAGGCTGAGGTTTGGCAACTCAAATCTGTGGAGCTCCCTCCACAGGTTTCCTATGGGATTAAGGTCTGGAGACTGGCTACTGCTTTGTCACTGCTTTGTTGTCTTGGCTGTGTTCTTTGGGTCATTGTCATGCTGGAATACCTACTGTATCCACGACCCATTCTCAATGCCCTGGCTGAAGGAAAGAGGTTCTCATCCAAGATTTGACAGTACGGCCCGTCCCTCGTCACTTTGATGCGGTGAAGTTGTCCTGTCCCCTTAGCAGAACAACCCCCGCAAGGCATGTTTCCACAACCATGTTTGATGGTGAGAATGGTGTTCTTGGGGTCATGGGCAGCATTCCTCCTCCAAACACGGTGAGTTGAGTTGATGCCAAAAATCTAGACATTGGTCTCACTTTATGCCAATTCTCCTCATTCAGATGTTCATTGGCAAACTTCAGACGGGCCTGTACATGTGCTTTCTTGAGCAGGGGGACATTGCGGCCGCTGCAGGATTTCAGTCCTTCACATCGTAGTGTGTAACAAATTGTTTTCTTGGTGACCATGTGTAACGGTGGCCAGCAGGTAGCTGTGCAGTAAGTTAATCCTCACTCTCCGGCACCTCATCGAACGCTCTGGCGACACAGGCCAGGGACCATGGGTTTTTGGCCTGCCTTGTAGGAGCGTCCGCTCTGCTCTGCGTGGGAGATCGGGGTTCGATTCCCCGAGGGAGACAGACGATCTCCGTCACACATGGTCCCAGCTGCATTGAGATCAATGACTGTAGCCTATTCCAGTCTTATGTAGGTCTACAACTGGGGTGCCCAATCCTGGTCCTGGAGAGCTACTGTCCTGCATGTTTTAGATGTATCCTGCTCCAACACACCTGATTCAATTAAATTCAGTTAAAAAAAAAAACGTTATCTATCACAGTGATACAACATATTCTTAGCTTTAGGGCTCACAACAGACACATAACACAAATGAAGATATATACAAACAGCATTAAAAACAATAACAATCAATAAATACATACATATTGCTGGTGTGCAAATCAGCATTTAAAATGTGTCTATTTGTTCATGTTAAAAATTCAAATTAATGAGTTATAATCAGGCTTGTGCAGAGACTGATGACCCATTTATTTGAGTTTCTTATAGTCACAGTATAACCAACCATGGCCATTCAGTAAAATCGGTATAAAACATGTTTCATTTGAATAATACTGTTTCTGACAACTGAAGAACCTTCTATAATACATAAACCAGATTAGGTAACATTTTCTACATTTCCCTTTTTATCAGTTTCCTTGGCAATGTTTTTCTTATACATGTTGGAAGATGTGGAAACAGTCCAATGAAACAATTCAATTATGAAATCAGTGATATTGTAATTATATATTTCTAGTGTTTCACACTTCCTCAACATAAGATTTGTTCATGAATGATTATCTGCAAATTAATGAATATATTCGTTGTTAAACCAAATTAATTTTTGAGGACACAATTTGTCCGTCGTTTGAAATGACAAATGCAGTAATATTTGATTGCACAAATCACATCATTGGTTATTTATTAACACTCAGAAATGTATTCTCCATTATATTATTTGCACATTTAAAAACCTTATTCGTCATTGACCCATTTCTAGACTATTTTTGACAGTAAAATCGCTGTTAACATGCATGTACAGTTAAACACTGGCAAGTGACAACCAGCTGCCACAGCAATAATCTGTGGTGGGATTCATGGGGATTCATGGTTTTGATATGGTTAGACAGTAAAATGCTGGACAACATTGAAGAAGCTTTATACAAAGAACAAATGTAATTCCATGTGTTTTGAACTGGAGAGTTATTGTATGCTTTATTGACAACTATGCAGCATCACAGATTATTGATGTAGGCCTGAGAGAAGGTATCAGGTAGTATTAAAGCTGATTTAGTCTTTTTGACCCTGGCTATTTAACCCCAGCCAGCAGCACATTTATCCTGGCAAGGCAGGTCACCTGAGAGCTGACCACACTTGCGTGAAACAAACATTAACAGACCACCTCCACAGTTTCAGATGGAGCGAAGGAATACAGCTTTGCATCAGCTGCTTGCCAGGTCAGCATAGTACATTTATTGCTGAGTGAGAAAAGTCCATACTGTATGCAGGAACATCCAATTGTTCTGAAACTTTTCTTCAGACAAGTCAAATATCTAAAATAATTCAGTGGGGGCTTCTGTTTTCAACTAATGTAAAACAGCTGCACTAAATGCTCCATTATTTGCTATTGCCATTTTTAAGATAGTATTACCAGCATCCTGTCCTAAATCTGACTCTTGCTTTTCTTTATACAAACTGCCAAAAACAAACTACCCTTTAGGAAGGCACAAGCTACAATAAGTTATATGGACAGATATGCAAGATCTAACATCTCAACTCAAACTGAAAGTGAATTTTTCTACATCCATCAAATTTATTCAGATTAGGGGAAAATTGTGTAGAATCACAAACTATTATTAATATTGTTTTTAACAGACTGCAAATAAAACCCAAGCACAAACACAGAGATTCCCCTGAGATCTACTAAAATATCACTCTTATTTGAAAATTAATACATAAAATTACACAGGGCATTATTTGTAAACTTAAAAACATCTCCTCAAATGGTCCAAACATTTTACAAGCGGAAAACTAATCTCAAAACCTACAAGGATTAAAATAATCGTAAGGCCCTGGAGAATCCTTAAGGACATTCTCCAGGGATAACGTGTGTGTGTGTTTCTGACTCTTCCTGGTGAGATCGGGGTTGGGTGGTGTTTCATTAACGGGGTGTTCGGGAAGTGGGAGGGGTCTGTGGAGCTTTGCATGGCAGCCTCCCCTATCCCTGCTGGGCTCACAGTTTGGCGGCCATAAAGTTGATGTGAGGCTTGGCCAGGGGAAAGAGCGGCAGGCTCCTCTTAAACTCAGTCATGTCCTGCACCAGTGTGGGCTGAGGGAGGAAACACAGGAGCCAGTCAGATAGTGGTCATAACATGCACCGGTTCAGAGGTGACACTGCCTGCGTTGCTACGGCAGCTTGGTTTGTACCTGGGGCAGGGAGGGGGCAGGGGCCAGGGTCACATCGTTCTGGGCGGGGAACTCGCCCACTATGGGACCTGGTTGAGGGGACATTGACGTGTTAGCGACACACAACCACACATCAACATACACATAAGCCTCCAGCTCGGGTACATCAGTAACAAGACACTCACAAGATTCCATGTCTCTAGACAGGACGTGAACGGACACTTTGTGTCTCTTTGGGGCGTCCACAGCCAGCAGGTCCTACAACAACAAGGTGGGAACATGAGGACAGGAAAACACTCTTCCTCCAGAGAGGCAATTCCCAGGGCAGTCTCGGACATGATTTTCTAATATAATACCTGCATCGCACAGATTTGAGCTGCATTTAGATGCTTTCATTGTTTCCATTCCAAACTGCTTCTAATCCTACAACTCCCAACAATAGTACTAATCACGAGGAACATTGGACATTGTTCTTCCATGCAAGTGCGTCTCTGAAAGAATGGGGGAAATTATGATGGCATTAGAGCCTGTTCTGCATGGCAGGCTGTGATGTCTCTGCTAGGCACAGATAAAAGATAAATGCCCCCCCCCCCGCCCTCACTGAGATGCAACACTAACATTGCCAGCGCCCCGTGTCACTGTCACCTCCACAGATAGAAATAGAAACTGTGGATTAAAACTGCTGTGCTCCTGTGATTCAGCAGCATAGGGCAGACCAGTTCAAATCATTTTGAAACAAAGGCTGTTAATATTTTTGTAAATACAACCCCCTCCCCCCGCCGCCTAGCATTGTGCATGCTAGTGTGAAGGCTGCTTATAGACCTGTGTGCTACTCACTCTGTAGAACTGCATTACGTTGTCTTTGGTCAGAGTCTTCAGGTAGGCCACCTCAATGTTATCTGCAAAACAGGAAGCACTCAGAACTCCATGTCTGCTCTATCAAGCACACATATATATACACACACATATATACATATATATATATATACATACATACATACATACATACATACACACACACATATATATATATACAGTATCTCACAAAAGTGAGTACACCCCTCACATATTTGCTCACATATTTGCAAATATGTGAGCATATCTTTTCATGTGACAACAATGAAGAAATTACACTTTTCATAAAAATGGCTAATTGGGCCCAGTTTGGACATTTTCACTTAGGGGTGTACTCACTTTTGTTGCCGGCGGTTTAGACATTAATGGCTGTGTGTTGTGTTATTTTGAGGGGACAGCAAATTTACACTGTTCTACAAGCTGTACAATCACTACTTTACATTGCAGAAAAGTACAAAATACACATATATATACATACATACATATATATATACACATATGTATACATATATACACACACATATATATATACACACATACATACATACATACATACATATATACACACACACATATACATACACACATATACATATATATACACATACACATACACATATATATATATCCTATGTCATCACAGTGGATCAAATGAGAAGGGGTTATAAAAGAGTTTACATGGACATTGCTGAAATTAACATTGATGTTCCCTGTGCATACTATACTACACACATACATATATATATACACATATACACATATAAATACACACACACACACATATATATATATATATATATATATACACACACACATATACATACACATACACACATATATATACATATATATACACATATATATATACACATACACATATATATATATACACATATATATATATACATACATACATACACACACACACACATAGAGAACATTTCATGTAATATATATAGAACATTTCATTTAATTGTAGTCTCTGCAGCAAAGGCTTATGCATATAAAATACATCACGTTTATTCACCGGAGAAATATCCTTTCAACAATTATAGAAATAAATCCTGTTTCAGCATACTGAAGCAAGGACACATTAGTGCATGGTTTCTCTACTTTGCTGCGCAGACAGTGGGTGATTGCTATTGGCTGCCCAGATGCTCCCTGCGTGCTGGTGGGGTGTGGCCTGACTAATGACCTGCTCCGTGGGCTCCTCTATGCCCTTGGCCTCCTCCGCTCCTACCACTACTGTGCTATCGGTACATGGCCAGCCATCCCTGGGCGGCTCTTCAAAGGGCCGTCGCTCAGGGCTTTCGACAGATTACCAGACAACCGTGCACATTCCAATCCATAAGGGCACTCAGGAGAGTGCTGGAAAGCAAGGGCTGCTCTGTTGCAAGCAGATTAGTCCAGGCTTTAAATCAATGCTAATTCATGCAGCTCTGAGCAAACTGCTTCTCAGGATTCTCAGAAATATTGATGGATCTTAAGAGCTTGTGTACGGTACACTGGAACGCAAGCTCTTCACCATGATAACAGATAGGTAACCCTAGATCCACTTTCTAAACATAGGCCAGGAGGACTTGCCTCTGTCAAAGTTGTACTGCTGGGAGATGATCTCCGACCAGTACTTGGCACACTCGGCAGACAGCTTCTTGGGCTTGTCCAGCCGGCGGATGGCCAGGGCCTGGACGTGCTTGTGGAAGGCCTCCTCGGCCATGTCCTCCACGGCCTTCTCCATGGTGCGCAGGAAGGCCTCCACGCGGCTCTCCAGGTAGTGGGGCGCCTTCTCCGACTGGATAATGAAGCGCAGGCCCTGCACCCCGTTGGCCCGCCGGGGCCCGCTGAACACGATGTAGCCTGGGAGGCAGGAGGGAGAGGGTCACATGTTGGGGTGGTCCTACGCTACTATAGCGCTGGAGGGGGGCGGGAACAGTGCGAGCCACTGGCTGAAAACACTTAAAAGTGGTGTCAAAGTGGTTTTTACTTGACATTTATTTTACCAGCTCAGTCTCATTGAGATTAATAATCCATCCAAGTTACAGACATCATTTACAACATAAAAACACAGTGCATTAAAATGTAAAGGCTTTTGGCTTGGCTCTGAAAGCTGCTGATGGTTCTGCTGACGCCAGTGAGTCCTGTCAGCCGTGTCTGGCAGACTCCTGGCAGACTCACCCAGCTGCTCTTTGGTGCGCAGTGTGTTGAAGCAGGGCTCTGAGATGATCTGGCAGAACAGCTCCAGCAGCATGTTGTCCTGCGTGGTCTGCATGTCCGTCTGGTAGTAGATCTCTATGCCGCAGTTGTTGTGAACGTCGTTCCTCTGCTGGTACACGTACCAGCCACCTTGACGGGGCAGACGCGTACATGTGAAGAGCATTCACTGCATACGCTGTCTGCTGACACTCAGCCACTCATCAGCTGACCACTCATGTTCTCCTGTAGTATACAGGAGAGCCATCACATCACAGCACCTGTAGTGATGCTTGTGTGTCCCCGCTGTGGTTTAAGAAACCTAGCATTAGCATGCTAAAATTACAAAAACATTTAAAGTAGACTTGTGTAGATTATAAAGTGAACCATAAAAAAACATTCATGAAATCTGTCTAAAACAAACCTAATATACACACGAACATTAGAAAAATATAAACCTTATCTATGATCTAAAATCTTTCACAAACATCTAATGTATAATCAATACAGTGAAGAGCCAAAGTCATGCCAGTAGATCTGATGGTTTGAGTGCAATAGGCAGTTAGACCTGAGCACTCTGCTTATAGATGAGCATTAATGCAACATAGTGATGAGAGTTCACACACAGGACAGCAGTGACACTTTACAGAGAGTTAGCCAGTGTTCGAATTACCCTCCAGCTCACGGGGGGGCCTACCTTACAGATTTTATTTTGGGTGGGGTGAACACCTGGGGTTCCTCCCCCAGGGAATTTTGAGGGTCAAACACTTAATTTCCTGCATTTTGGTGAATTGATATGCACCTATTGCCTTTTATTAGGCTTTTGTAAAACTATGTCCAAATATGCTGTTTGCTTAGGCCTATTACAAATTTTACACGGTAATTAATCTATTTACGTTCCCCTGCTAGACAACATAGGCTAGGTCTCATCTTGGTTGATATGCAATGCACAAAAACTGCATGCTGGCTGTTTAAGGAGCGGAACAATTAACAAGAACGTCACGGCAACCACGGCAGAAAATTATTATAAAAGGATTTCAGAAAATTAGAATCGGCGCAGCTGAATAATGGGAAACGCATAGCCTAAACCTAATAAATACAAGTCAGGGCTTAATCAGAAGCACCCCCAGCGATACGAGAGCAAAAGTTATTTATGTTAATTTAAGTCACGTACCGTATTAAATGAATGGTGTTGGGCTAAATACTGTGATGCGGTCTACAAAAATCTGACCTAGGATGCGCTCTGCCAAATGCTCTGTCTGTGCCCTAACAGTTCATAGACATGACCTCCCCCCGCTACATCTTGTGGCTTCAATTTGGACCCCTTGATCACCTTCATAGGCGTTTTCTGCCTGAATTGTTTCACCTCTATGTTATTCTGCTAGGTTTTGGGGCAATTCCAATTTCTCCCTTAACTGTTAATGACAGTATGTTTGATGTATTTATGTTATGGTCTGCTGTCAGACACAAACCCGCCCCTGGGCATGGGTAACTCGCTTCTGGCAAAAGGTCCATTGTAAGCTAATATACTTTTTGTCACATTCTTCTATCTTACCATTCTCTGTGCGTGTTGAAAAAATCATCTGGTACTTCTACAAAGCCCTGACTCCATAAATCGAATCACTTGTGTGCATACCCGCACACAACAACATTGCCCTAGGCTTCACAATGCATTTCAATGTGTGAGGCGGAGCTTCTGAGTGAGCTCGTTTTGAAATAAGCTCCAAGTTAGCAAGCGTTCTCGAGTATGACTAACCCTGCCTTTAACAACCCAACTCTCTGTTGGGGGAAGTGTACAGTAATTGTGTTTCTTGGCCCTTGAGGCAGGTAGTCACTGGGTAAGCAGATAGTGTTTACGTCTCTGAGTACTCCTGTTACTCCTGTTCCCTGTCAGCCGTGGGCTGGAAGGGAGCCTGGAAAGGCCCCAGCAGGGACACAGGATGTCTCCAGGTGACTCTGACAGCTCTGCTTTTCCTCTCCACATCACTCCCTGTTCCGCACTGTATTTAGGGTAGGCACAGGTGTGTGTGTGTGTGTGTGGTGTGAGTGTGTGTGTGCTTGCGTGCCTGTGCCTCCAGACAAGTGAGACAAAAAAAAAAGGTATTGTGTGCTATGCAGTGACGTTCATTCCCGTCATTTTTTTCTGCCTTCCCAGCAAATGGCACAGGTCAAAAATACTTGAGCTGTACCACACACACAAGCAGGAATGCGATGACGTGTGCAAGACCGCTGAGCAAGGGATTCTGCCTGGTCGCCACGGAGACTGGCATAACTAACTACTCAACGTTCACAGTGGCAAGAGGAAAGTGGGCACGGATCAACGGAGGGGGCACTTGACCTACCGTCTGGAACCTGCACTTCTCTGTAGCGAATCAGCTGGCTGGGGAGGAGGGGCTTGGTGTGAGCATGCTCAATGAGCATGTCCTCCAACATCTGCATCATTTCCAGTGCAGACTAGCAATGGGAAGAAGCAGACGAAAACAGCACAGCATTATTTGAGCTATCATGTACTTAACATGTAGGTATAAAACATAACAAGTACAGCCTATGTGCGTCTACAGATCCTCAATCCTTACGAGATAATAAACCAACATAAAAGAATGTGCTGTGTGGGAGCGGTGACAACGTGGACTTCTCTCTCAGAGTACACGCTTCATTAAACACCATTATCACTACAAAGCACAGTGTGGCTGCTCAGACATGTGGACAACCGCATAAAGGCAAATACATCCCGGAAGGTTATATCATCTTCAGGGGAGCAGAAGCTTATAACTGTACATGACCTTGGAAGTTGGAACTTTATACAATGAATTAAAAGTTTTCACAGATTTCAAATTTATTAAAAAGAAGAAAATAAATAAGTAAAAAAGCATACTCTTTAGTTTGTTCTTAATATATCAATGTTTGGTTTAAAGCTCTGACAACATATAAAGATATTCCACTCACAGGGATGTCATCCCAGTATAGTATATAGATAATGTGAAGAATACTAAAATCCTTACTCAGTAGTGCAGCTTTCAGTTGTTGTATTACAGAGATGTTGCAACAACAAAAAAACACCCAAAAAAAAAAAGATAATAAAATAGATATTTCCTGTCTGTTGGAAGTGTAGCATAAAGGCATCTGCTTCAAACCCACCTCCTTGGTGATGTTGCCATGGAGAAGAGACTCAATATGTAACCGAGACAATAGCTGAGGTATGAAGGCCTTGAGGCGCAGAAGGGTGACATCTGGAATACAGATTACAGACAAGAGCAATCAATGACAGATACATTTCCATGTGTGCAATCAGAGCACAATTAAAAACAAAAGGGGGAGATGGCCAATCCTGTCAAAGCAATAAGCTGAGGTCACACAAGTGGACAGAAACAAGCACGCCCTCAGTGCAGCCAATCACAATCATGCACCAGATGCCAGAAGGTGCACACGGATTTAACTAGGGAAGCCGCGCACGCGCACACTAGCTAGACAGCATCTCCCAGACCATGCGGAGGGCTTAAGGGCATGAGGGCAACAGGCTGTGTAATTGGGGACCTCAGTGACCAAGGCTGTCGCTGGGTTGCAGGTCTCAACCCTACATCTTAATTGGCTCTTAAGTGCATCCTGTGAAAACTACACGCTGAAACACAAGTGGCAAATGTCAAGTGGAAGCAGCCTCTTCCAGTGGCATGCTGTCAATATAACATGGCTGTAATAACACATTTAGAAATAAATCAATATGTATTAATCCTGTATTCAGGGTCATATTTGCAACAATTCCGCTTGTGTTCGTTCTCCCACATTAATCAGGTCTATCTACAGCCTAAGGCTTTCTGCTGCCTCTGGCCGTTAGCAACCAATGTAATCCTTTTGTTTGTGCAACCCCTAGTAACCCAGCAGTGGCGGCTGCTACAATATTAAACTAACGGAGACTCACCATATTATATGTGCCTGCCGACAAAATAAAATGGTCATGGTGTGTCTTTGAACTGTCAAAAGCAGTCTGGTAGCATCCCAAGCGATCTGATTATTTTAGTTAGATAATCATGTGTAGCTGTGAGTCCAGCACTTTGAGCACAGAGATAATGGCGACTACATATAGAAAATGTAAAATAAAACCACACAGTGTACGTGTTTGTTTCTCTCGTGCATCGATAAGCAGTGGGCGCCCTACCCTATCACCCCCTCCCCCCAACCCTGAGCAAGAAAAACGATTTAGAAAAGTGAAGCAGTGAATTCCAAAGCAGAGGAGAGAAAATACAGAGTAGCTCAAGCAGAAACCACACGATAGAGGAGGCAATTCTCCCCACAGCCTTGTGTGCATGTATGGTACGCACGCACGCACGCACACACACACCACTACTGCACATAGTGTGTAGGATGCCAAGTCTGTTTTGCCTACTGCATGTGCACACTGTTGATGCAGATTTGCCAATTAAGGATTTGTTGCATAAGAACTTGTTATTTCAATGTAATAAATCAACTAATAAATGTGTGTGTGTGTGAGTGAGATGTATTGGGGAGGGGGAGCAGTGAAAGTTCAGTCCTTCAGAAGTTTATAAGTGGGGCATGATAGAACAGAACATACTATATATACCAGCAGCACTGGTATAGCGCGAGTTTGGAGAAGGAGCACAAGGGACGTTGATGAAAGAGATAAAATAATCATTTCTCACCATCCAGAGCCTCTCTGAGCTCATCTTTGGTCCAGGCCACCTCTGTCATTAGCAGGCGGAGGTAGTACATGGCGTGCTGATGAGGCTGCTCGGCTCTGAAGTTGTTCAGGGACCTCATGTACTGGAGGGAATGCACAAGCGGGTTCAGCACCAACGCTGCTAGCCAGCAGATACCTAGCAGAACGTGGCAAGTGGAGATGTGAAGTGGGCGTTACCGCTTCCTTAATGATGTCGAAGCGCTTCTCGTCGATCTCAAAGGTGGCCATTTTCTCAACGATCTTCCTCAGGAGGATGTGCTGCTTGTCACTGTAACCCTTGACCGATAGCTGTGATGAGACGGGGGGAGACTGAGCGGGCTTTAAGCATTTACGTTAGGTGTGATTATGTCAGGTATGAGATCATATGCAGTGGCAGAAGCAGTGTTTGTACACCAACATGTGGCAATGCCAATGTATGCCCCTCCAAAGCTTAAGGCAGCTTAAAGACAATGCTATAAATGGCAGAACAGACGCAAAGCATTAGCATGGGTGCATCTTTACTGGAAAGATTTTAAGGAAAGCTCTCTTGCCAATTCTCTATGCCAGTACTGAACATGTGACTGTTCAGAGCTGTCGTAAAACGCTGACAGTACACTACGTAGTCATTACGCAGCCCATTACACACACAAAGTTCTCCTGTGATGTAATAGTATGTTACCAAACCAATAGAACACACAAACCAAGTCAATTTACAATGGACTCACTAGCAGACTCCACAAGCTAACCGTCACATTCATACAATACCATATCCATAGCACATGGCATTATGCAAAAGAAAAAATGCTAGTGTTCGATTTACATTCTATCCAGAATAGAAATGCATCTTAGAACACCTCTGTAGTACATTAAGTCTATGCTGTGTGCTGTTTACTCAAAGTAATGACTGTAGCTGAACAGATGGAAGGTGTGGACAGTAGAGGTCGTTTGAAGGCCCTTCTGCCCATCAAATTCCTACAGCATCTCAGCATCATGACGCAGCATATTGTGAAGCTGCGTGGCTGTTCTCACCCCCTCCTCCACCCCATCGCTTGCAGCAAGCATTATCCTGGCCCTTGTGGTGACACCCTGTAAAACTGGAACCTCTCCTAACATCATTACTCTTCACAACAGCCCCTTACAAACAAAAGGGAGCAGATTCAAGTGTGCAGCAGTGACACGTCCATCACAGGACCGGCCATCACAAGTTTTCAACAGTGAGGCGTGGCCACAACCAAATAGCTACAGTACATCACGACAGGACCAAGACCAGAGTGGATACAGAAAATCAAACTAAAATGGTGTTAGTGAGCAGGCTTAAAACGACAAGGAGAAACCATGGGGGAAAGTAGAAGTGTGACTTTGATTTGAAATAGTTTTTACACTTTCAATAGCTTTGAAGAGTGTGCATACAGTATAAGAGTTTGTATTAATTTTCAACGTGAATAAGAATGTGCTCGAGCTTCCCGTCTACAACTCGCGTTGTGCAGTCTCGGCTCAGCAGAAATTAAACTATAAATATGCCAGAAGGATCTGCATCATTAGATTTTAATCCTAGTGCCGAGGTAATTTTTCATCTTCTATCTCTGACATAGCAAAAACAAGCCTTCAAGACTACGCCCGACAGAATGAACACATAAATCTATAATGTGTTCAATCGTGCCATCTGGTATTTTGCCAACTTGCTCTATGATGGCGCATTTGCTATCCTAAAGTGTACGTTTCTGTCAAATCAACCAACCGTTTGTCCTTGAAGGACAGCAAGGTGTACGCAATAAATCTCACTTGACAGGCTCCAAGTTAATCAGCTGAGGTTAGAGTTACCTGTAGGTAGACCTAAAATGCTAATGGCCTATGTGACTGGATTTTGCTAGGGCCACAGTGATGCGGCAACATAAAGCTAAAATTAGAATGACTCCCAGACCACGCCCTGTTGGAGCGGACAATCAGGGCAGAGCACGCGTCATACCAACAAAGGCAAAGCCTTAATGGTACTTACAATGATGGCATTCATCCCTGAGGCTACGCCATACACCAGACCAGCCAGGCGGGCTGCATATGTATACTCTTTTAAATCATCCTTCAATATCCTGAGCAACAAGTAGGTCATGTTGCAGTGGAGGGGGTCAGCATATAGGTAGCGACTGACAGGGGGAAGAGAGAGAACAACACGTTTGCCAGAAGAAGGAGGGATGCACACAACACAGAGTATGGATATGCAGCCTGTCAGTCCTGCAGACCATGAGCAGTAACGCGGTTGCTATGGCGGCCTGGTCTGGCGCGTGACGCTGAGCTTTCCATACGAAACTCTATCCCTGCCATCAGTCCACTGCCTCAGCGTCAGCTGCTGTCCGCATTTTAACTCCAGTCAGCCTCAATGACTGGAGGGACAAACAGCATCTCAAGATGGGGCTGGAGAATAGCAGCCCGGTGAAACCCATCCACATCACTTTGTAAATAGGGCCTGCATCTGGAACCGCCCCGTTGGGGATTGTCTGGGTTTGTTTTCAAACGACTGCAGCAGCCTTTAACCAATCAGCGCCGCTACAACTGTTCGGAACGCTTCATCTAGCTCTACCATCGCTGCCATCGTTTGAGCTACATTTCAAAATCGCACTTAACCACACCCACTGGTCGCTGATCGGTCCGCCTTTTGGAGTGGCTGAGTGAACTCTTACTCAGTGTCTCAAGCTCAGTGAAAACGGATCTTAGAGCTATAGGGGGCGGAGCCAGGAAAACAATAGTGGAAGGAGAATGAAAATGATTGGGGAAGTAGATACCCGGGAGGATGGAGATGGTATGACGGCTGAGAGGGTCTCAATACTTACATACATTCCATATATGGTATTTTGGAGGTCATAGTTCAGGCCTGCTAGCTCGGCTGCATATGCATACTCGTTGAGGGAGTCCTTTAGGAGCTCCAGGTACAAATACGCCATGTTACAGTGAATCGGGTCCACGTACGCAAATGGGCTGTGGAGAGAATGACAGCCGTGTGTCACATGGCAAAGCAGCATGTGAACTTCACACCGGACAAATGGGATTCCACAAGTAAATACAGGATGGTAAACAAGTATGTGTGGGCACTATCATTAAGTACACAATAAACAGTGTGCTGCACACATAGGCCTTTTGGTGAGTGCATTTTGTGAAGCTGTATTTGTTAAATGTAGCCTACTTCTTTTACAGTTGACCAATACATTGTGTGTTTAATTACGCACCTGAAGAACTCAAAGTTCAAGCATGCCTTGGGAAGGAAGAATTTATCATCTTGCTTAAACCAAACCTTGCTCATGGCAGTGTCCTAGAGAGAAAGACAAACACACAAGGCTTGCAGTATATATAGAAACCTTCAGGGTAGAAAACCAAAAGGTCTATCAGAGCCTGAATTATCAGAATTGGTTAGCTTTAAGTACTGAAATGCCATCCTCTGTGTTTGACATGCTCTGTAACAGATATACAAATAAATAAAAAAAAGGTTGGTGTGGGGGGGGGGGGGGGGGGGGGGGGGGGGGGGGGGGGGGGGGGGGGGGGGGGGGGGGGGGGGGGGGGGGGGG
>JAODUH010000007.1:210121-243406 GCA_027564835.1 Typhlichthys subterraneus
TCCTGGAGGGGTGGATTCCTCCTTCTGTGGTCCCTTCCCAAGGTTTCTTCCTTTTTTTCACCCACGTGTTTTTTGGAAGTTTTTCCTGGCCCGGTGGGAGGAGCAGGTTAAGGGGATGTTGTTTGTTTCCATGTGAAATGTAGGCTGTAAAGCCCTTTGAGACTGCAGAGTGATTAAGGGCTGTATAAATAAAATTGACTTGACTTGAGCACGCCCTTGAATGAACATGATGTAATATATGCCTACAGTAGTACTCCTTTGGTGTATACATTTTCACAGAGATCCCGGTTGGAGCTCCAGAGGTAAAAAGCCCAGGAGGTGTGAATGTACGAGTATTTCTTCATTGCTATAAAGCACTGAATTCAATTGAGTTTTCATGCTCTTGATACTCTGTAGCATCAAGAGCCCCCCCCCACCCCCCACCCCCCCCAAGTCCGCCTTCCACACAATTTTGTATTGTGTGCGTTTCCTCCCTGACACTGTGTGTGTCTGATTCTGTGTCTGTATGTGTGTCATTCATCTATGGAGTGACAATCATACCCCTCCAAAACATTTTCAAAAATGCACATAGAATAACACCATAAAAAAGCTAAATCTTTATTAGTGTGCATCATGAACACTCCTGAGCATGTGCATATGCATGTGCATGTCTGCACAATGGGAGAGATGCTGTGCATTGAATAACACTCAATACTGTGATTTGCACTGCTTCATTGACAGCTGTAACCAGGTTGTAGGAGCATGGTCTGACAGACATGCTCCATAATTACCAGACGGCTGTGAGTGCCTCTGACAGCTTCCCATTGTGTTGGGTAAGACCTGGCAATTCTTCCTGATGTTAGGAGTGTGCTGAATTCAATACTTCCTATGGAACTTAGTGACAGACCAATGTTTCTTCCTTTGTTTGCCCGTTGCTAATTGATGTGAATGGATTATAAATTATATACAACAAACTTAGACAATATACACAATGTCATTGGTCAGAAACAATCAACAAAATACACATAATATAGTTGTGTTTCAAATGAATGTAAGGGTTATGCTTAAGGTAAGAAACCCAGTGGTTTGATTTTATGAAGATAATGCACAATGCACAGTGCATTAGCAACGTGCAGCGCAAAATAAACGTAATGTCATTCTTTATAATTCTAGTGAGCTCAATCCTTCAACAAGTCATGCAAATTGTTTGTTTGAATGAGGCTCATTGAAGCCAGGTATCACTGCAGACAATAGCAAATAGTTGCACAAGCATTTAAACATATTGAGGCAATATCTGTTCCACCCTGGGAAAGACCACTTGCATCAGCTGTAACTATTCAAACAAAACCAGTAGATAAGCTTTGCTCATCATAATCTTAAAATAGTCCACAATGTTTGATTGTAACCTTCAGTTTGCAAAGTGTTATGCTTGATATCAAGTCAAAAGACGATTAACATAGTAGTGGATGTTATTGTTCTAGTGTTTTGGTGACAATAATGGGAATAATTTCCAGGGCAGGTAGACAATACCATAGAGCCATTTTGTCTGTCTTCCTAAAACTTCCTGGTTTTTGTGGTTGGGGAAGGGGGATGGGTGATGGGTGATATAAAATGTGTATATATAGCCCAAGACAAAGGAAAAATGTTTGTTGACCTGTTTTGGTTGTACTTAGTATTATGTGTTCAATGCCTGCTACATGTTTGTGTGCATGTGTGTGTATTCATCATTATATTTGTGTGTATACATTGCAGCTTTGCTGATGGAGGTTTAGTGCTACACTTAACGTGGGACAAGCAAAAGCGGTCAGACAAAGCTTATTAGACATTTTGTGCTAAAACCAATCTCGCGCAAATGTATTTAGGCACGCCTATATTGCACAAACATGTTAGCATGAGAATGGTTATGGATGTTGATTTGATAGAACGTTTGTAATCTATCGTCTATGCACCTGCTCGTTCTGTTTTTATTAACAATGCCCATTGACGAACACACATAAAGGTTTAGCTCAGAACTTGTGCCTTTCAGTTCTGCAGAGGAATAGAAAGTGTACCAGCAACTACTGTATGAACACATTCCAACACCTGCTCAATGGCACTAATCTTCCGTGTACACACATACAGCTAAACACGATCAAAAGCAATCATTGCTCTGTAGCAGTACTTCTGCCACAGGTGGTGGGGGACAGAATTATATTGCATATTGTATAAGAACCATGTAATTACTGCTGCAATATAGCTTCTGACTTTTACTGGCAGAATAAACCTCAGGCAGTGTCAGAAAACATTCAAATAAGGTTAGTTTAACTTTATATTACCTTAGCACAGGGTTATGTTTATTTGCAAGACAAATAACACATCCATCAATGTCATAGGCTGCTTCCTTAGAAGCTCTGGCACAAAATGGAAACACATTGCCAAGGCAAGGACATTGTTATGTGGTGCAGTCTGCACCACTTTCTTTGTGTTTCCATTTACAAAGCTAGCGCTGTGTAGAAACACCAGCGCTCACAGAGAACAGGCAGCTACCAGAACGTGAGTAAACATTCGCTGAATTTGACATTTTAATTTAATTGAATATTGAATTGGCTTATTTGCTGACTCTGCCTTTAAGATGTTGATAAAACTATATGATAAACCTTACAGCAGTTTCAAACAAAAAGTATATATACCATATATATATATATATATATATATATATATAAATAAATACATTTTGTTACTTTATACTTTTGCCATTGGTGCATTGTTCATGCTGGTTTACAATAGCATAGTGCACATGAAGATACATCTCTGCAGACTCACATATGCCATGGTAATGTTGAAGAAGCATTAGGCAATAAAACACAATTATCTGTGTGCCAAAAATGCTGTTCCCCTGCCTAGCCATTTGTGTCACCACTATTATTTCAGGAATCTAAGCATTAACTCATCATTAGCTCATTTTATGCACATGATGCCTGCAATGCATGTTTACCAGCTGATGCAAGACTGTCATTCATAAAGGTAAAATCAGTCACTTGATCAAAACAAAACACCTCTCTCTTCAATGCTGTATGGGTGCTCCATCAGAGGCTCCAACCCACACATTGGAAACTAATTTCCATGGCTAGGATATTGTGGCTGTGTGGTCTGCACCACTGTTTGCGTTTTCATTTACACAGCCAGGGTTGTGTAGCAACACCAGATTATATTTTCAGTACGCACACAGAACGGAGAGCTAGCAAACCGTGTGGAGATATTTGCTGAATTTGACTAAAAGTGTATTGGCTGACTCTACCTTTAATCATGGAAAGAAGGCCAGAGGCCAATTTAAGATTAAACAAAGATTCAGCTATCAGTCGCTCCGGGGGAACGCCTGTAGTCATTGGGTGTAATCTGGTCTCTGTCTTTGTAAAAGCAAAGGGGTGTATTGTTTAGTCACAAACCACTGGCTCATTAAAGCTACTCTGTCTGTATGAATAAACAAAACAATATGAATGAATTAATGAATGAATGAATAAAACAAATGTACGATATAATTATATTTAGGCCGCATTAGAGTGAGTAGAAGCAAAGAAAGTACATGTATAGATTAATAGATACATAGATCATGTATAGATTAATTTACAGTTAACCACCCAATTTGGGTGTAACTAGCCGTGACACACTTGGAAGCTTGCTCCATTTGCTTGTGAGCAAAGAATGTAAGAAATGTTTAGCCTGTTAAACCATCCTCTGCCTCTATAATTTAATTCACTTTACGTATCAGTATGGGAACTCTCAGCTGAGATAGTTTGTGAGCCAGCTTCTGAACCAGCAGTGGGAGCCAATCAGCATCCAGTTGGTGCCAACAACAAAGTCTCTATAAGTGGGTCTTGATCTGACTGGTTTACTGCAGTCCAAACCTCTGTTTCTGCCTGTCTGTGTTTGTAAACTATAAACTAAACTGAGCTAATAGGATCAATGTGTGCTTACATAAATGGTGTAACATTTTGAGAGGCGAGCACACAAAACATTAAGGGTACACATTTGACAAGTATTTTCAAATAATAGATAGTTCATTCAGAAGAATAAAAACATTATTTGGTTACATTACACGTGCATGACATGCATATCACCAAAGCACACTTTATCATCAGTAATAATGGTAATGTATGTTGGCACTGCAGCATAGTGTAAACCCTGTCATTTTAAACAGAAATTTGGGGGAATATTTAATTATGCTTGCGCTTACTCACAAATTTTGAGGTGTATTATTTTTTTATGTCAATCTGCCAAATTACACCCTATTTTATCTTTACTGGGTCTGTTTGATCAGTTAAAATACATTAGATTAAATGAAACTGGAAACAATTAAAACAAAAATAAATGTTAATTCTACACAATACAATTCTGTAGATGTTTGGTATGGTATAATATCAAAATATATTTGCTTTTAGAAGGTCTGGGCAGCCCTGTATAATCTTGGCGGTATTTGATGTATATAATGTTCTTTTCTTCTATCCTATATTCCTCCAATTATTTTAGTCTGATTAATCTCTGTTCACAAAATACAATTTTCTTTTCATTTTAATAGTGACATTTTGTCAAATATAAAAAAAAGTGATGGAAGTGCAAGACAATCGGAGTCAAAGCATGTTGCATACAGTATATGTGGTTTTGAGGGTAGACAAAGTGTCTGATCGTCTCAGCCTGTCTCATCCTGTCCTGTCTTGCCATTGACCAGTCAGCCTGAAAACGGTACCTTCAGTAGCAGAATTCTCTAGAGGATATAGTCATTCCTCATCTTTGATTCAATTTGAAAAAGCCACCACAAATGCAAACACCTCAAATGTATTGCACTTATGATTCACATACTTTGACATGATAAGAAATGATCAGCCAATTTTGCAAAAACCTACTCATTCACTTGCGACACAAAAGTTAGCTAAATTGGTAGGCTGTACACCTGAACACACAAGTTCAAGTACATCAGTATAAATGTACTATTAATGCCTGACAATGACAAATAGTGATAATCATATGGTCATCATGACCTCCACCATTTCCAAAGGCTTCTGGGAAAACAGATCTCTTGTAGTTGCATAACTTCCTTATGAGGCACCATCCAAGATAATCTTTGTGTGTGTACGTGCAAGGTTCCTTGACTCCCCCCTGTAACCACGATAAGTGCCATTAAGCACAGTATCTCTATTTAGACTGTACATCATACATTCCCCTCACCTTGATACAATCTCACATCTGTGTGTGTGTGTGTGTACGTGTGTGTGGCTGTATGGACCTTGAGAAAGAGAGGTAAAAAATACGTGGTTATCATTCTTATTTTAAATCAGTTTCATCTTTTCGATAGCAATCATGCTTAAACATGGCACTGCTCAAGAACACTGACTGTTACATATTTAATTAAGTATGTATTTTCAAATGTATTTTTGAGATTTTGTCTTCTCAGTGGAAAACCAGGAGGCACCAGAGACCAAGGTGTTTCATTGATATTTTATTTGGGGTAAAGGGTGCACAATGGAATATAACGTTATTATTATTATTATTATTATTATTATTATTATATGGAGTGTGACACCAGGTTGAGAGAGACTGTGCATGACCAAAATGACCACCCACCAAGATAAAGGACTATGGCTGCCTTGTGAGCCATGGAGACAACGTGGAGCAGGTCTCACTGCAGTTTGTTAGAAGTACATGTATTTCTCACACCAGTGGGGAAATTCCATCTGCTATTCGTGACACATTCACCGCAGTTTATCTTCCTGTTTCCTTTTCAAGTTTAAGAGTAATAAAACAACACTTAAGTCTATAGTTTCTTCAAGCATACTTTGTGTTCACATGCAATCAGCAGGTGTTCTGTATAGCATAGCCGGTTAATGCTCTCCAAAATGTGCTTCATTTTTTTATTGTCTGCGGAAAGTGAAATAAATACAGAAAAAATAAATTATAATTAGTCAAGTGCATTAGGCTACAGACAAAATCCATAATGTGATAAATTGTTGTGATTTCTGAATTGGGTTTTAGTATAGCATGCAAGCCCACACACCATTGCGTGTGAACCTCTGGCACCTGGCCAAATATAGAAACAAGCTAAAGGGATGGTTGCATAACATTTGTGGTAGGCATATGTGTGTGTCTGTGAGTGTGTGTGTGTGTGTGTGAGTGTGAACAAGCCTTAGTCCTGGTTGGGATTTGTCAACTTTGCTCAAGGACACTGTTGCATGGTACATCAGGCTACATTCTTCTCTCTAATTGGGGAATTGAACCAGAGATGTCCAGTCAAGTCTACTTTAATTATAACTTTAATAATACCTTTTATTACAGTGGTTGTGAAAGTGTCGCTCTCAACACCCCTAAATGCTTACAAACTGCTTTTGAGGGGTCACGTGAAATGATTTAGGAAAACGTTTAAGCATTAATATTTAAATATAGGTGGTTATGATTCCACCTATATCCACCTATAAGTCCAGACTTTCCTTGAACGCAGGCGCAGCACTGTACAACACCAGCGCAGACTTGTGTTCAAATTGATAGTATTGTTAGAAACCCACACAAACATAATATTGTTCATTCAACATGCACACACAGTGTTATGTGTGTAGGGACCTGTGACCCTGAATTACATACCACACCTTTAATTGTACTTCATTCAGAAGATTCACTCTCAAAGGAGTCTTAGTTATGCACCACATTTACCAGCGCTCTCTGTGCAGAAGACTGCAGGGTTATAAGCTATACACACCCTTCTGATTGGCCCTATTCCACTAAGCTCTGCAGAACACATAAACTTTACTCATTTTGCACTTTAGTTAACACTGTATATTATTCTCTGAGGGATTGTGCAGGGACAATGCAGGGTGGATGGATAGCCCCCTGTGCACCCAGTCATGCCAGTCAGACCCAAACAGGAAAAGGAGAACACTATTTATAGTCTCAGTCATGCAGGCAGGCTTCCTGACTGTGTCAGATAATCAGATAGGCCTACCAGCAGGTGCAGCTATGTGTCTATCTAGATATTTGATGCAATCTGAATGATGCATTTACAAGAACGTTGGCTACTTGGCAACAGGCAACTTGATGAAGACCAAAACAAATATAGCAATGGTTCTTTGAATGCTCAAGACCCAATGTGCAGTCATGGGTGAAGAAGGTTGAGAATTGTTGTCCTAATGCCAGTAACACATATTATGTTCCTTCCAGTTTTTGGGTCTATCTTGGGCTAATTCTAGCCCATAATCTGCAATATAGACCCTTAAGTGAAGTAACATTTATTTTTGTACGGCTAATGGGCCTATTTTTGTCATTTTAGTTTTTCATTATTTTACCATTTCATAGAAGGACAGCATGTAAAACTATATGAGAAATATATCGGTCAAGTTCAGGATATTATACTGTAATATTTTTGACCAAATTATTCACGTATGGGCTAAATGTCCACCCTGTTACTGGACATCATCATGTAAAAGTAACAGGCGGGACATTTTATACTAATGTATGTCATAACTACTGAATATGAAGAATGCTAGCAAATGTTGACCCATGGAAGATATTTTACATATTTATCAACCAAATTTGATCAATTCCATAAACATATTATAAACATCATGCTTTATGCTTTATGCTTATGGGAGGGTGGACATATGCTTTACCACAACAATCAAGCATTCTAAAACATGTTCAAGAAATTATAAAAAAACAGAGATACTTAGCCTGATTTTTGTAGGTAATTTCCTTCCAAAAACGTGGGCAACTTCGTGATTCATGTGACTATAGTAATTG
Organism: Typhlichthys subterraneus; assembly: GCA_027564835.1. Classification (NCBI taxonomy): domain Eukaryota; kingdom Metazoa; phylum Chordata; class Actinopteri; order Percopsiformes; family Amblyopsidae; genus Typhlichthys; species Typhlichthys subterraneus. Next base: position 217,862 of record JAODUH010000007.1, read on the forward strand.
TCGGGGGTGTTTAGGTGTGTTTTTTACATCATAGTAACACGGAGGACGCTAAATTCGGGAATGAAACCAAAAATTAAGCATCTGATCAAAACTTTGGAGCGGACCAGCATTAAGGCTATACAAAAATATAGATTTTATGTTGTTGCATAATCTTTTTTATAGAAATTGAAATTCAACATACTAGGCTTGTCTACATCAAACACATAATTTTGAATCTAATACATTATTGGCATATTTTCATTGTTTTATGGTATGGCCTTTAATTAAAGCCTACAAAAATGACAATAAAAATTATTGTTAGCTGATTTTTAGACAAAATAGCTATAACAAATGGCACTGTTTATCAAGAAAGAAAAATGTTAGTTTATTAGGAATAACCTGATAAAAAGTAGCGTAATACGTTTTGTCTCGAAAGGTAATTCTCTATGATATTTTATGTATTAGGAGTGTGTCATCTAGCGGACAAAAAAGACAAAATCCTAAGAATTTTTATTTACTAAAAGACTACAAGCCCCATCGTACATTTCACACGTCATGACCACATGACGTGGCCAACAATACTTCCGCAAACGAGTTTGTAAGCACTTCATAATAATGGATCACACTGCTGTTACGGCAATATTATTTGATTTAGACAACACACTAATTGAAACATCTCGTGCAAATGGAATAGCAATACAAAAGGTAGCCTTTGTTACAAATAAAATCGTATGTCTGATAAGTACCTACAATTAACTATCTGAACTAAAGGCCCATTGAAATATTTGTAGTCTGCCGATTGACGTAATGCCTATATGAATCAATCACACGTAAACCATATATTTTAATATGAACTACGACCGTGTTTTTCAGACTAGTCAACTTTTAAGGACGTCATTGTGTCTCGATGACGACACCATCGGCCGCATTTGCGACAAATTCAACGAGAGACTTCTGCATGAGGTGTTTGATACCACAGCTGGCAGAACCATCGATGATGTGCGTGTTGGACATTGGCATGAGAGCATTCTGGAAATTGTGGGTACTGGTTCCATGACTTCGCTAGCCGAGAAGTGTTACTTTCTATGGAAGAACAGTCGCTTGGAGCTTCTCAGTTTCACCCCTGAAATAAGCAACCTACTGAAGGAGCTTAGGACCAGTTACAAGCTGCTGCTCCTGACCAACGGAGAGGCCAAAACCCAGCGGGAGAAGGTGTTGGCAGTTGGATGCGAGACGTACTTTAATGCCATTGTGGTAGGGGGGGAACATCCTGAAGAGAAACCTTCCCTATCCATCTTCAGACACTGTTTCAGTGTGCTTGGCGTGGAGGCCAAGGACTGTATAATGGTTGGAGATTCCTTGAACACTGACATCCAGGGGGGCGTTAATGCCGGGGTACGGGCTACGGTTTGGATCAATAACAAAGGAGCTTCTCCCAGGAACTGCTCACTGAAGCCTGATTATGTAATTGCTAGTGTGCTAGGGCTACCAGGTATTCTGGCAAATTATCAATAATTATTACTGGCAATCCAATGAATCCATTAGTCAACCAATAGCAATCATTTGTGGCATCAACTGATGGTGGCATATGCATAGTCACTTAGCAGATGGCGTGTGTATGTTTTGGTTTATAGTGCAGTTACAAAAGGTAAAGTTTAATAATCTTAAAATGTTTACACAGACTGGCCATGTCTACGACCTAAACCACTTGCCTATCCTGTTCCCATGTACTGTCAAGGCCAGTAACTACACATTATAAAGTCTTGTATGCAGTTGGCAAATGAAATGATTCTGATGCACCAACTGAAATAAATTATTACAATTAACATGAACTTTGGGGACTAATTCATTCCAGTGTCTGTATATTTGTTCTTAATTTAATACAAAACCACAAAAGACCAACACAGAACAGAGGTTGAAGCCCTCAGTTTATTCAATGTATTTGACCACAACCTGACAGCTATTATTATCTGGCTCACACAGCTAATTATTAGTTGATACAGTCCAGTGACACTTCACAGGTCATAATTTATAGTATTTTTATAGAACATTTGAACAAAGTGTCACATTCTTACAAACCCATATTGAGGGTCACGAGACATGAACTCTCACTCCTTGCCTGGCCGTATCTAAATCACATCCAGTTTGACTTTAATGTTCATTGCGGCGAGCTCAGCCACAAAGTAGCGGAATACGTAAGGCACGTTGATGGTGTCGACAGAGTCACTTTTGCCACAAAGGGTGCAGACAGTCCTGCGGTGGCGCAGGCCCGACCAGGAGGGCGGGGGCTTCTCCAGCAGGGGGGACAGCAGGCTGCCACAGTCCACGCACACCTGGGCCACCGAGCGGTCCGAGCAGTTGAAGAGGCGGTCGTGGAGCAGGAAGGAGGTGCCGTGGGCCAGCAAGGCGTCGCGCTCCATCTCGCCGAAGCGGATTCCTCCCTGGATGTTCCTGCCTCCCACGGGCTGGTTGGTCACCCTGTCCCGCGCCCCCGTGGTCCTCACCTGGAACTTGTCGGAGACCATGTGGCGGAGCCGCTGGTAGTACACCACGCCCACGAAGATGTCTGCCTCCAGCTCCAGGCCGCTCAGGCCGCTGTAGAGGCGCTCCGTGCCGTAGTGATTGTAGCCGGCGGCGCGCAGCTGCTCCCCAAAGTGCTCCAGCGCCGAGTTCTTCTCGGAGAAGGTGAAGGGCGTAGCGTCGTGGCTCAGGCCGTGCATGGCGGCCGACTTGCCGGCCATGCTCTCGATCAGCATGCCGATGGTCATGCGGGACGGGAAGCCGTGCGGGTTGAACAGGATGTCGGGCGACATGCCGCTCTCCGTGAAGGGCATGTCCTCGGCGGGCCACAGGCGGCTCAGGATGCCCTTCTGGCCGTGGCGGCTGGCGAACTTGTCGCCGATGGTGGGGTTGCGCGGCACCCGCACCGTTATGCACACTCGCTTGAAGCGGCCGGAGCCCGTGTCGTTGCTGCACAGCTTGATGTTGTCGACGACGCAGCTCTCGCTGCTCCTAAAGGCAAGCAAGCGACCAATGCAGAGATCAATTATCTAAACTCACTTTAGCCGAGAAACATAAATCCGGACTGCAATACATCCACAAATATGTATACCACAAAAATGCTTAAACTTAAATAAAAATATGAATTATTATCTTTTAGCATAGGAAAATGCTTTGTTTGGTGAGAAGCAGTGCTTAATTTGTAAACCAGGAGGTCCTGGACTCAGAGGGTGCTGATACGGGCGGCCACCCACCCACCCACTAACTCACACTCTCTCTCACACGACGCCATGATCAGTAGCTTTAAAAATAATCAACTAAATACATATCACAAAGCCTTATTTACATTTAATAAGTATGCACTATGCATCCAAATGCTCAGCAGTAGTTCTGTATATACAAAAAGGGAGGCAAAAAAAAAAAAAAGGAGTTTTAAACGTTATGCATATAGTCTCTCATTTATAGACAAATTAATTGTAGAATTTTTTGACAGTTCGAAATTGAATACCAGATGAAGTCCAGTAACATTTTTTTTTTAACATTTTAAGATGTTTTAGGATCAGCAGAGACCTGTGACCTACCAGAGGGGATGACCGTCCACTAGCATAACGCAGGATCGCGGGACCCGCAGTAGGCTAGCCTATATTATTGGACCACACACTCCTGCCCGCAGCAAAGTTAAATACGCCCGCAAGATTTCCCAATGCAGTCCTCCTCTCAAGACCACAGCATAAACGCCCACTTTCTTACAGTAGCGGTGGGGCTTACAGCAACAATTTGCTAAAATACCAAAAATGGTAGGCCTATATCATGACATGGCTATGGCTGTCCCGAATACCATTTTACAGGTTTCGAATACTTGATGGTATTTCCGAACGAGTATTTGAATACTCGCTCAAAAACACCATTAAAAACACTCAACTATAATTAAGTTGATTTGATTCCTAGCTTCAGAGAGCACACATGTAAATATAGCCATGTGCTATGTGCTCAAAATGGCCACTTTGATTGACTGGCTCAATTGACATGTCAATTGAGCCAGTCAGTCAGAGCTGTCAAATAGCATATACCTCCTGAATTAGCCAATAAGAGTGTGTGTTGATGAATAGCCTCACTCTATTCTTATAAACAGAGCCAATTGCAATCAATTGTGTTGATGAGACAGTGTAGGGCAGGCAATTACATTTCAACATGCGGGTTTATAAGGAGAAAGTGGGGATTTATGGGAAAACATGCATGCATAATGTGAAAAAACGAATACTCCACTCCCAATATTTAAATCAAATACATAACCAACAAACGAATACGCGAATAATCGAATATTTGGGGCCAGCCCTAGACACGGCCTGATTCATTAACCACCATTATCGCCATATTCATCTTCACCGTCATTAACACTACACAGCGGAGAATTAAACAAAAAATGGTGCTTACCTTACTGTTTATTTATCCAGCCTAAAAAACACCCATAGAGCCATCTGCCTCATTTTCCAAGTAATTTACACGTAATATATAGCATATGGAAATAAAACAATGAAAACAAGCAAAAAATAAGTGGCTATTTATTCGTTTTTGACAGAAAATGAGAGGTGAGGGAGTGCTCCGGCTTGCTCCGGCACAAATTAAGCACTGGTGAGAAGGGGTTGGTGGAGGCGGGTCGCGGACATGAGACAACATTAAACAAAACTCACGTAACCTGCTAAAAAGATCCAACCTAGCAGTAAGGACTGTTTGCAGGCTTCTGCAACCGACTCTGTACATAGCGCAGCTTCGTCAGACCAACGCACTTAAAATTTGAGGTGACTAGTGACTACTGTACTCATCTAAGACTCATATCCATCCACCGATAACATAATCCACCATTCGATAATGGTCAAAAACACTATTGTTACATTGGTCCAGACAGACAATCCAATCCAGTAAAATATTTAGTTCAAACCGCATTAGATACAGTCTGTCTGCACAGACTGCGGAATACATTTCATATTAGCCAGCCTGCAGCCTGTCATCTTCCATATATTCTGTCATACTCATAGTTTGCATGTTAGCTGGGCTTGTTGGGACATGTCTGCAATAGCCAAGGGCAGTCCATGTTGAAAGTAGACCACACAGATTAAATAGATAGTGTTGATTAGTGTGTAGGCTTAACCAATTAAATATCAGACATATGGATTTATTAAGCGAAAATACTGATCAAAGGGCAAATACACATGCAAAAAGCTAAATATAGAATATTAGAATTCTAAAATGTAAACTGAAATACCTACACATCAAACGAATATCCAAATAGTTTAATATTCTGGTCAAGCCCTAGATGAAATGAGTGTGCACGTGTGTGTGCTCTAATATGCTTGAGCGTTTAGCGTGATGTCAAGTGGTAGGAAGTCATATAGACCCACTTTAACAAATTAATAAGATGTCAAGACGTCAAACACTGGAAACATTATGAACCAGTAAACACTTACTTATAGAAGGTGACAAAGCTCTGGCCTGTGTTGAGGTTGATAGAGCTGTAGTAGGGGTCTCCGTAACGTAGCACTGAGCCAATGTAGGGAAGCCCATCGTTATCGAGCAAGCCTTTCACCTTGGGGTCATCTGGCTTGGTGCCAAACACAAAGCTGTCATCCCCCTTCCTCTTGTCATCCAGGTCCACCAGCTCAGTCTTGTAGACAGAGCCGTGAGCAAAGCCCCTCTCCCATGACGACTTGTTGACTATCTGTATAAAAACAAATTAAGCATTGAAACAATCTGTTTGGGCTGGTTTGTGTTGCGGTGGTTGCCACGGTTAAGAGCATCTCACCATAGCATCTTCCATGTCATAGCCGGTGTAGGATATGACTGCCACGATGGCATTGGTGCCCACTGGGTAGTTGTCCATGTTGTAGTGGTCGTACATGAAGGGTCTGACCAGAGGGCTCTGAGGGGTCTGGAGGCGGTACAACTTGTTGTCACTGCGCTCTGTGAAGGAGTGGAGGGGGAACCCCATGGTCTGTTTACCTGCAGAGAGGTGACAACATGTCTGTCAACAATGGTCAGTGTGCACACGCCCTCACAGCGAGTGGTCCCGAGGCCGTGGCGGCGTGACTGACCCATCTGACACTGGTACATGTTCCTGGGACTCTGGTTGTGGTCAGAGTAAGGGATGAAGTTGGCCACAACACTGAGTATGCTGTGGGGGAACAGCTCCTGGTGGGTGGTCACGCCCGGCTCGATCTCATCCTCCATGACGGCCACGTTGACATAGAGCTGCGGGAGAGGGAGCAGCGAGAGGGGGGGCTTGGTACGGTACCGACGCACGGCTGGATCTTCCCGTGTTCACACACGGCTGCTTGTGTACCTGCTCATAGGTGCCGATCAGCTCCCGCGCGCCCAGGGCCAGGTTGTGTACAGGCCGCACCAAGCGGCAGGGTGTGGTGAAGAGGAACAGCCCAGGGTACGTGCTGGCCTTGCCCGTACTGGGAACAAGTACTATCTCGGTCCAGGGTGGGACTTTCCTCTCTTTCAACACCTACAGGGGTGCAGGAGGACACTTAATCCCCCCATTCATGCAAAATGCTGACGGTGGACAGAGTAGGACTGTGTTATAATGTATAGTATTGTTGTATACATGGGCTATTCAACTCCAGTCCTGGAGGGCCACACCTTGCATGTTTTAGATCTCTCCCTGCTCCAACACACCTGATCAAGGCTGTTAACCTGCCTGATAATGGCCCGTTCATTTGAATCAGGTGTGTTGGAGCAGGGAGACATCTAAAACATGCAGGGTGCGGCCCTCCAGGATCGGAGTTGAATAGCCCTGTTGTATACTATATAACAGTATAGTATACCTTGAACCTGCGCAGTGAGTCAGCCAGCTGTGTAGCCAGTTCTGCCTCCACCCAGCCCACCACAGCTCCATCCAGCACAACATTATAACAGTCTTTGTAGGCTCGACCAGGAGAACCATCCACCGGAGTCACGCCTTGATACACCGATACAAAAGCAGGGGGTTTGGTTTTATAACAATGCCATTTTATTTACTGGCACAAGCTTTACTAGTCAAGGAGGCTCATAACAGATACCACAGCTCTGGAAATTACAGCTGTCCCGATTAGCATTTTTTGAGATTCAAATCTTCAGTTGTAAACAAAAGCGAATAGACGAAGCTTCGGGAAAGGGGAGAAGGGGTGGGGTGGGAATGGCCAGCACCTAGCACGGATATGAGACGACATTAAACAAAACTCACGTAACCAACCTGCTAAAAGATCCAACCCAGCAGTCAGTACTGCTTTGCTTGTGCACGACTCTACTGCAGGCCTACATAGCATAATGGGCAAATCCGCATGCAAAACGCTAAAAAGAGAATATTCGAATCCCAAAATTGAAACTTGAATACCTACACATCAAACTAATGTCCAAATAATCGAATATTCTGGTCCAGCCCTACTGGAAATAAAGACACCACTGCAGCAATTTTTCAGATGATTTTACAATTTACACATAATATTTAAATGTAATATTTATATGTATTATTATGTAGATACTTTTCTTTTGGTTATTTTTGTTACATTTACAGTATTCTATTCGATTATTTTAAATGTGCAGTGATCTCTTAATCGTTTCAAAGCCGTATTTGATTATGACATGAGCAGGGTCAAGATAGCCTCGCGAGCATACAGCCTAACCAGGACGTAGTTTATGACTATGAAAATGTTCGATAAAATGTCCTACCTCCCTATTTTTTTTCTATGCAAGTTCCTAGAATATCCAATCTTTCAGACGAGTTATCTTTAAGAAACCACGCATGTTTCTCAACACCATGATTGCCATGGTCTAGTTGCGTACACTAGGCAGTCAATGGGTTATGTTCATGTTAGTAAACAATAAAACGCTGTGGAGACTATATTTTTATTTGAATTGAATGTAACAAATGTTGTTAATCTCTTCTGCTCACTGTGGTTCAGAGGCTGCCCCTCTCCACATGTAATTTATAATAGTTCTATTCTATGAATGTGAGCACATGCCTGGGGGGGGGGGGTCGATCTAAAATAATCTATATTGGGATATGACATTTTGGTCATAACGAACACCCCTAACCTAGTGTGTGGGCAATCAGCGTCGAACCGTTAGCTACGGGCGTGGTTTAGGTGTGCAACTTGAAAACTAGAGAAAAAAAAACAGAAGTTAACATAGATTACGCAATATAGCATCAGTTTAATTAGAATGTATTAGAAGAGCAAAGCTTTTATACTGCAAGAGTGGCTAACAACACAGCCTGCTGGTTGACAGGTTCGTCCAATTTTGTCCAGTTTTGAAAGCGCTTTCCCACTTTAAAACCAGTTTCAATGGATGGCTCCCTAGATGGATGTGGCTAACACACACAGATATCTGGCATGTCCGATCAGGGTCAAGCTCACCTAGGGAACAGAGCAGAGCAGGTAGGCCAGTAGTGGGCAGCATCGGGCCAACAATCTCACAGCTGGCTGTCATGTGGTTCATGAGGCCGCAGGGCTCCCCGTCTGGGGTGTGCACAGGACACATGAAGCCCCAGGACTCAGGCAGCAGCTTGCGCACAGTGGTGGTCCTCATTTTGGCGAAGGCTGCCCCTCTGTGCACGCAGCGGAAGTGGGACAGGTAGCGGATGAAGTTGAGCTTGTCAGCCACCACACACAGCCCGGTGTTCTGCAGGATCCCCAGACCTGAGTGGAGAGCACCGCCGTTCAGAACCAGGTTAGCGTATACCTGGCTAATGCTGGCCACTTAAAGAGACTATGAGGAAGTTGGACTGTACCGGTTTTAGAGGTGAGATTCCCAGTGGCAAGCAGATATTCAAAAGGCCTAGTCAGGTCACTGTTTGAGTTGAATATCTTGAGCAGGTTATCAGACGTCAGTCCTCCTTTAAGCTTGGTGGCCCTCTTCTCCAAGGAAAGCTTCACAGACACCAGCCAGGCAGCCATTCTCTCCTAGCAACACGTTCATGCCACGTTTATAGCACACATACGCTTGTGCACAGTTCAAATGTGCACACGGCTTTATGAATGAAAGATGTCTATATCTATTCATTTATATTGAGTGTGTGTGTGCGCCATATATACTTTCCACTACAAAGTGTAAATGATCCACAACTGACATTATCAGACATACTGCTGAGCTGCTGACAACTTGCCTTCAGAAACATGAGGTAGAGTTGACCAGGAGTAAGCACCTCCTGGCACATGAGACTGTCGGGATTCTCCTCCATGCACTCCTGTTTGGCGAAGGTGAACAGCTTCCTGGTCATGAGACACAGCAGGTAGAACTTCTCCACGTTGGACTTCAGGTGGATGCAGAAGCACTCGCTGACGACACAGAACAACACTGCACTTAAAAGGCTGGCTTGTGTTTCCATTGACGTCTGCAGTGGGAGTCTTAAGCCCGGGAGACACCGAAAACGACTAGCAGCGATGTAGCGACGAGAGGCAATGGAAGGCTAAGTAACCAATGCTTATGCAAAATGGGCGGGCACAGAGCTAAATTATTCTCAAATTCAGGTGATGCAATTGGAGTGAACCTCGACTACAAACGGTCACCTGGAAAATTTGTGACAATCAATTTTCAGATACAGCGCAATAAGGGGCAAGCAGAGCACTTGCATGTGTCCGCACTAGATAACTCACTCTAGTAGGAAGTTGGCACAGTGCTCTTGGGAATACCACTCCGGCAGGGCCATCTTCACCCGGAAGCGCTCTCCCAGGTAGCTAAGCACCTGGCTGCGTGTGGTGCATCCCTGCTCCATGACGATGCGCAGCATCTCCGACACGCAGCTCTTGTAGAAGGAGTTGTCCTCGCGACCCTTGATCAGCTCTTGATATATTTGGAAGTCTGTGAAGTCCACAAGGGCCTGAGCAGGCATGTTTTTAGAAAAGATGCTATATGATGATAGCTTGAGCGTTATTGATCACAATTATTGGCATTCACATGGAACTCTTCATAAATCAACCAGAAAAGATTAGTATAAGAATAGTGTTTCCTGATCAGTAACCTTTAAATGTCTGCAAGATGAAACCGTGGAGAATGTGGAATTGGAATTAATTTAGCAAGGTTGTTTTTGTGCATGTTAATGTGTTGTGTATAATGATACCTTAAGTGCAAAGGCCAAAGGCAAAAAGAAAAGCTCTTTCTGGTATATGAAGTTCACCATCACTGTCCCATTGTCTAGGTAGTGCAGGTTCATGTTGATTGCCGTGTGCTCATCCCTCACACAGCGAATGGAAATTCCTGTAAAAAAGGATTGCTTACATTTGCTCAGATCTGAGGCTCTATACAATGTGACTGATATCTAATTCACATCAATCAGTTTACATTTCTGTCAATGTATTTAGTAATTTTAGTACACAGTAATTCTGTATGCCAAATAGGACCCAAAATATTCTATTTACCATACTGAGTGTAACCTTGTCCTCTGTTTTTCCACTTGGGCCTTGACATGGCAATAGGATAGTTTCTTCTTGGCATGATCAGCATTCGGATCACCTTCTCATTTCCATTCACAATGAAGTATCCACCCATTTCCTGTTATTGTGACAGAGAGAGAATGTTCATATGGAGTACAAACAGAAGATTAATCTTATAGGTTACAGATCTATGTTCAGTCATATACCTCTGCTTCCTCATGGTGTTCTATTAGCTCTTTGGGGGAGAGACCTCGGATGTTACACAGCTTGGACTTAACCATTATAGGAATCAGGCCAAGGGACTGTTTGATGGTTCCTCTGGGAACACCATTAACTGCCCAGCTGATATCTGCCTAACAAGCAAAAACAACACAAAAAAATTACAAAATGTATTGGGCACATTTGGTTCAAGAGGACACACATCAATGGTGTAGCAGATGCAGGAATCGAATATGTTCACTAAAAATATATACACAGTATTGGCATTGTGATTGTAGACAGCAGTTTTAGAGCAATGTATGTTGGAGACATGTTATAACATATTATAGTTTCTGTATAATTACGCTGTTTCACTAGACTCTTGATGACTGACAAACAATTGTCTACATGCAGCTAAATCTCACCACGATCTTTCCTCGGTAAGAGCATTTTCGTCCTCTGCACTCTGCTGGAAACACCCTAAGGTCTCTGCTTATTGTGCCTTTGGAGACCATGGGTTTCCCTATAGTTGCTTCAACAAAAGCCAGGCTGATTCGCTCATTTGCGAATGTGAATTCCAAAGGCGAAAGAGCCTGAGAAATGTGAAAGTTTGCGTTGTTTATAATGCAAATAGTAAAACGATATACTCAAGAAACGTACTCACGTAAATCACGTAATATACTGTACCTGCACAGCGCGACTTAATCCATCCGTGACTGCTTGATCAAATGATTCAATGTGGGACTTTGTCAGATCCTGAACTGCAGCATTTTGTGAGATTTTTGGGATACCAAATCCGGCAACTGTTAAGTGTTTTAAACTTGGACCCTCCGGTAAACTATTCCACTTAGTTGAAAAATCCATGCTGAACTGAACTTGTTTATCACATGTGTATGGTGAAAAAGGAAATAGAACCCCGAAAGACCCGGAAGTGAACTAAATGAATATAACCTTTTTATTGATATATTTGTTAATAAATGTAATCGTCTTGTAATTCAGTCGTCATTTAGTTCGTCTCGTCATTATATTTTACAAAAATTATACATGTGAAAAAAGTAAATAATAGTATGAAAACAAAACCAAAAAATAGTTTCAGCTCACTCGATACCGCCACAATCCCACAATGCTCTTGTCAAACCTTCGTACATTATCTTTCTCTTTCCGGGTGCTTTCTATCTCCCGGTGCTTGCTGCGTGGTTTTCTATACACATCCTAGTGTTTTACACCTGGATTTTACGAAATCGGAATACTTCTATCATTATGTCATACAACGACAACGAAGACGTCAGTATCTGATTCATAGGTTACATTTAACGCTTTCAAAAAATAGCTTTGAAAGACTGCAGACTATCTCTAAAAGCGGGCTAGCTAGATCGCTAGCTCAACCATCTGCTTACAATAGCCAGACATTATCTTACTTGAGTTAAGGCTACTATCATGGTAAATATGTTTTATATCAAATTGAAGATTTGCTGCGGACTACATTCCATTACTGTAGTGGTCTACTAAACAGTTTAGTAAACTGATGTAGGCATTAGGCAATGGTGACATAATTTAAAACAAATTGTACAGTATGTCTGTCTCTATTGGTTCACAGTTTGACCCATACGCCTATTCAAATGAATACGATCTGCACACTGGTCAGTACATATTGATTTATAGTGTTTCATTTTAGTACTCCTGGCTGTATGAATTGATTGATTTGACTGTGATGTCTGTTGTGCTCTTGTAGGAGATCCCAAAGCAGATCTGGCTTATGAGAGGCAGTATGAACAGCAGACCTACCATGTCATCCCAGAGGTGATCAAGAACTTCCTACAATATTTTCACAAAACCACTTCTGATTTGATCGACCAGAAAGTTTATGAGCTGCAGTCTAACCGGGTGTCCAGTGAGAGCATCGAGCAGAAGATCTATGAAATCCAGGATGTCTATGAGAACAGGTGCACTCACGTGGAGAACAGATCACACTTATGGGATGTGGCCTCTAACTAAGTTCTTAAAGCTGTGACTAGTGTCTTATTTTCTCATCTGTATTGTGCAGTTGGAATAAGCTGACTGACCGTTTCTTTAAGACCTCTCCCTGGCCAGAGGCTGAGGCCATTGCTTCCCTTGTTGGGAATGGTGAGTTGTTGCTGGTGCAATAGCTGTCTACACTACACAGTAGTACACACACCATAGTAAAGAAATGCCTTTCATGTTTCTCCAGATGCCGTGTTTCTCATCCTTTATAAAGAGCTGTACTATAGACACATCTACGCCAAAGTTAGCGTGAGTGTTGAAATGATGAATGATATCTTCCCCATTAAACCTCGATGTTTGCCCACTACTTTTGATGTTGATTTCTGTGTTCGCTTGATGATTAGGGTGGACCCACACTGGACCAGAGGTTTGAGTCTTACTACAATTACTGCAACCTCTTCAACTACATTCTGAGTAAGTGCTTTATCGCCTGCCTGTAAAATGTGAACCAGTGTCATATTTCACTTTGGAAGGACACATGTTATTTGTTTCAGCAACAATAGTATTGTTGTTGTGTTTTTAAACAGATGCTGATGGTCCAGCTCCCTTAGAGCTGCCCAACCAATGGCTGTGGGACATCATCGATGAGTTCATTTATCAGGTAGTAGCCCATTCTCATTTAAATGGCCTAGGACAGGGCTATTCAACTCCGGTCCTGGAGGGCCACACCCTGCCCGTTTTAGATCTCTCCCTGCTCCACACACCTGATTCAAATGAACAGGTCATTATCAGGCTTCTAGCAACCTTGAATAAGGCGTGTGGGAGCAGGGAGAGATCTAAAACATGCAGGGTGCGGCCCTCCAGGACCGGAGTTGAATAGCCCTGGCCTAGGAAGTAATTTTTGGACATAAATCTCAGAGTTTGTTGTGGTCTATCTGACGGCCATACCAGTTGACGACCATCAGTATGTTCACGGTTTGTTACTTATTTTAATGTCATACTGTATCTTCTCCAAGCCACACGCCCATTAGATATGTTTTAGAAGTATAAAATAAAATGAGAAGCATTTGAAAAGCATGTGTTTCTTCTCTCCCCATCAGTTCCAGTCCTTTAGCCAGTACCGTTGCAAGACAGCCAAGAAGTCTGAAGAGGAGATAGAGTTCCTTAGGAACAACCCCAAGATCTGGAATGTACACAGTGTCCTTAATGTTCTCCACTCACTGGTTGACAAAAGCAACATCAACCGTCAGCTGGAGGTCTACACTAGCGGAGGTAAAACTCCAATATAGGATGCTATAGACAGAAATTTGTCCACTCTGTTCTGTTAGGAGGGGCTGCGGGCGGGGGAGTAGACTTTAATTGGGGCCACTATATATGGGAGTGTTAACTGCTTTGGCTTGCCTACATGACAGGAGACCCGGAGAGTGTGGCCGGAGAGTATGGCCGCCACTCGCTGTACAAGATGTTGGGCTACTTCAGCCTGGTGGGGCTGTTAAGGCTGCACTCGCTGCTGGGGGATTACTACCAGGCCATCAAGGTGCTGGAGAACATTGAGCTCAACAAGAAGGTACTGCCGGATAGGGCACACCCTCTGAAACCTTTAATCTTGTCCTGTATTTGTTGCTCTTCTTCTTGTTACGTTGTACATGTAGTAATCTGCGTTAGTTAATGTATAAGATATGTATTCATAAGATAACCTCCATTGTTAGTTTAATAATTCTGTGTTGTTGGTGCTCAGCTTTCCTCTCAATGCGTGGAGTCCATACTGCCTCTTCATACTGCTTGTTTGTCCTGGCTAGTAGCTAGCTCACTGCCCTGTCCCCTGTGCGCTCCAGAGTATGTACTCCCGTGTGCCTGAGTGCCAGATCACCACCTACTATTATGTGGGCTTCGCCTACCTGATGATGCGGCGCTACCAGGACGCCATCCGTGTCTTTGCCAACATCCTGCTCTACATCCAGAGGACCAGGAACATGTTCCAGAGATCAACATACAAATATGAGATGGTCAGTCTCAGTCACCTAGTAGGAGGCTAGTTGTTTTGTAGCTTAGTAGCTGCTTTCAAATCCATATAAACTACATTTGACGGAACAAAAGCTCTCTTGCCTTGCTTGCTGTTTTTTGTGTTGGTTAGCCTTGTCAAGTACAATGCTAACAGTGGTTTCTTTGCCCATGTTTGAGTTAACAAGCGACTGTCTCCCTGGTGTCCTCAGATTAACAAGCAGAATGAGCAGATGCACGGGCTCCTGGCCATTGCCCTCACCATGTACCCCATGCGCATCGACGAGAGCATTCACACTCAGCTCAGGGAGAAGTACGGAGACAAAATGCTGCGTATGCAGAAGGGGTGAGCAGATACTGCTATGGTATGATGATGGTAGGGCTGAACGATTAACCAGTTCAAACCGAAATTGCGATTTGAACCAATGCCATTAGCAAATCACAAGGCATGCGATTAATATGCGCATCTGACCCAGTTTGTCAAAGGTTGTATTTTCATAACGTCGTCCTTGTTTGAGGGTAATTATAAATAGTCAGTGCGGTGCTCCTCCTAGGTCTACCAGTCATGCTCTGAAATTCAAGACACCTATATTTCTAGGGTATAGCCTGCACAGCACGCCCACCAACAACAACACGTGAAACACAAGGAAACCCATTCGTGGGAGATCTGCTGAAAAATTGCCTCCGCTGGGCTAGAAGCAACGTCGGAAAATGTTAGGATAATCCCTAAGAAAAGCATAGTGGTCAATGGACACCACACCTACTGTAGTACCTGCTGTATTGGTTGTTTCCGAGGAAGTTGGCAACAGGCCGTATTTGCACGCTTGTTTGCGGCCGTCCAAGATGTGCTAGTGATAATATATGCCAAATTGATGTGCTGGGTCAGAGACTATAACAAGGCAGCCAGCGTCCGGTTCACAAGATTGTTTTTTGCATTGTTTTTAAAAAGTAAGACGTAGCATCTATTACCAACTCTTTTACTGAGATGAACAATGTTATGCCAAATGAAAGGTGAATGTAGCTCGGTACCGTAGTCGGACATGCTTCACGGCAATGAGAATGTTACAATCTCATGCGGTGCTAGATCATGTTCATGATGAAGTAATGTGTGTAAATAACAGCGCATATAACCTGCTTTAGTTCCAACTGATTGGCCAATCACTAATAAGAGCCATAAAACAATAAGAACAGCGCCCATTAAAGTGCACAGACACTGGAACAGTGGAGCTTGAGTTCCAGCAGGATGTGTCCACTGGGGAGTTTCTAGACACAAATATGGGGGGGGGGTCTAATGAGTGCCTGTTAAATCACTAATTTCACTGTATAACAAATTAACAGGCAGTGTTTATACCTGTTTTTGTTTGTTGGAGATCTTAAACATTGGCAAAAAAAAATTCTGGAAATAATTAACATAATTGTTTTTGTTTATTATTTTAGGGATGCTGAAATGCAATTTAGGTGTGGAGTACATCAAACATATTGCCAATGTACATGGACTGTTGTTGCATGTTCCAAAATGCAATAAATCCATGCTTAAATAAATGAATGCTGTATATTTATTCTGTCATCTTTTCATTTAAATATAAAACAGTTAATAATTGGATGCCATCTCATGTGGTAATGATCCATAAAATTTTTTAAATATGTTTATATATATTGAACTTAAAATTTGACCTTTTTTTTTTTTTTTTAATATCGCAAATGGAAAAATCTGTCAGAAAATCGCAATTAGATTTTTTTTTTCCCCAAAATCATTCAGCCCTAGATGATGGTGTTGAAATAATGCAGCCCTGTTGACAGGACTGATAACTCTACAAGGGTTTCGCTGTATCTCTCCTGTTTAATTAGAGAGTTGTTGACCATAGCAAGTCATTAAGTGTAGTTCCTCTTTCCCATGTTAGAGACCTGCAGGTGTTTGAGGAGCTGTTTAGCTTTGCCTGTCCTAAGTTTCTGTCTCCTGTGGTGCCCAACTACGACAACGTCCACCCCAACTACCACAAAGAGCCCTTTCAGCAGCAGCTCAAGGTGTTTGCTGAGGAGGTGCAACAGCAGGCTCAGCTCTCCACAATCCGCAGGTATGGGCTTTCACTGGGCTGTCCCTTGTATAGTCACCCCCCTCCCCCATATGGTACACAGTGGTAGTGTGCGTTTATACGTTATGCAAAGTGCTTGTGACCTGTAGGCCTGTCACCATAATTGCTATATCGACTTATCTTGCCATATATTGACACAACCTTGATAATTCTTCTGACCGCGATAATATTTTATTTACACGTGTGTTGCTGACATAAGACAGTTTAGTTCTGCGCTGCTGCTGTGCACTACATTTAGAAGAATAAATGCGAAAATATGGCATTTGTGTTATTCGCTTCAAGGTTTGTAGCCTACTTAGCCAAGCAATGAAACTGTTTTAATCAATCCACAATGAATAATTGTCACACGACAATAGCGGAACAGAGGTGCGTTTACAATTGGCAATTTTATGTTTGCTTGAGTTCGTAGCAAACGGTTAACAAACCTCAGCGAACACATTGACACTGGACGAAGGGTGACAGTTTAGATCTAATATATTTGGAATGTTTACACAAAAAGGTCAAAGCAAACATGTTTGCTAATTCTGAACTCACCTGTATAATTTTGCTGCTGGTTAAAATATCTACCGGTCTACAGAAAATATGGATTTTGTCGCTGCAAACCTGAAATTAGTATAGTAAGTTGACAATTTGCTGTTTCTTAATAATAACAATTTAGAGTTTGCTTTAGAACGCACACTACTTACTCGCATAGCCTATACGATCTCCCAAACATATGAACTGCACCACTTTCATCCTAAAATCCGGGATTATGTTACTGCTCCGTCTGGGCAAAATCATGGTCGCTGATGTAGGGCACATCAATACGTAATTCACAACCAACCTTGACCGCGACAGTGTGTTGGATGCTGGTTTTGAATATAAAATGTTTCCCGTGTTTCAGTTAAACTTCTCCCTGCTTCCCTGGTCGACTCCTTGGATTAGGCCTATTCCACCTTTGTCTTTTCTTGTCTGCCCTTAAAATGCCAATAATATCGTTTATCGCGATTATTACTTGAACAATTAATCGGCCAACAAAAAAGAGTAATCGTGACAGGCCTAATCTGAGCCAATTTTTGCCTCAGGTCACCAGTTCAGAGCATATACTTTCTGCAGAAGTTTTTTTTATTAAAAAGTGTGATTGGAGAATGCCTGCCTTATCCACTGTCCATTATCGGGACTGGTTGTTGCTCCCCCTCACAATAAATACACACTACCAGGTTCTACTACTGTTTTGTAGTGAAACCGTTGTCTTTTCAGTTTCCTCAAGCTCTACACCACCATGCCAGTGGCCAAGCTGGCAGGCTTCCTTGACATGACGGAGCAGGAGTTCCGTATCCAGCTGCTGGTCTTCAAACACAAGATGAAGAACTTGGTGTGGACCAGTGGCATCTCTGCCCTGGACGGAGAGTTCCAGTCAGCATCTGAGGTTGACTTTTACATTGACAAGGTGGGTGGGAATGTACAGTAACATAATGTAAGTTTACTTGGCATTTGTGCATCGACTTGGCTTAGGACCTGAAGGTGAAAGACTAGTAATCTTTCAGCCAATATTACATTGCAACTGTTAAACCTTTTGGAAGGCATGCAACATGTGTTTTAACAGTGGAGAATCCGCCATAAATTGATCACTATTTCCTCAGACCCAAATATAACAGAAGTGTTTCTGATGTGTCATGTATCAACACTGTCAACAAGGCATCATTGAGTTCCAGTCACCCAGACATTGTTAAAATATCTGCCAAATGTCTTGTCGTGCGGTCTTCCCTCAGGACATGATCCACATTGCTGACACCAAGGTGGCCCGTCGCTATGGAGACTTTTTCATCAGACAGATTCACAAGTTTGAAGAAGTAAGTACTTACTCACGGTACTAACAATGCAACTTATTTTCTGACATTCCAGCGGATGTGTGATTTCTCATCGTATTCTTGATTCGTAACAAACTGTATATTTGTTTCACATAAATGTTTTTAAGTGATAAGATCTGAACATGAGGGAAAATATTTGTCAGCAAACTATACATTTACACAGTACTACACATTTATACAGTACTGTCCTCTCTCCATTCTCTGCCTTGTGGTAAAGCTGTTTCAGAGCTAGTCGTCTATGACATTGACAGCATGCGCGTCGTTAGGCCTGGACATTCGGGGCATAAGACCCGGCTCTTTTGATCCAATTGCAATAATTTGTACTCTCCATTATTTTGCAATAACTGCATAGCTGCACGACTATACAGAAGTCTACTTGACATTGCGTATCTTGCAATCATAAGAATGCTACTTCACACAACACCATCTCCTACACTGACACCCACCCTCACAACACACACACCTAAAGAAGCACCTAAAATGTATTGCCAGATGTGGAGGTTTCCTGCCCAGTTGGGCTATTTGTAATGACAGTTTGCAGGGCAAAAATGGGCTTGGACGGGTTGATATACAGTCCGCGGGTTATTGTGCTGTAAACTGTCAATAAAATCTGTCAGCCCTGCTGCCAGAGAAAGTTGTAAATGCCTCGTTATCACCGTTATTAGTTCTATGGTTATTGCTCAACATCATGTATTTCAAGTAATAGCATAACACGAAGCAGGGAAAATAAACAAAGAATAGAGCACATGATTGAATCGGTATACTGTTGATTAGTTTGTGAGAATATGCCACTTGCACTCAAAGTGGCAACTACTTAACGGAGACTACAGTGGCTATAGAGGTTTGTGCTCAGTATAACAACGGTTAAAGTAAGTACATTTATGCATTTAGCCTATGCCTATTTGTATTTAAGGGAGAAGTTGGAGAACACGAAACAACTACATTTCTTACATAATAAAATATACCACCTAGTCAAAACTTTGTAAATGCTGGTTAGTATAGTCTGTATGTTACACACACAAGGTTTTGTTTAAATCTAAAATTAGGTTTGTTTGAGTGAAAGAATTTTTTCAAAAACATGTAGAAAGTGTTATACATACATCATATTGCCTACAATGTGACACAAGGAAAGACAGACAAATAGTGATGGAAAGATGGACAACAAATAGGCTTAGATGAAGACGCCTTGAATGACTGACAGGCCACAAATAGTATACAATATAATGGAGAAACAAGGAAAGAGACAGAGTAGCTTAAAATATGATCAAAATAAATACCAAAAGACTGACAGACAAAGAGTAAAAGACACCAGGAAAGACATAACAATAGCTGGTAAAATATTATGAAGACACCGTGAAAAACAAATAGTAGCTATGCTTCACAGAAAATTATAGGAGTTGTTACTGAAACAGAACAATGTTATATCAAAAAATGATCAGTAAGCTAATGCGTTTATGGTTTGCGCTTGAGGTTCGGTGGGTTTGGGTCTGGGCTAAGCCCGATCTCTTCAAACGCTTCTGATTGACAGTAACATGTTCCCATCTGTGTAGTTGAACAGGACATTGAAGAAGATGCCAGCGAGCACTGGCTCTGGGACGTCAGCAGGCAGCGCCACCAGCCGATGAGACTGACATTAGCAAAGACTCCTGCACCTCTTGGGGGAATTGTTAAACCCTGGGATCTGTAGCTTCCTTACCTCAATATGAAGTCATCCAGCAGATGTTTGCTATGAATTCATTCTCATAAACATAATTGTGTCTACAAAGCAATTCTTCAGGTTGTTGTTGAATTTAATTTAAGGCACATTTCAATCTTTCATCCAAATTTTAAGTGTAAGAAACAATGGATGTCAGTGGTGGATGAAAATGCAGAGCTGTTCGGCTTTGTGAACGATTGCGTTAAGGAAGCTACCATTGGAGTTACTTCTATTATTGCTTTAACTACTATTAAACATTTTTGTAACCTAGTGGTGAAAATAAAGTAAAGTGGTGCGCTAAGCAACATTTGCATGTTTTTCATTTATGGTACTTAACTGGTGTGATATTGGCCTCCACCAGGGGGCAGCACAGCTCAAATGTGTTTTTGGGACATCTTGATCACCAGGCCATGAAGTGGCTTGATGATTGAAGTTTAGTATCTTTAAGTAAAAACACAGCAAGTCTACTGGAAATGTCGAGCAGTAGTAAACAGTATAGGATGCATGTCACCGATGGTGCTAAAATGGTCAGCATCCCACTGAAGTCGTTGCATATTTCTTTATTATCACAGATCATCTGAAAACTCTCCACACAGACCTCAGGGCTGCTGTCAGTGAATGACCAAAAAATAAAAACATACAAAGTGAAATATAAAAATGTTAACACGCCATGTCTTCAATAACCATGTCATTTTCTATAGGAAGGAAACATAAAAAGACCACAAATATCACTGTATTACAATGTACACATATTCCAAATATCCACTATAATTCTCAAACCATTTTGGTAAGCCAGCATTTCTTTCTTCAAAAATATTTATCACATTTTCTCCCCATTTTCTATAAAATAAAAAAATAAAGAAAGCACTGCCCATTTGAGCATGTATTATCTTACCCCTTAGGTGGCAGTGTATATTATATTTGTGGGCACAATGCCATCTTGAAGTCTCCAAAAGTTGGAGAACGTTTATTCCCCATATTGAGTCCATACTAAGGCTTTGCTTTACAGAGGACAGTGACCAGTGTTGAGGCTTTGTGGTTCCTCCGTTTTCTTCAGTAAGGGTTTTAGAAGTACAGCTTTCCCTTACTTTTGCAGAATTTTAAACCTGCGACTTGACATTTAATCTGACTTGTTCGGAAGTCATAGTTTAAACTTGAAGCAGACATTGTTTACATAGTTTGACCAATATTAATGAGTTTATCAGTGGAGCTCTGCAATATCACGGTCATTCCATTGTGAATATTCTCATTAAATTACTGTTCACCATCCTCCATTTCACATGCTTTGTTTTATAAACACTTTCTTATCATTAAAATTACTTTTATACATTTTTTTTTTCTATAGCTCCTTTTCTGTTTTCAGTCTGTATCAAGACTTCAAGTATCAGTGAGAGTTCTCCTTGATTTGCTGATCCAGCATAGAGATCAGAGCCAAAAGTGTTTTCTTTTGTGCCATTGTTTGAAACAAGGAAACCTCACCATCAGCAATGATTGGGTCACTATGGTCCAAATCTACGGACTCTTCTCAGCTGACCATCCTCATAAGTGTTATTGGGAGGAAAATCCAAAATGCTCTTATTTAAAGTCTAGTTTGTTTGAAATCAATGCCTCGCTACCCATCAAAGATGTTTGATTGTGTCAACTTGCATGAAAACTATGATCAGAATATGAAAACTAATCGTGTCAATGGAGGTGTGTGTGCAGTCCAAGTCTGACTTGAGAAGGACCTTGTGAAGTCACTACTGTAGCACCTTCTTATAGGCTGAGATTCTACAAGTTTCTCCCATGGGGAGGTCTAGTCTCTCTTCTCAGCCTGGCTTTTTGGATGAATTTGAGAGACCAGCTGGCATTGACTGACAGCAAGTTGTTGCTCAATATGCTTAATTCATTAATAAAAAAACATCTGAATAAAGCTGCTGTTTAAAGTGGGGACACCCACTCAAACGGGTGCTCTCCTAGGCCTTGCTGCTGATTGGTGGATGAGATTCGCTACACCACCCCCCCAAAATGAGGTGACAGGCTGACAAGAGGACACAACAGTAGCTGCTGGTCAGACCAGCGAGGCCTCAGCTAGTCATAGCTCCGTCATCTCCAGGGGGCTCTCTGACAGGATGTGCTCGTCCTTGCGGTGCAGCGGCGTGGACTTTGCCGACTCTGTGCGCGCGTTGCGCTCCGAGTACAGCCCCCCGTTGGTGTTGAGCGCCTCCAGAGAGCGGCCCAGGGCCCGCTGATCGTCCTCCGGCAGGCTGTTGAGGTCGGACGTCAGGAGGGTGCCCGTGCTGCCGTGGACCACGTGCACGCCCTCGGGGCCCCTCAGCTCCACCGGCAGCTTGTGCTTGAAGCGGAGGGTCCCGCGGCCCCCGCCCGGCTCCTCGTCCTCGTCCAGGTCGCTGTGGACCAGCTGTCAGGGCAGACAACACCAGAGTGAAGACATGGCACGGTGCGGAACGCGGTGAACACACTGAGCCGACACCACAACACAGCTGGAAGGAAGGCAGTAGCGAAGTGTGACAGCTGTGGCACGCTGCCACTGACACAGCAGGGACAACCGTGGCTGAAATACACGATGACACGCCTGGCTCCAGTGCCACATTTGCTTAACCGCTCAGAAAACACATTCAGACGGGGAGGCGCTCAGAATGCTACCTTCCATGCATTTTCTCCAAATAGTTCAAGAACAGCTTTCAATTTAATGTGGGTATGCCTTTTAAGGGTGTTTAAAGTTCATTACAAGAGCTGTACCAGGTTAAATGTGCAACCCTTCCCACACATGTACTGTACTGTACCAAAGACAGGATTTGTCTATGTTCCTATCTGTGTGATATGTTAAGTGTCTTCTGTGGCAACTGCTCCATATATATGGTATCCATGTTGCCATGGCAAATGCTATTTGAACCCAGGTCTGTCCCATGCTGGGATTGTGAGAAGCAGAGATTAAAGCAGTGGGGACAGGGCAAACAGAGAAAGGAAAGATCGCCCTCCAGTGGCGAGACACAGGAATGGCACGCCTGCAGGTGTGGGACCTGCTTCTCCAAGCCCACCTCAGTGACTGATGAGTGGTCTCCCTGGCTGGTGGATTTGGTGACCAGTCGGGCTGCAAAGAGCTTTTTCAGCCTCAGGTAGTCATCCAGAACCACCTTGAGCAGAGAGCCCTGACAGAATGGCAGCACCAATCAAACACGTCATATTCCATGCCCTCTCACAGCACATGTTGTCTCAGCTTTTACAGTCATGAAGGGCAGCCGGATGCATTCAAACCTCTATATTCTTCACCAAAATGCACTTTAATGTCTTTGAATGGCTCACAGTTTGAGAGACTCAAATCTAAGTCAGTAGCTAGAGCTCAGGGTTCTCTCTCTCTCTTCAGTCCTCTCACTGACTATATTAGAATATGATTTTTTAGCGCTCTGGGATAATTAAATATTAGAACAGCACTACCTGGGAAAGGCCAGAGGTTGCTCCTTGAGCTTCTTCCCTCTTACGTGCATGGGCAACGTGTGTCTGCGTGCGTTTCTAGGCTAATCTCTCACCTTGATGGGACCCTCCCTCATGATCTGGCCCAGCTTGGCGATGTTATCATACTCCTGAATGGCTGCTTTCAGGTAGCGGTCGTCCTCAGGCTTAGCTTGCGGCTCATGGCCAAACGTTGCCTATAGGAAGACAGAGCACACGGCCACCACCAAGGTGTTTCATAGTGAGGCCACAGCTGTTGAATAGGGCTGAATAGGGCAGAGAAGCCATGTGAGTGCAGTGGCACTACAGTGTGACTGTTATAGAAGCCTGAGCCTCTAGGCAGTACTCTGTAGTGTGTTCTGTGCTGCTGCATGCTGTTTGTTATGAATGGCTCTGAGCAAGGGCGTAGGAGTCAGAGGGGGCATGCCTCCCCCCCCCCCTCCCCCAATACTGGAAACACTTAGATCTGGCCCAGCCAAAAACAATCCTGCGGCGGAGTGTGAATATTACATTTTGATTTTGACAGCGTGACTGATGTACTGGCAAAACGTGCTGCCCTCAGTCCGAGACAGACATCCTTCAGTCTCGTCGTCCTAATGTCGTCTAATGTCTGTTTGGGTGAACAGGTTCGTTTCACCAGCTTTCAAATGTAAGTCGGTGTGACTCAACTGGATGAGGTAGGCACTGGGCAGCCTGTAGTCTCACGTCATCGGTTTGTGTTTTATAACGGCTTGTTCCAGTTGCAGAGCCGGGTGTGGCTTCTTCTCAAGCCCTGAACCGAAGCCTGTTTAGGCTTATTTATTTACCAGTGGTTACATAACTTGTGTGGAAAATGTGTTGTTATAATTCGGTTATTTGTACAGCTGCTCTGACTTAATGTTCATACTGCTCCTTTTTGTGCATGGCGAAGACTATATTGTCTAGAGCGGGGGATGTGTTCATTTAACACACTGCAACTAGACAATGTGTCAGACTATATTCATGACCCTCTTATTAACCATCCCCCCTCCATATATTTGGGTGGGGTGGGGGGTTGATAGCTATGTCATAGCTACGCCCCGGGCTCAGAAGCTGTTGACACAAGCCTGATAAGCGGTGCAATGCGGTGCACTAACGTGTGTACGGGCAGGGCTGTTCCACAGGTCGGTGATCTCACTGAGGTTCTCAGGCAGGTCATCTTCATGGTCGGCCTGGGCAGCCAGCTCCAGGTTACGACAGAACGGGTCCAGCCACACCGGGTTAGCCCTGCAGTTGACACGTCAAGAGGTACACATCACCTATTGAAATGAGCACAGAGGAACCGGTGTGGTCCGCTCCTGTAGGCTCAGATAACAACAACCGTAACCTCTGGGCCATGTCTATGTGCTCTTGATTCATTACACTGCGTTGAATGAAGTGGCAGAAGAAAAGGCATTATCTTACCCCTCAAAAGAGTACTTGTTAGTATTGGGCATATCCAGGATGTCCATCAGACCTTGATTCCCTGGAGCATACACAACAGATGCATTACAATCAAGGCCTCACACAGCTGTGAGTGACACATCTGCCGCAGCAGGGCTCACATCCTGCTTGGGACGGCCCCGTGCACACCATGCGTGCGCTCACCTGTGGAACCTGCTACGATGGCTTTCAGCTTCCGCTTGTGTCTGTCGCACAGAACAACATGTTGACATGGCTGACACTGTGTGCTCCACACTGCTCAGAATTAAATGTCACCTGTGACGCACCGCAATTAATATAGACTTACACTTTGCGATAGTGCCAATTCATCAAGGTGAAAAAGACACCTGCCACACACAGCAGCACAGCCAGGATTATGATGACCAGCTGAGAGAGAGAGAGAGAGAGAGAGAGAGAGAGAGAGAGAGAGAGAGAGAGAGAGAGAGAGAGAGAGAGAGAGA